>BLKR01000017.1:761112-1318110 GCA_011170035.1 Teleogryllus occipitalis | reverse complement strand
ATCAGTTGATGCACTAAGCCACGACTCTTGGTCCTGGGGTCTGAGCTCCGATGGCGGAGTATTTTCGACGGAAGCTGAATAGCAGGGTCAAATTCAGCCACTGTGTGGAGGAGTCTCGCGACCGACTTCTCTGATTACCAGTTTTTCGATCAATAGTAGGTGAATGGCGTAGCAGCATCCATCCTTACTCTTGTACTCTTCGCTCACCTTTCACACACACACACACACACACACACACACACACACACACACACACACACACACACACACACATACATCTGATTGCATGCTATGCATCCCACAAGCATGGAGAGATCAGTCGTGAGCTTAATGCTCATTCCGGCTGGGGTGGTGCCCCGCAGGGAGGGAGACCTGGAGGAATGAAACCCTGCAAGACGTCGCGTAGGACGGCGCCGGATCTCACATCCCAGAGGTGGAGGAACATCATAATCCCACAGGATAAAACTTTCTCTCCATTTACGGGACTAACAACCATAGCAGTAGACGCGCCCGGAAACATTAAACTCCCTCTCATTTGCGCATTCACGAAGTGCAAACTACGTAGCACGATGAACACTGCAAATGGACGCCGAAACCCTCTTATTCTTTTCGGTTTCAGTTAACAGTCCCCCTTTCTTGTTGCGCCCCCTGCTTGGAGATCCGCTGCCCCCTGCCCCGGCGCGGCGCCGCCGTGACCTCCTGCGCGTCGCCACGCGCGAGGGCGCCGCCCCGCAGCCCCTCCCCCTCCCCCTCCCCCTGCTCCTCAGCTGCTCTGCTCGGCGCTGACAATGGGGCGCGAGCGGCCCAGGCCGAGGGGCGGAGGCGCCCAAGAAAGGGTGGCGCTGAAGGAGGCGCACGCTCGCACAAACTGGGCCGAAAGGTGAACATGGGAGAAAAAAGATTTTAACACATTTTATTTCATTATGATAGTAATAATAAATATTTATTGATTTGTTATATCCTAGAGCTGGTGTTAACTGTTGGCATGTATGAAATTGCTTACTATCTTGTTGTGAGACGTGTCTCCATATGCTTTATTATTATTATTATTATTATTATTATTATTATTATTATTATTATTATTATTATTATTATTATTATTATTATTATTACTACTTTTATTATTATTGTAATTTTATAATGCATGAAGAGCTAATATAATATTGAGGCTTACTCTTAGTTTTACTGAACTTAGCAAAAATAAATTTAAACACTTATCCCAGATTAAACCTACTTTTAATGTTGTGTATATACACAAATTAAATAAGTTTTCTAGCCGGCCTGGATGGCCGGGGTGGCTAAGAGCGAGTACCGACTCAGCGCTTCGGTCCGAAGGGTCGCGGGTTCATGTCCCGCCTTGGGCATGGCTGTTTGTCCCTTGACTTTGTGTGTGTTGTCGCGGAGGGCCTGGCGTTCTGCTGACCCCAGATCAGAGGAGCCCGCAAGTGTTTGTCTAGTGTATGGTCGAATATGCGTCCCTTCGGGGCGTAAAGGGCAACCGGCTGTCGGCTGGATAAAAGCCCTAGGAAAAAAAAACTCTTCTAACTAACAACTTTGAGGGAGTTTCAGGATTTGACCGTTTTACAACAACCACAATAATAATAATAATAATAATAATAATAATAATAATAATAATAATAATAAAAATAATAATTAATAATAATAAATAAAAAAATTCCAATCCAACCTGCGTGATAGTAGGACGCGGGGCATTTGGGCAGCGGGTTTGAATCCTGCATATCGATATTGGGTGTTGAGGCTCGTGTGCGTTCCTAGCGCCCCATGAACCTCAAATCCTGTCCACGATTCTTTGCTCTTCGTGGAAAGTTCCGTCAACAGGAAAAAGACCAGGTGCGCGACAAATGAACCTATGGGCCGCAGGGCCAACACCATGTGAGTTTCATCTGGATGCTTTCCTCTAATTCATTCTTTAAATAAGCTAATAAGTAAGCTATAGAATTGTGTACATTGGGTGCTTTTTACTTTCGTGTACGTACGTATATACGGAGTAATAGACGTAGCGGAGAGAAAGTTATTTATTTGTGTTAATTTTTCTTTGTGAATAAATATGTTCATTTTTTGTAGATAATAGACATGTTTCTGGAGAGTTGATGTTTCTGAAATGAAATTTTTGCTTAGAAAGCCTTTTTCAAATTAACTTTTGAGAGCTTATTGCAGCTCAACTATACGTAATATCGAAGGAGTTTAGTAGACAAAATATGTTTAAAATTGCATTAAAAACTTATTTTCAAAGTTTCGTAGTTTCCTCCCTGCACACTGTGTGTACTGGCCAAATGATCCCTTTATCTTTTCTGGCAAAAGTTACTTTCACATTCTACATGTAAATTGGGGACCAAACCAACCCAGGTAAGGAAAGGACGGATTGAGCTGGTGAGCACGTTACGGTGGCCACCGCGGCATCGCTGCTTTTCAGCTTTTCCTCGTGTCTTATTGAAAATATTCCTGACTCGCTCCTATATCAAAATTAAAAGCAAAGAAAACACAAGAAGAGTGCCAAAATTTCTTGTTCAGCGTTATAAAATATTAACTGAGAAAAAAGAAGAATATAAAAAAAAGAAGATAAGCAGAATTTTCTTTGTAAAATACGCTTATACATATACAAATTTTATTATTATTATTATTATTATTATTATTTTTGTTATTATTATTATTCATTTCCTACGTAGTTGACAAAGGCGAAATAGAGACTGAACTGACTTTGAAATGACTAGTACTGGAACGAAAGGAATTAAGAAGGAAATATACCACTCCTAAGTCTGGAAAATTGGGAAGGGAGTTGTTTAAAAAAAAATCATGGCTATGAATGTGTTCTTCGAAAATAGTGTCACCTGGAAGGGGAAGGTAGTCGGTCCCCAATTTACGTATTCCCTTCTGTGAACCGATCACCAATTTCATCTGGGTTAAACTCTTGTTTTCCTTTTGGTCCCCAATTTACATATGCCGAGTATATAAATCTTTGGCTGCAATAGTGGCGCAACGCAAAAAGTGTTTTTCTTCCGAAAACACGCCGTTTTCCGGCGCACGGTAACATTACTTTCACTTCTTAGGAAGTAAGGCGAAAAAGTAAAAGTATGAACTTTTAGTTAATAGACTCTCCAGAATTGCAGTTTGGTCTATCTTCCAGCAGCAACAGCAGCATATCTTACAGTATAGCATTCCACCAATAAATGTCTTTAGTGCCAATGCAAGAATGTTGCATTTCGATACAAGGTTGAAACTTCAAACACATTTGTCTCAAAACCTAATTTTATGGGAAATGCTACTATTGTAGCCCACGAACAATATTCGATTTGGACACACGTCACGACACACGTCATAACACACGTTTGGACACACGTCATGACACACGTCACATCAGAGCAATGGATTCTGTAGGTACCAAGGTGACCGCATCTGGAGAAACAAGTCTTAGTCTAAGCATGCATGTTTGTTGATTCTGACGTTTAAGGCAAAGGCGATGCGTCTCCTAATAGTATGCAAACCATCACGAATAATAATAATAATAATAATAATAATAATAATAATAATAATAATAATAATAATAATACCAGGTAAAGTGAATTGCCAATTTATCGCATATCAAATTATCAACAGTCCGTTTGTTATTGACTTATAAGCTTAGTTGTTATGTCAGTTAGGTTAGTAATCATATTAGTTATTCATAATTAAAGGTAAGTGGGTACCCTACCCACTCGTGCAAAAGTGCTTTTTATTTCTGAGAGCAATGAAAAAGTGCGATGTGAATGTCGTGTATCCATTCGGTATGGACAGCATTCGCTGACATTACCTGTGTTGCTGTATTGCTCTACAGCAGTTTGTGTGAAAGCCACAGTGTTGTGTGACGGTCTATTCAGACGCGTCCAAAATAAATACAAAAACATTGAATTAGGACGAAAAAACACATTAATTTCGTATGGTAATAAGAACCAAAACATGTGAAGGTGCATGAGTGGAAGCTGTTTTCTTTAATTTATTGATATTCTAAAGAACTGTGCCCAAAATAGAGCGAGAGAATGTCAATAAATAAAAACAGGACATATTTACAAATAATGACACGTTGCAACCATATAATGTTTCGTAAATAAAAGGATTTCAGTGATAAAAAATAATTTTCCATATAAGGAATGAGACAGTCGAATGTTCTCACAAGGTGACGAACCATTACTGATAATATATTCAAATAAGAAAACAAGTGATTGGAAATTACGTTTTACGAGGCGTTACGAACATTATAAATATCTTGGGATATATTTAGGAATTTATAGTATCGCTGAAAGGCTATTAAAGACAATATAAAAAAAGACGAAAAAGAAACAGTCGTATTGTCAGAGAAGAGTTTTCTTTTGTTTTAAACTACGCGGTATAGTAGAATCAAAAATTTCAGAGGTGACTGAGATTCCGTGGCGAGCGCATCGTGTGGTTTCGTTGTAGGGATGTTTACTTATGAAATGATCTCGATTTGCCGTAGTGGACCCATCGCGTGTTAGTTTCGAAGTTCCAAAATTGTATGAAGATAATTTTGAAGATGTGATTTTCTTGATTTTTTAATTTTTTTTTTGAAATATCGGGATGTCGACAGCAATGGCAGCCAATCGTTGTGCAGCAGAAAGAAAAGTTTAAAGTCATTATATTTTTCATCTATCATCAAAATTAATTGCAAGGCCAAGATTGTTGGCTTTTAAGACCTTAGAGAAAAGACATAGCCATTTTTTTTTAATTATTCAAACTGATAGAGTGCACTCGAGTAAATGTTAACAGTAATTAATTGTGTGAATGTTGGAAGAAAAGATGTATTGTAAATATTAGATTGTTGATCATTTTTCAATGGGTATTTTATGTGTTTGTTTTTTTCTTTTGTTATGTGTGCACATGTGTTTTGATGTCGCCATAAACGTGGTAGAATTTGCTTAATATTATTGTCAAAAGAGTACGGAATAAACCAAGCCGGTATTCTTATATGGTTTTATGAGAGAATTCCGTGGAGTTATTATTATTCGATATTTGTTGGAATGGTATATCACAACCCTTATTAGGAAGACAAGTATTTAAATATTATTAAAGTGATTTTATTTGTAATTATAAAGAAAGGTAGTAAAGGGTTGTGTGTATATATATAGAAACCATGAAACTTGAGGGTTGCCTCCTACAGAAGCTGAAAACATGCGCCATTTTGTCTCAAATTTTAGTGTGTTACTTTCCTTGTAGTAAAGTAAATTTTCTTGGAATAAATTGATCAATCAATTTTCAACAATGCATTGACAAATAGCTGGAAATTTAAATGTGCCATCGTATTCGTAAAAAGGTATTCGTTCAATCGTATTTTGAAAATTAAATGTTTCATCGTATTCGTAATCGATAATTTGTTGTCATTCAACTGATGACACCGAAGTGCTTCTGATTCTAGGTTCGAGTCCCGACGATGGCAGGATTTTCGACACTAGCTAGAGAGGTAGGTCGAATTCAATTGCTGTCTGGGGAGAACTGCAGCAGCCTGCTGCTCTGACTGGTAATTTTCCGTGGTTTCACCGATCAATACTAGGGGAATGCTGGAGAAGTACCCTAACAAACGACCAAGGACCGCGTCCGATCTTTCCTTCCCCTTTCTTATGTCATCCTCTCCCTTACTTACACACACACTTGCATGCACTACATTAACACACATACCGGGAGACCGGTCGGGAACTTAGAGCTTGTCCCGACTGGAGCTGTATCCCGCTGTAAACAGATACCTGTTTGAAGGAAACCCCGCTAGTGGACGGTAAGTCGGCGCCGGATCTCCCCATCCAGTAAGGGAAGAACACCGCCACCTCCCGCAATAGAAAATGCATTGCACTTATGGTACTAATCATCTTATCTGTTGACGCACCCGGAATCACTAATCAATCAATTTGCTGTCATACACTTAATATAAAATTCGAAGTTCTCCCACTTGTTTTGAGGAACCTTCGTAAACGTTCAGAAATATATTAATAATAATTGTAAATAAAAAATACTTACTTATTTATTTTAAAAAGAGAGGAACAAAATATTTAAAAGTGCAATGAAAAATGTGTCTAATTCTTTTCATGTCATTTTATTTCTTCTTGAAGGGGGTGATGTCGGCTAACACATATCTAACAATAAGGTTCATATCTTAGTCTGAAACTAAAATTATAGGAGAGGAATAGATTTATTCATTTACCTTGTAATAAATGAAATGTTCACAAAGTACCCCCACACACAAATTTACGCACACAAACAAGCAAATAAACAAACACACACACGTGCATCGGAGTAGGTCTAAAATACACAAAAATTTGATCTGCTGTTCTTCAGCGCTCGCATTTAAGCCATCTATTCATATAGGCTATTTCGTTTTATGTATTTCGTCGTCAAAAAAATCTTTGAAACTTCATGGCAACTACAAACACGATGCAGAGGCGCGTTTGGGGTCGTTTCGCCCCACTGTGCGGTGCGGGCGGCGGCGGCGGCGACCAAGGTGGCCGCAGAGAAGGCGGGTGGGGCCTGAAGGGGGAGGGCGCCGTCGTGTCAGTTACTCGGCCCTAGCGATCTGCTGCCGAGAAAAAGAGACGGTGGTGGCTCTAAGCATCAACTGATGTCACAGCACTGCCCCGGCAAGTCGTAGGTTTCGAGTCTCGTTGGTGCCAGAACATTCGCTGGCTAGATAGATTGAATTTAGACGCTGACAGGAGAACTCTAGCGGCCGGCGGTTCTGATCGGTAGTTTTCCGTGTTTTTTCCGATCAATACTAGAGGAATATCAAAGCTGTGCCCAAGAAGTGGGCAACGGACCGTGCACGATCTTTCCTTTCTCTTGCTTGACTTATCCTCAACCTTTACTTACACACATGCCAGGAGACCAGTTGGGAACTGAGAGGTTGTCTCGGCTGGGGCGGTGCCCCGCTGGTGGGAGATAAATGGTTGGGGAAAACTCTGCAAGCCGACGGGTAGGTCTGTGCTGAATCTCACCATCTAGAAGGGGAAGAACAACGCTATCTCCCGAGTTAAATATGTACTACACTTACGGGACTAATGACCTTCGATGTTGACGCCCTCGGAAACAGGAAATAATCAATCACCGTGTGCTGTCTGAGGCGTGTTGCCGACCTTGATTTGTTATATCGTTGCTCAAAAGAGATAATTCGATAGGTTCAGTTAGAAAAACCGGGTAGTCTAATTTGGGGGCTTATTTTCGTTGCCCTTGAAGATGTAACTTGATATTTTATTCGATAACTCAGTGCAGATGCATTTTAAGTAATGATTGTAGAAATCGGTATCGAGAAGGATCGTCGGGGCTAATATCCCTCGTGGATTAATTAAAACGCATAATAATTATAATTTTCCTCTCTCTGTCCCCCTCTTCCCCTCTCTATTTCCCTTTCCCTCTCTCTCTCCCTCTCTCTCTCTCTCTCTCTCTCTCTCTCTCTCTCACTCTCTCTACACATTATTTTCAGTAATAATGTCATTTAACTATCGGGATGTTTTCCTGAAATTTAAGTGTTGAAATTTCCAACAAGTCAATATTGATTCTAGATTTTCATTCCATTCACTGGCAATAAATGGCACTTCCTCTCCTCTTGTAAGGCTTATAACCCTATATTTACATATATTCCTGTATTATTATAAGATGATTTGAACTCGACAATTGGTAATTTGCATTATTATTATAAAGTAATTTGCGTGTTTAATTGGAGGTAACGATATAGTTTTGTGTTTAATTAATGAACAATAATGCATTACATTTCCTTTATGAAAGGTATTTCTATTGCGGAATATTGTGAATAGCATTAAAGGATATTAAATTAAATTAAATTTCAAAAAATATCGTTCGTAAATTAGAATTATTGAATAAAAGAACTGCATTTGCATGAAAGGCCGCTTGATATTTTATTTTTGTCGAAGTGTGTTCCAACTACCACCGATATAAATCAATTATAATGAAATAAAAGCGAAATCCAAGGACTCGCTCCGAGGTTAAATTTGATGATCGAACGCTATTTGCGGATCACGTTTGAACATGTTCCAAATCGGAAGTTCTTTATGAGTGCTTGTACTGCACTGTTATGAGAAATAATTTTCGTGGGGAGGCTGACGTAGGAGGTTGCATGCCTCATTCGCTTCACTTGACCTTTCCCCTCTTTACGTATTTTCCGTCAACTGACGTCCGCTCTCCGTTTTATGTTTCCGAACCTATATTTCTTTGTGAATTGTTGCTTTGTGAATTATGGTTCGCATTAAAAAGGGTTCGTTTGAAATTTTATAGTAGTCTTCATTAAAATAATGTATTGAACATAAGCTCTTAAGAATATGGTATTCGAAGTTTGATTTTATGATTTTCAAAATCTTGGTTGATCTAAAAAAAAAAAAAAATATGAATCGTTAAGTGATAATTTTTAACACACATTAATGTGTTCTTTTATAACGAGGCATTTTTATTGTTGGCCGTACCGTGAATCACGTACGTTCTATTAATAATATATTGCTAGTGTCTCGATAATTGATCCTCTGCAAGTAGGCAACCGAATAAAGAATGCCGGATAACTTCTTGAATACAAAAATAGGAGAAGACAATAATTTATTTTGTTTATTAATACAAACATTTTAAAAACTGATCATGTTATAAAGTATAAAATACAAGATGAAAAGCGATGTACCTACACACTGCAGTTAGCACATACTGTGAATTTGTCAACCATTGAAAAGTAGAAGCTACGTCGTTTTCATCGGCAAACACATCATACTTGATAAATTCTGCATTACTGGCTTGTAGAACAAAAATATAATGTATTTTCTCGTTCCTCGTCACTACAATCGATCACATAGTTTCACAAACCGTAATATCTCAGGAGATTACGAGGACAATCTTGCTTTCAATCGCGATACATCTTTAGTCGTCTAGGACGTTACTAGGAGTCATAGACGATGCGTCGTCCTCTGTTTGTATGTTGCGAATGTGGGATATGAGATCAAACGCCAATTGCGATGTTTGTAAACAAACCATAGTACGCTCTGATGAATGAACAAGAATGGGAAATGACTTCATGACGACCTCATCTGAGGCAGTGCACTGACTAGAAAATATCAGAGGCTGGGATGAGTGTTTACCTTAACTGATGCGTTGATCAAAACCAGCTCATTCCATTTGTGAAAATGTTACAAGAAAAAACAATCTCTTTTCGTGACCACACGCAGTTTCATAGGAACGGAATATGTTTTCGCCCCACTATTGGAGAGTATAATCTGTTTTCCAACTGAATCCCTTCGCGAGGCACCGTCGTATAGTTCCCTAAGAGCCAGCATGGCCGCTGTTTGCAAAATAGTTCGGAACGAGAGGTCTTAAACTTTGAGTACCGACTGTAATTTATAAACGTCGGTTTTCAACTCTAGCTAGATAGCTAGGTCGAAGTCAGCTGCTGCCTGGGTGAGAATTCTAGCGGTTCGCTGCTCTGATCGGTAATTTTCCATGTTTTCACCGATCAATATCAGGAGAATGCCCGGTACAGTACCCTAACAAACGGGATACGGACCGCCCGCAAATCTTTGCTTCCTATTCTTTGTTATCTCCCTACTCACACACACTTGTATACACTAGACTTCTAACATGTAGAGAGACCAGTCGGGAAGTTAGAGCTTGTCCCGGTTAGGGCGGTGTTCCGCTGTGGGAAATACAATGTAGGGAAATCCCCCGCAAGCCGACATGAAAGTGGATCTCACTAATCAGCGCGAAAGGAACACTGCCACCTCGTGGGATAAAAACACTCACTACACAAACGGCATTAATGACCATAGCGGACTACGTGACTGGAAACGTCAATCAACCTTCGTGAAATTGTAAAGGACACTAAAATTAACAAAAATGTAAATAATGTTAACATTGTTAATAAAAATAATGTTAATGAAAATATTGGAATTATTTGATTTTGATGATAAACGCCTCAAATTGCTTTTTTAAATCTTACAACTTCTATTGATTCTTTAATATGCTTCGTATTTTGTCAGAGCAGGAACTGGCCACGAACTATGCAAATTAATGCCAACGAAAACTTCATGTGAAATCGTATCACTGAAAGAGACGTATAAACAAAATATTATTGTCAAGTATATTGTAGTAGTATTGTCACATATTGTCATAGTATTGTCATATATTGTCAAGTATTTTGGAACATAGTTTTGAGTTGACTGCCAATTTACTCGTATGTAGATTTTGTGAATACATCGTTATTTTGTCCACTAAAATGCCTTTATACTGCGTGTACCTTAATATGTCAACGTGTTCGTGTATATATTCATTAATCGTTAATAAGTAATTTGTTTAAATCAGCTGTTGTTATATTGTTGTTTTTGTTTGTCGTGTCGTTTTATCAATCCTTTCCCCCAATGAATTTGACGGTGCATAAAACTAACGAAGTGATTCATAAGAAACTAGCGAGACCTTTCTTCGAGAGTTTGCCGGCTGTTGAGATGTTTCAGTCGGAGCGGTTTACAAAGGAGCAGGGCCCATCTTTGTTCGAGGGCCGCGATGGGTCGACTTCGACCTGCGAGTTTGATCTTGGCACGGTTTACGAGCCGCTGTCGGGCTGAGGGGCACAACGTCACGAAACCCGAGAAGGGGATTCGGGTTGGTGCATACTTAATTCAGAAGGGGAGAGGAGCTGTTTGCTGTGTTTAGTTGCCCTGCGCTTAAAACTTCCTGCGCCTGCAACGAAGAGAATTGAGGTCGCGCATAATAAGACGACCTTGCCGACTCGGGTTCGACCGGCCACACGGTCAATTTCAGTGATTTCAGAAGTGGAATGTGTGTCGCATCTCTGGCAATTCGAGCACATGATAATGACACAATCTCTTGAGAAGAGGTAGATCTTGAGAGAGGTATAAATAATTTGTGGATTGAGGTAAGCAACTTTCTTAGAGAAAAATGAAAGGAGAAATATTAAATCACAAGTAAATAAATAAATAAATAAGTAGATGTATATTTGTGGTGACACTCACGCCACTGGTCGCCAGCTCTTCCGCCTGACCACTTTTAAAAATTTAATACAAAAAGGGTCATTCAAAATCTATGTACTCTTAGGAGGATGAGGTTATTATAAATTTGACAGCAATTGAGGAATTGAGCAATGAGAGAAAGTGGGTGGAGGAGGAGGGAATTTAAAACAATCTCGTAATATTTTTGTGATTATATTAATATTGAATTTGAATTAGTAACAAGCCAAAATCATCGCGCAAGTACTAGGGCTGTAGAAAAGTTACAACAGAAAAATAAGCTCTGAATGGAAAATTGAAATCCTTGAAAATATTGTTTCCTGACGTTCGGTACTTATTCTACGACAGTAATGAAATAAGGTAGATTTACAAATTTTGTGACAATCACTATTCACAGGGAATACAGAATTAAAGAATGTTTCTGAATATCTGATATTAACCGTTAAACCTGTCATGAACCGACCACTTGATCAATCTGATGTTTCTTAAGAGCAAGTGATAATATGTCTAGGGTCCCATACCTTCCATTTAAAGAAAAGAAATCACGAAATTAGTTTGAATAGAAAGCTCAAATGTCATTCTAAACGAAAGTGGTTGAAATATATTGACGAATGATAAAATATATCGGAAATTTATACCTCATGATTATTTTTGTAACAGTTTTTTTAAAAACTAATGAAATGTCACAACATTTTTATAAAGTAATTTTACTTTTACACAGCAATTGTGTGTGAGAGAGAGGGGGTGGGGTGGGCAGCGAAGTAGAACGTTTATCAACATTCCATCTATTCAAAATGGAACGTCAATAATGACCATATGGTAGGTACAAAATTGACATCTCGCCTCGTCCATATTCTACGTGGGATGTAGTTAAAGGGAAGGATTGGTGGTGATAATGTGAATGACGTGACATGAATAGGGAATGAATAAAAAGTATTAAATTCATGATAAAAGGAAAAATATGGCAAACTTGAATAGCTTATGACATCTTGCCTGGTATCCTTTTCACTTACCTCATATTTTATTTGCTGTAGGGGAACCCGGCAGACGTTGTGCTGCCCTTCATTTCCCTCTTTCTCCTTTCTTCTCCCTTTCACTCTTCGTTTGTCTCCCCGTATCTCTCTCCTCTCTTTCCATCTTTCTCTCTCCATCCCTCCCTCCGCCTCTCTTTCTCCGTCACTGTCTCTCCGTCTCTCTGCCTCTTACTCTCCGTCTCTCTATCCGTCTCTCTCTCTCTTTCTCCCTCTCTCCTGTCTCTCCTCCTCTTTCTCCTCTCTCTCTCCTTCTCTCTCTCCGTCTCTATCTCCGTCTCTCTTTGCATCTTACTCTCCGTCTCTCCCTCAGCCTCTGTCTATCTGACTATCTGTGTGTGTGTGTATCTCTCTCTGTCTCTGACTCTACCTCTCTCTGTACTTCTCCCTGTCTGTCTCCGTCTCTCTGTCCCTCCTCCCCCCTTTCTCCGTGTCTCCGTGTCACTCTGTATCTCTCCGTGTCTCTGTCTCTCTGTTTGTCTCCGCGTCTCTGACTCTACCTGCCTCAGTCTGTCTCTCTTTGTCCCTCTCTCTTTCTGTCTCTTACTGTCTGTGAGTCTCTCGCGAGTCTTCGCGCGCCGCTGTCCTGACCTTGACCTCACCCTGCGCAGCAACAATGAAGTCCAGGTGGAGCACAGGGAAATTGAATTCAAACGAAACCCAATTTTGTTCTGCAGCGCCATCTAGTAGAATGATAACAAAATTAACATCACATAAACCTTTATGTGAGAAAACACGTGGATGTGCCAACTTTCTTAAAGATCGGTTATATATATATATATATATATATATATATATATATATATATATATATATATACACACACACACACATATACACACGCATCCATTTTGAGGTGACAGAGAGAGATTGAGAAAGAGATTGAGATAGATATTGAGGGAGAGAAAGGGGGAGAGAGATGAGATTACTATCCGCGTAATAGAGCTTTTAAGCGCAAGCCGCTGGCAGTCGCATCGCCAGCATATGCACGAGAGAAATAGAGTTTTGTCAACTGAACGTTCTTCTGTTCTTTCCGTTTTGGTCGCGACAGAGTCTATAAATGTTAAAAGAATCATAAATTATTTTTCCGGTTTTTCTAAGGTAAGCTTGACTCCGACATAATTTGTCCCTAGGGTATAAAGAACTTGAAAAATCTCACATGCAATGCAATATTACAATTGGCTGTTGCGACCGGTACGGAACATAAGCAATAGGACAAAAAAGTAGCAAAACCTATTCGAAAACACTGAAACAAATCCCCATGTTCTTACTCTCCATAGTAGTTTATCGTCCATTAATTTGTATACAGACAGATTACTTAATCATAAATAATCATTATATAATTATTGTTTGTTTGCTTCGAGGAGATATTCCCACAAGACAAAATTTGCAGGAGACAACAGAAAACATTCTAGAGAAAACTTTTGGAGGGTATGAATTTTTTTAAACCGTCAAATTTTGACGTAATTGGTGCCCAAGACCGGTGATCTAATAAGTAGATGATAAATGCGATGAACAAAAGTTTTAGCAAATCATTACCATTCATTTTTCCGAATTATTTATTAAGCATCATTCCGAACATTAGTTTCCGATTTCATTACATCCGATTGAGTTTTATTACCCGTTTTACATCCGTTCGATTCACAAGAACGCTCCATGGAGAAACATTCCTATTGCCCGATAATTACAATGGAAACTTATATCCAATGAGTATGATCGAGTAATGGAATTCGACAGAAAAGAAAATCTGTTTGTTGATGGGACTTCCATGGTTATTTCGAGCATATACATGCAGTTGTTTACGATAATGGGTTTAATTAAAAGGAACGACAGTCATACAAAAAATGAAGTTCAAATTGCTCTACCATTGTTATTTAGTTCGCTAAGAACGAGTAAAACATTCTTATGCAGAAGTATCCCATAATGCAGCTCGAAATGTTAGCACTCGGATAGCAATATCAAGCAAAGTAATGTGTGATTTTGAGAATACTATAACAAGAACCATATCGGAAGTTTTACCTAGCTGTGCATTTTGATGATGCTCCATCGATTTGTCGCAAATTGTATACAGAAGAATACAGGCAGAAAGACTTCAGGTGCAATATCATAACCTGGAAAACTGCTAGGTAAAAAAGAAACGCATAAGATGTTAATATTTGCTTTTGTACCCTTTTGGAAATGTTTCGGTCTGATTTCACAGAAAGTGAAAGCAAATTCTCGAAAAGTGGTTAACTCTACAAAATAGAATTAAAGCTTTGTTTTTGTTTTTATTAATATCGACACCTGTAATTTTTTCGTGCCATTGGATATAACTTCGTATATAAAATAAAGTTATCTATATATTTAAAAAAATAAGGTATTCTGCAATGGCTTCGTTTAGAGCTTCTACTGAACCGATTGTTGTATTTTTTCTTTTAAATGAAAGAATATGATCCCTAGATGTGTTATCAGATATTGTTTGTGTTGATTCACCAACATTTACTGTGTAAATTAATAAATTAAATCATTCTTTAATAGTACGCTTATCAATAGTCAATTGTTTTATTTCAAAGGGTGGCAGTTTCAAAATCGATATACATGAGTCCACGATGCTTGATGTTTTGTTTTGATTGTTGAGATTTGTTTACAATTCATCAAGGTTTTGTTTCAGTGTAATAATTTCATTGTGGTGTTGACAGTTTGCATGTATTTGCTTCTGTGGTGTATTTTGTAGAGAACACAGTGGGTTTTGCTCGGTTGTACTTTAGTGAAGTTGTTTACAGGTTATGTCGAATTGGGAATCGTTGTCCACCCGCCCCAAAAGACGCAAACGTACATTAACTGGACGCAGGGAAAGAGAAAGTCAACGTAGGTGATAGTGAGATCATTTGGTTTTCTATTGGGTCATTGTCTATGAAATGTCAGTTTTGTTCTGCTTTGTACTTTCCATGTGAGAGAAATTCTGCAAACGATTTACTCTGTGTTGCTTAAATGGGAAAATAAGTTTACCTTCGAGTAATATGCCAGAAGAAATCAAACAGTTGGTAATAGGAGATGATGACACAACAAAAAACTTTAGAAATAATATTCTTCAGTATAATAGTGCTAAATCTTTTGTGCCGATATTGCATTGCCACCTGGTCATGGGCCATACGTGTTCAAAATTTTTGGAACTCATCACCGAATATCTTCGTTGTACCCTCAAGATCCAAACAATGCAATATATTGTGAACATTAGTCTGGGTACAGTATTTTACAATTATCTCAGATCTCACCGTCAAATTTTGACGGGTTCTCACTAGTTATGAATAAAATTTTAAAAAACCTAAACTGTGCGGAATATTAATTAAAACTCGGTATTCTGGAAAATTATAGGCTAATCGGAATTTCGCTTTCGGGAAAAAGAAAATAGGATAAATGTCTCACTGTCGCGCACCGATGTAGTGGATGTCTGCTTAGCCCTTCAGGCGCGATTTGCGCCGCTCGCCGTCGGTTGCTGCAACGTGACTTTTAAATTTGCCGATGTTACAATTCAGTGTTCATCTAGGTTAAAATTATATATCTTCTAAACTATTAAAGGAAAATTGCAGAAAAAATCATGACACCTCGATGAAGTATGTTCTTTTATTTAGTTTACTATTATGATCGCAAATAACACGCACATTAACCTAAAAAATAAACGAACCATATCTTTCCGAGAGCAGTGAACTTCAAAAACAATAACAATACAAAACGGATTTCCAAGGCGAGTTTTGCAACAATATGATGTTTATTTTCTGTTGTTAAAGCACACCACTCACTTCCTTAGACAAACTTCTGGTTTTAGTACCTGAATTTATGTCTGGATAATTTATTTTGTTGTAGAAAATTGTATCTCAGCAACCACAGTATCGTTCATAAAAAATAAACAGCTGATGTGAAAAACATGAAAATTGGTATACAAGAAGCTAAGGTGCTACAATGAACTTCTAGGTAGCGATCACTTCGCGAAACATGTCGAGCAACCCTGGCGACGCATTCAAAAGCATGAACGGCATTTGCCGTCGTTCACGCCAGAGTGACCCAGTGACGGACACGGCATAAGCCGTGATACACGTCTCAGGGGTTAGTATGTACGCCGCGCCGCCTCCGGATTTACTCCAGCGGGTGCGAGCGGGGCGCGGGCGTGGGGTAGGTCAGCACTCGAGGAGAAAGAGGCCCCTCCCCAGAGCGACCGCTCAATAATCCCCCACCGAGCTTTATTCCACCGCTTCCATCCACGCGCTGCACGAACCGCAGAGATCTTCAAACGGGGCCTCTGAACGCGTTTCCCTCCGTGAAACTTCCGTTCATTCGAGAAGAGAAACTGGTCGCGTTACATTTTCTGTATTTATGTAATTCTGAAAAACTCCATTCGATACACAAATTTAACATTTAATAAGTGTTTAATTTTGTAATTGTGTTTTTTATGTAATTTTAATAATGTAATTTATGTAATTTTTACGTAAGTGATTTTTAATTTAAGTATGTGAATTTAAAAGTTAAAAATTTTAAAAGTATATAATTTTACATGAACTACAAACTTTTAATTGCCTTTTTCTCAGAAATGCACATTCGAGGCTTTGGCATATAGGGGACGTTATATATTAATATATTGTACTTGAACAAATAATTTAACTCTGCTAGTCAATACTAACAGATTTTATTTTAAGTTACTATTAAAGAAAATTGATATTTTATATCGAAAAACAATACATCTCTTGCCTAGACTGCATTAGCTCAAAGCCAACATTGCCGCTGTCTGCGGCGTTGCAGACGAAGGGTTTCCTAGGAAAACATGGATATATAGCCCAAAATGTATTGCTTATTTATCCTTGAAAATAGATTGTATTACATAGGAGCTTCTTTTTTTCAAAATTCATGTAGTATATGACTTAGTGTAGGGATCACAGAATTTTGAAAGTGTGCACACAATTCACTTTTCCCCATAGCACGTCATACGCAGTTTTTACTGTTTTTTGACGTAAAATAAATAAATAAATAAATAATTAGGATTCGAGTCTCGATGGCGGCGGATGGTGGACACTAGCTACATAGCTAGTTCGAATTCAGCTGCTGACTGGAAGAGAATTTTAGCGGCCTGCTGCTCTGATGGATATTTTCCGCGATTTCTCTTATCAACACCAGGTGAAAGACGGAAAAGTGCAATGACAAACGGGCAACGGACCGCACGCGATCTTTCCTCCTCCCTTTCTTGCCGGGACCTGACAGCTTGTCGCGGCTGGGGCGGGGCCTTGATGAATGAGATGCCTGGGAAGAATTCCCCCGCAATCCAACGTGTAGGTGGACACCTGATATCTCCATCGAGCGATGAGAGAACACCGCCTCCTCCCAAGATATAACATTCACTACATTAACGGGACTAATTACCAAATAAGTTGACGTGCCTGGAAACATCAATCAATCCTTCCCGTACTATCACGCCAACTTTACTGACATTGCGTTATTCTGCTCATTATTGTTCCTTTCGTTGTTATTGTCAAATTCTGCACGACTCCTAAATGTCAATTTTCCTAATAGTGTCCCCTGATGGCAATAGGCCAACAGTTGTGCACGAATGTGTGTTCCATATTCAGTAGTCTTATGACAGGAGCAGACAATCAACAAAGGACTTTCAGCCGTAATTCAGGCACGTTCAAGCCTTTGTTTTCAACGGTTGAATTTTCCCGCTTTTCAAGGTACACTGCTTATTCATCGGTGACACTTCTGCAATGCTAAATGATGACCACATCATGAGAGGGACTGGCATGCTAATTGTGTTTTGTTCAATTCTATTGAAAATTTGTATACGAGAATTTACATTTCGTCATCCCCATCGTCTCCACCATTCGTCGTAATTCTAGAACTCCACCGCGTTTCGCGCGAGGAGGATTCGGAAGCTTCTGGAGCGTCGAGGCGGGCGGCGGCGGGGGCGGAAGAGGGGTAGGTCAGTGCTCGAGGAGTGGGGAAGAGGGGTGAGGGGGTGACGCAACGCGGAGCGCTGGTTGCGTAGCCACGTGGGTTGCCAGTGGATCCGCGGGCGGGGGCGGCGAGAGCGCAGGGCCAGCCAATGGTAGGCGCCCTACGGCCCGCCCGCCGCCACCGCCGCCACCACCACCAGGCAGAGTGCCCAGAATCCGAGGCTGCCGCTCTGGAAAGTGTGTGTTGCCTGTGTTTTCTCCTACAGTAGAACACCTGCAATGGCTCAATGATAACTAGACCCCGGACATTGTCCTAAATGCCTATTTTGCTTCTTTGAATCTAACTTTAGGCACCTTTTACCATCATTAGTTACCATCATTAGTACCATTACTAGTTTAGTAAGTTGGATTATTATATCAGTTATTATTTGATTATTATTGATATTTTATTGCTATTATTATTGTGTTAATTACTATTAAATGCGTTCCTGTTCTAAATATATAATTATATTCGAAGTAGTATTGTATTGAAGTGTGGTGAAGTGTTGTGCAGTGTAGTGCAGTATAGAAGTAGAAAGAGAAGTGAATTTCAAATGTTGTGAAGTGAAGTGAAGTGAAGTGTAATTAACAATTCGTGTAATCTTGTATTTAATAGTTTCAAATAACTGTGCAGGTCAACCAAAAAATGTAGTTAAGGCTATTATTGTTAGCATATTATTATTATTATTATTATTATTATTATTATTATTATTACATTATTATGTCTTTAAATAATTTGAAGTTACGTTGTTAAATAATTTAAAGTTAATATTAGTAATGTGTAAATTGTAGAGTTCTGCCACCAGGTTGTGTATACCTACCTGCAGAATAATAAATATCTATCTATCTATCTATCATCCATTTTTATACATGAGATTGCTTCTGCGTGGGTTTTATAGTGCCTAAAAATGCCTATTAAGGGATAATTGCCTATTTTGGCTTTCTTAGCCTATCGGTGCCTATTTTGAACTTTCTGTGTTGTTTATAAATTTCGTTCTTTCAATTTTGGTCTCGATAACATTCTTAAAATCACTGTTCAACAGTGTGCCCTTGCGCGTGACCCAGCGAAGAGGACCTCGCGTTAGAACGGATGCGAATATGACACCGTGCCGTATACTCAACTATTTCACCAAATTTCGCTAGAGTGATCGAACAAATGGATTATTTTAATCATCACCGGTGATTTATCTTATCTGTCCCTTACAAAGAACACAGCATTGCAAAAATAGTAGACTTCGGGGAGAATTACAGCAGAGGCGGAGATTTTTCAGCAGTAATTTTGTACTGGTTTTGAAGTCTGATTCGGGCCAGTTCAGTTTGATTAGTGATCCTGTTCAGAGCGCTTGCTACATTGCCCAAAGAAAAGTCATCAAAAAGTGGGTTTCTGAAAGAGTGGACTCGTGGATAAGAACATTTTACAACTGACGGAAAAGTAATTTCTTGGCAGTGTTGTGAAAAAGTTGTCAATAGTGACAAAAAATATATCTTGCAACATAAGAGCACGGCAACTCATGCTCAAAATGCGGGGAAAATGAGAAAAACTATTCAACCTTTTCTTCAACAAGTGCAGCCAGAAGATGAAGGCAAGAAAGAATTCAACAATGATTTGTGCCGTGCGCTGATTGCAGCAAATATCGCATTTTCGAAACCCAGTTTAACCAGTTCTTGACAAAGTAAACCAAACATAAAATTCCAAATGAGTCAACTCTTCGTAAATATTATCCAACTCCACAATATGAAATAACAATGAACGAAATTCGAGACGATATTGGCACTTTGAATTTTTGGGTGTGTGTTGATGAAACTACAGATTGCTATTCGAGGCAGATTGCCAATGTTGTCGTGGGGAAAATAGACTGTCATGGTCGTAGTAAACCACATTTGATTTTGACTAAGCATTAGAAGCTGTTAACCATTCTACAACTGCTCAAGTAGTAAGAGATGCTATATGTATCCTCTTCCCTGACGAAAATAATGCGGATGAAAACTGTTTCCTTTTTCTAACTGATGTGGCAGCGTATATGCTCAAATCTGCCCAAAGTGTGAAAGTTTTTTATGGGAGTATGAGACACAAAACCTGCGCAGATCATGTTCTCCATCGTTTGGCAGAAGAAGTTTGTCGGCATTTCCATGATGTGAATCATTTAATTTCCACAAGGGAAAAGGTATTTCTGAAAGGTCCGAACACAGTGGCAACATTTAAGACAACTTTTCCCCAACTCTCCATTACCACCGCAACCCGTATTGACAAGATGAGGTTCATTCGACAGCTACGCGTGATACCGACAACATTGTCCGCTCTGCTCGCGTGCGCGTTGTTAAATACTTATTTCTTCTGGTGATTATATAAGTTATATATCAAGTATCATATTAAGTGACATATCATAAAACTGTGTCTTCGCGTGCCTGCTGCCTTTGCAGGCGGCACTAGCCGAAACCATGCCCACCGCAAACAACATCAACTTAACCTCAACTGCTCATAACCCACAAACAAAATCTTACGCTGGAGCTGCTACTACTGATGTCTTCCCGTCCAAGGACCAAGCAATCATCATCGAGGCGTATGAAAGGTTAACACTGAAGGACTATGTGAGTAAACTAACATTATACAAGGAAGTGATATCCGTTTTGTCACGTGTCGCCAACAACAGGATATGTGCATTCTTAAGCTCCAAGAAACTTACTGATTATATTACAGATAAACACAAGGCTCTCACTATTAATGATATTGAAGTAAGTGTCAGACCCTTACTTAGTAAACACATCAAAGTTATAATATCCAATGTTTGCCCTGTGATCCCTCATGAAGACATCAAAAAAGCTCTCAACCAACTTAATGTTCAAACATCATCCAATATTAGTTTTATAAGAGCTGGTATGACTGATCCTAATTTGTCTCATATTTTGAGGTTTAGAAGGCAGGCGTTCATTCATCCTGATAAAATTCATAAATTACCTCCATCTGTGTTAATCCAATATCAGGGCACATCATATAGATTATATTTTTCTACTGATAACATCAATCGCTTTAAATGTAGATGTGAAGGGCATATTGCTATTCAATGTCCAAACAAAGAGGACAGTTCTAGTCCAATTGTAAATAATGGCTCAGAAGGTAATGATAGCACCTCAAAAGAAAATTGCTCCTTAGATGATTCAATAGTACAAACTTCTAATTCACCTAATATGGATTGTGATAGCTTCCCTCCTTTGAACAAGATAAGCTGTTCATCAGATTCATCACCCTGCCTTAAGCCTCCCTTGAACAAAGATACAAACTATACAGATCATATTCAGAAATTACCCATGCTCCCCCCTTCAACCGACCCCATGAGCATCCCTCCTCATAAAAGAAGCTTACCAACTGAATCCTCTTCCTTATCTGAAACAACTCACTCTAATGCTGATAATAACAATCAAGAATACAACTTGAAACAACCAAAAAAAGAAAAAAAAGAAAACATTAGCATATTTGAATCAGATCAATAAGGCAACAATCCTGGAAAAAGTATGGAAAATATGCTCAGTCCAACTAAAGCTCTTATTGACAACAATTCAAGTTCTTTTCCCTTAACATACAAACAATTTCAATTATTATTGGAAAATACTTTGGGATCTGCTGATCCCATTGCGATAGTTAAAGATTATTCTAATGACATTCCAGCAATTATTAATACGCTCAAGGAAACGTACAAGGTATTAACAGACAGAAACCTCAAAAGGTAGATTTACTAGACTTATTATGAAGCTACTGAAACAGTTACCTGATTAAAACTTGTCTGAGACTGAATCTAGTATGGACAGCACATAATAATCTTTGTATAAAATCTATGACAGATAGTAATCACTCATTAAATCTTTACCTATGAATTGGAACTAAAATTATGAAAATTGTTCAATGGAATATTAATGGATATCACTGTCGCCTAGAAAATCTACAATTACTGTGCAACAATGTTAATCCGAACATAGTACGCCTGCAAGAAACCAATTTTAAATTTAATTCAGCCAACTTCTGTAAAAAAATAGACATTCTAGATTTAATTTAACCTTTAAATGTTATGTGTTTTCTGTCTTAGTTAAAATTTGACGTGTTAAGATGTAGGGTTCTTCAACTGGTCGTGCTCCAATTCAAGTTAATAAAATGACAGTAGATGTATAGGATCAGAATAAGAATTGGTTGATTGGATAAAATTGTATTCTTCGGAATTTATTATTAGAAGTGAAAGGTAGGATAAATAAAATAGCAATAGATGACTCGATTCTGTATCTCTGCAATACATCTTTGTAATAATATTTCTAAATACAGTTGTATCCATTAGTTGTTGCTTTATCGAGTGTAATAATGTAAAAAAATGTATCCCTACATGTAAGATCATAAACGATGTAAAAGTCCAATAAGCATTGTAATAATTACGTAACTAATGGAGTCGCTAATAACCTCTGCTGTTAATGCGATTTAAAATAAACGAAAAAAAGATGGAGTTCCTCGCTTGAATCCGTCATGTACTGCGCGGATAACTTCAAAGAAATATCACAGATTTAGGGAGATTTTAACGCGCAGTTGCCATTAAGGAAGCTAAGGAAATGTCGTCCTCAGGTAACAAGAACCACCTTGCCTACATAAAAGCAAGTTTTGAATATCTATCCAAAGCCATTACAAACTAGAGATCTTCTGCTGACAGACGCTATTGGCATCATTGGAAGACTGCAGATGCTGGAAAAAGTGGGTGGAGAGGTAGGTAAAACGGTTGCGTTAAAATTTACCAGTGTGTTTAATTGCAATCCAGGCAGGGAAATAACGAGTAAAATATCGTTAATTCTTTTGGGAAAACCTGAAGAAATCTGTCTACAACCAGAACATACAGCATCAATAAAATATGTCCCAGTAGCTTCATGTGTGTGGAGAGACCATTATTCCGTTATAAAGTACTTTTGAATGAAAAAAGGACTTCGTTCACTATTGAAAACTTGAAAATATTTTTAATAGTGCACTGTCACTTGAATTATGAATAAAATTAATTGTATAATCCTTTTAATAAGAGAAAGTGATGTACTTGTGTAAATTCTAATATTAAATCTTTTAGTGTGCATGTTGACGGTGTTTTCGTTCCATTTTCAACAAAAATTACTATTTCCCTACTTATTTCTAAGTTTTTAGTACCTATTTCTCTGCCTATTTTTGAGTTTTTTAATGCCTATCTGCCTATTTTCAACTTTTCGGATGCCTAAATGTTCGAGCTCTAATGATAACAGTTACCGCTGCAATCTCTCTGACCGAGAGGTCCTAGGTTTCTAGCTCCGACCGTGGAAGCATTTCGACACTTGCTATACGGCTAGATGGAATTCAGACGCCTTCAGGAAGAGAATTCTAGCGACCCGCTGCTCTGATCGGTAGTTTTCCCTGATTTCTTCGAACGATACTGCCGGAGCAGTTCCCAAACAAACGGACCGGGCGCAATCTTTCATTCTCATTCCTTGTAATGTCCTATACTCTTCAATACACTTCCTTGCAACTTGCATGCGTTACACTATCACACAAGTCGAGAGACCAAGCGGGAGCGTAGAGCTTGTCCCGGCTGGAGCAGTGCCGCATCAGAGGAGATTCCTGGAGGCGGGAAACCGAAAGTCGTGATGATAGCGTCGAGTCTCACATTCGAACAGTGGCCATAGCATGCCGTTCACGCACGAGATTATTAATCAAAGTATTTGACGCGCGAAGAAACACGAAATGCTCATTCACTCACTCTCCTACAGTGGGAATTCTACAATTCGAAATGAACTAACTTGAAATCCAAGATGGCTGGAATTTTGTCATCCTCATGGTCGTGCCCTTGTTTTGTAGACATGATTGAGTTCACGATCGAATATACCATTATCACCTCTATACTCAAACCCGTATTTTACTTTAAATTTAATTTGTACCAGTGATACACATTAAGTATGTTTTCTTCATTTAGTATTCGCTTGCTTCGAAATGAAATGTATCCTCAAGGCAACTAGAATTTCTTCATACCGTTTTCATTTTTACTATTTATCCTTGAACGCAAAGATGATATTTAATGGGAAAAACGTTCTATATAAACAACAGCATGACTGCGCTAATGCAATATTAGAGCACTATTGTATAACATGTAGAGAAGTCGGATTTATGTTATCTCGATTGAACGATTATTGTCTTTCTCTTCAAACTTCTAGTAATTATTTCTTTTCATGATACTATAATGTCATTATCGACTAACGCAAAGAAATAGAGGAACGAAATACCAGGATCATCGTGAGTTTAAACTATCAGTTTGAACAATCAAAAAAAAAAAAAAAATGATAGTAGCTAGAGATAGGAAATGAGTATATGTGGTTCAAGAAATGTCATTTGTTTCTATAATTTTTCATGTCATAAGATGTATTACAAAAAGTATTGAATGACACTCGACCGATAACATCTATAACGGACTACCATGGTTATCAACGAGGTTTATGTACTTTAACCACGACTTTTATTTGCTGTTTATTTGCTAACTTTTTTCCATTTTATGATTTTTTTTCTGATTCTCTGAAGACGAATTGATGATTTTTTAATACTTAAAGTATTCCTGTGAGTCTCTGATTTATACTCAATGATAATGTAGTACTCGTTTCAATCCCGATTATTTCCTGATTAACTCATAATCATCTCTTGGATGTACTGAATTTAATGTACTCGTTTGTGTACAGTGGATCTGAAAGAGTTAATGAAGACTCGAATAGCAGAGACCCTCTTGGCTCAATCCGCGTCGCCCCCTTCCTCCTTCGCACAGGAGGGATGCGACTTCGATGACGATGTTTTCAAAACATCCTTTTTTATACAAACATCAATGATTTAATCATCAATGTATTGACAGTTGTTTTTTTTACTTCGGTGTTTTGTGATCGATGTTTTTTTTTCTTTTCCGATGATTTGTTTCTGAATGAAAAATTCACATGATCACAATACTGTAAAAGTTAAAATATGCAACAATAATTGATGATAATACTATTAGTTCGTGTGTTGGAACCAAAGGAACGCTGTTTGTACTATCTTCTTCGACCAAACTCTCTCGCCCGAGATGACCTCCATGCCCTTGTATTTCCTCTTTCTTCATATTCATTTCGCACATTGAGATGTGGTCAACAAATATGCTGTGGGCGTGGGACCTGCCTCTTCTTCTCGTACTTCGGCAAATTAATAAACACGAACATTAAATTTTAATGCCCACGAATTTAATGTTAGAGGTAACTAAACCAGTCTATGAAAAATCGATGTTTTAAAACATTCGCTAACATCGATGTTTTGTTGTCGATGTCGCATCACTAAGGATAGCAAAAAACATCGATGTTTTAAAAACATCGATGTTTTCCACCAGAAACATCGATATATTAACAGCGATATTTTGCTTTCGATGTTTTCTTTACATCGATATTTTGTTGCAAAAACATCCATGTTTTTTAATTCTTATTTTTTATTATTGTTTTTAAAAAAGGGGTTTAACTGTATAATAGAGTAGCAACAATCCACAGCAATATCGTTGCTGCACATATCACTCATCACGCTGCACATTTCGCCTGTGCAATCTCAGGAAGTTTGACCTCTCTTCTGCATACTACCAAATCGGCCCACAAAACAACCTAATACCAGAAAACAACTATTGATAATTAATTACGCAAAAATTAATTTTTTTGCTCTTCAAACTTTTGCGTAATGAATGGTGAGCTAGCGGAAGATTCCGCTGGATCTACCACATTTAATTACCACAAAACCAAATATACCATCTTGTAGAGCGATTTAATTGCTAATTAATTACGCAAAAATTATTTCAATTGCTCTTCAAACTTCCGAGTAAATAATTATAAACTAGCACTTCCGGTTTCCGCTGGCACTACCACAAACGGTTACCACAAAACCACATACGCCATCTTGTAGAGCGATTTAATTGCTAATTAATTACGCAAAAATTAATTTTTTTGCTCTTCAAATTTTTGCGTAATGAATGGTGAGCTAGCGGAAGATTCCGCTGGATCTACCACATTTAATTACCACAAAACCAAATATACCATCTTGTAGAGCGATTTAATTGCTAATTAATTACGCAAAAATTAATTTTTTTGCTCTTCAAACATTCGAGTAATTAATTGTAAATTGCCGGGCACACGCGGCCCGCCGGCCGGCCGGCCGGCCGAACGGTTGGCGTCGTGACGTCACGGTTGAGGGGTATCCAGGCCGCAGCCGTCGCGCCGGCGCCGCTGCCCGCCCGGCTGACTGGCATATTTAAATGAAATACACGAACAGGTCGTGAACTGACTTCGGTATTGAAAATTATGCCAGTACTTTGTTATGTTCATAACAACAGAGAAATGGGCCGATAATTTTGAATTTCATTTTTGTTGTCTTTTTTGAAGAGCGGCTTAATTTTAGCTGTTTTGAAAATATCTGGAAACGTTCCAGTGCATAAAGATGCATTAAATATGTGAGTTAACGGGTGTATAATGGCATACGCGCAAGTCTTTAACAAAGAATCCGGGAATTCATCTAAACCGGACGAATATTTATTTTTTAGTTTACCGATTATTTTGAGAATTTCGTAGGAAGAAGTTTCGGAAACGAACATTGTGTCTAAAATTTTGGGTGAACTATCTGTTTTTGAATTTTGTGGCTGAAGACCCTTAGTGAGATCGGCAACAATTCTCCAAAAGTATTGGTTAAAGAGACTAGCCATTGTTGCCGGATCGTTCACATTTATATCGTTATATTTTAAAACAACATTCTCTACGGGTTTTCTAGTTGATTTGGTAGTATTTTTTATTATATTCCACATTGATTTTGTTTTATTATTTGAGTTCAAAATATCCTGATCGTTTTTCATGATTTTTGCCTGTCTTATGACTTTTCGTAACAATGTTTTGTATTTTTTAAAGTAGATAAGGAAATCTTGAGATATGTCATGACGTTTAGAAATGAAAGAAAGAATTCGCTTGTTTTTACAAGATGTGCTAATCCCTTGTGTTATCCAAGAATTGCTTTTCCGTGAAATATTTAATTTTCGTTTTTGAAGAGGAAAGCAAGGGTTAAAATGAAATGAAAGAGTTGAAAAAAAAAAGAATTATATTTGTTGTTTGTATCAACAGTATTATAAACCGCTTCCCATGACTCCTGCATCAAGTAATCAATGACTAATTTAATTTTACTTTTAGTAAACAATCTAGTCATACTTGTATTATTTACTGTGTCAGTGATGGCATTTCTTATAATGGTAAGAATTTGTGGATCGTGGTCACTGTATCCTAAATCTTTTGTTTCAACTTCATATCGAGTAGTAGTTTTGTTAATTATAATTTGATCAATTGCCTTCATCGAATGTTGTGTGATCCGTGTAGGTACATTAATTGTAATGTCTAAATTGAAGGACTTAATTAAATTGAGAAACTTTTCTTTCTCGCAAGAATCGACCAGAAAATCAATGTTAAAATCTCCGCATAACAATGGATTCAAAAGAGCGATTGCTGACTTTGTTAAGTGTTATCTCCAGGTTTTCTAAGAACAAAATATAATCTGCAGTTCTCTTTGTTGGAGGTCTGTAAATGCAAAGTATTATCACTTTTAGTGAAGTACGATGTACAACAGAAATTTCGAAAATATTTTCAATGGAATACACATTTAATTCCGCCAAGAATCTCAAGAAAAAGCTTATTCATCCGCCATCTCAAGAAAAAGAGCTTAAACATTTTCAGTAATACTTTAAACATAAGAGTTCATTTTCAACTTCATTTTCTGTGCATGTCTTCTAGAATTCAGTGGGAAATACAATTATTCAAATTATCGTTTCTATGTTGTCGCGGCAGGAAGTATTATTCCGAAGGACAACATGGATAAGAGCCAAAATGTATTGCTTATTTATCCTTGAAAATAGATTTTATTACATGGGAGTGTTTTTTTTCCTCCTTCTCCTGTTTTCAAAATTTAAGTAGTATATGACTTAGTGTAGGGATCACAGAATTTTGAAAATGCGCACACAATTCACTTTTCCCCATAGCACGTCATACGCAGTTTTAACTGTTTTTTTATGTTAAATAAATAAAAAGAGTTTGTGTGAAAATTACGGGGAATTGGCAATGGTAAATAAGTTACGCTGTTAATGTTTTAATTTATGTGAAGAATAGATCCACTCTCAGGCCCAGTCTGCAGGATGTGAGTGTCCCGCGAGGGGAAGGGGGGGCAAGAGGCGATGAACTATTGAATTTGTTTGTTAGATGACCTTGAGATTTCGACGGTCTGTGTTCCCACCTCGTTTCAATCTCCACACTACCCCTTCTCTTTCCCCTTGAAGCTGCCACCCGACTCTCGCTTGACGTCACAAACTTACAGTATTATTTAGTGTATTTAGTATTATTAGTTAAGTGTTTTGTAAAAATATTTGTTAGAGTGTATAATACATTACTTTTTATAGGGGTATTTTACTTTTCTCTCTTGAGCAGAGCATGTGCATGTGCTTCTTTACAGATAACCAGTTTGTGTGAAATGAGGCAGTCACTAGTATTTATTAATTTCATTAGATTTCTCTTAATGTACATTGTTATATTTAATGTATTATAATATTGGTATTTTCATGTAGAATTATAACGAATATGTAATATTACAACTGATATTATTGACATAGACAAAATAAATACAATAAATAATAAAATATTTTATTGAACTTCTGTGTAGTTTGTGTTCAGAATTATTTAAACACACAATACAAAACAAAAAATACGTCAAACATATTTAATACTTATTTAATATTTGTCTTTCATTTTTATGTATATTTTTTGGTTTTAATATTTTTACTTTACACATCTCAATATTTTACTAGCTGCACAGCAGTGAAGTTTTTAATTCTTCTAGGTCTTTGAAAAAATTGGTTTATTTCTTAAGGCTTTATTACATTGCCAACGATTCAACAATGCCTAATTGACCTAATCGGGGCTCACACCAGACCTGTATATTGTGGATTACGTACTTCAAATCAAGTTAGTTAAAACTACACTGATTTCAAAACACAAATACTTCGACTACACTGTCATTACATGTATTTAAGAAATAGGAAGACTATTTGGAAAAGGGGCTGGCAGATAGTTTGTAATTGAATGTTTTAAACATGGTGGAAATTTCCACCATGGTTTTAAAGGAGTTTGAATATAGATATTTCTTGTCAACAATGTCATGAGGTACAAACACGTGATGAGTTGAGACCGAAACAACATGTAGTATGTAGTACGAAACATCAGAATATGTACATAAATACAAGTACATGTAGTATGAAACATCAGAATATGTACATAAATATGTAATAAAAACAGGAAGAATCAGGGACCGAATACCGAAATAATAGCGGTAAAGGTATTTATACCGGTATAGAAATACCTTTACCTCTATTATACCTTTATTCAAAATACCTTTAAAAATACCGGTATAAGACGTCAAATACCGGTATTTTTAGAGGTATTTTACCTTTATCCGACGTCTATACCGGTAAAATACCTCTATTTAAAGGTATTATACCGGTATTCTCTCATCAAAATACCGGTATTTTCATAAGAAAATACCGGTATTTCAGTAGAATCATACAGGTATTTGGGGGAAATTCATTGTGATTTTTTCCGCTGAGATGGCTCAGAGGAAACAACTATTTACACGGCAGAGTTTCTGACCGGGAGGTCCTAGGGTTCGAGTCCCGAGGGTGGCGGATTTTCGACACATATTCTAGCTAGGTCGAGTTCTGCCGTTGACTGGGAAGTCGAGTTCTGTCGTCAGACGGATGGACCACCCAACGGTTTTCGCAGACATCAACACGAGCTCGTTCGCTGACCTTGGACCTCACGTCCGGGCGCAGAGCTTGGCGACACGTCATAGATAAAAAATGGAGAAACGTGTCTTCTTATCCATAAATGAGTCCTCCCACGCATACCAAACTTCCTTTTTGCACGACTGTGTTTATCACTAAATACGATTATTTGCTTAAACTTGATCGTATCACTAACATTCCCGAAAATAATTATTTTCAGTTTGCCCAGTTTCCTTATTCTGCACCATAATTAATAATTATATACATATATATATATATATATATATATATATATATATATATATATATATATATATATATATAGAAAGAGAGAGAGAGAGAGATTAATTATATATAATTATTAATTGTAACTAAAACAATATTGACATTGAATGCTAATAGACATTAACTATTCTTATTTAAATTAAATGTTAATTTTAATTAAAAAGTAAAAATGTTAATATTGATAAACTCTTTTTTATTAATTAATAATATTAGTATATATTTCTTATTATTAAGGAAGAAACATTCTTCTCGAAGTGGGCTCCTCCAGATGCATTTTACAATGTAAGCTACCCGCGTAGAAGGGAACCCTTGCCCACATGCGATGTTAATAGCTAATAATAATAGTAATAATAAAAATAATAATAGTAATGTAATATAATAATAACAATATAATAATAATAACATAATAATTTACTTTTATTACAAATTTTCTCAATATTTGCAGTTAATGTCAAAATATATTAAACCCTTCATATTAACCAGGAAAATAACATTTTATTTTAGCCCTATTTATTAATGTATAATTAAGATTTAATTGTGAAATGAAGTAAAAGGAAATCATTTTTTAACAATAACAAAACTGGGCCTGAAAGCCTGAACGTTCGTGATTATCTCAAGGTGTCAACGCTTCCTCAGTTCGCCGAAGGAGGAGTCGGGGAGGGAACAAACGGTCCTACGCCTACGATCGGCGCATACGTTGACAGCCTCTCCATGTGCGAAATACAAAGACAGGCTTAGGTCATCCTTCAGGCCAGATGGGAGATAGCTCGATGTAGGACACTACGAAAAGGTTCTCTTCAATGGAATCAATAATTATTATTTCATATTTCAACTTTTCCGAAGTTTAAATTAAGGGAGGTTTTCAATACATACAACGTATGCAAAACGTAAACGCCCGAAAACAAAACATTTACAATAATAAGAATAGAATTTAATACAGTTGTTTTATATATATATACAAAATAATAATTTAAACAATAAATAACAATTATGAAATGATATTTGATTAATAAACATTTTGTGAGATATTATTAACTAAAGTAACCTATTTTTTCAACATGTATGGATGGTAAGCTATATTTCTTCATTGAAAATACCAGTATAATACCGGTATAACCTTTATGGACGTCCATACCGGTATAGACGTCCTATAGAGGTATTTTACCGGTATAAAAGAATAAAGGTATTTGAAAAAGGTATGGAAAAATACCGGTATTATACCGGGTATTCAATACCTTTTCGGTCCCTGGGAAGAATATGTAACAAACAGGGAAGAATATGTAATATCGAATATAATATGTTACATTAAAATACTCGAATTATAAACACATTAACATAATACGAACTCATTTTTATAAAATATTTCCTATACAAAGTTTAAAAGCATTTCAAACGTTTTAAAATTCATTTGGAAAGCACAAGTGATGCACAAGTGAGCCAAATAGCAATGGAACAAATGTTCTAAAGATAATGTTTATTCTTCCATAATTATTAAATATCTACACATATCCAAAGAGTCGTCAATCGCATTACTGATTTATGATTAGCAGATGCTACAAAAAATGCCCATAATTCAAACCTCGATTTACAAATAACTTTGCCACTGTGAAAGAACAGTAAGTCACGTGTACAAATAGTTCTGCTATAACCCTGTAAGGGTTACATAGTCACATAGGCAATGTTTTGCGATATAGCCCGACACAATTGAAACAATACAATGTCAACAAAATGAATTTCTAACTCGATACCACAGAACGTACTACGATAGAATCAAGTATTTTCCAACATATCGTAGATTAGGACACGCATACAGCGAACATTAGCAAAGTACTTGAAGACCTTTATGAACATAACAAAGTACTGGCATAATTTTCAATATCGAAGTCAGTTCACGGCCAGTTCGTGTATTTCATTTAAATATGCCAGTCAGCCGGGCGGGCAGCGGCGCCGGCGCGACGGCTGCGGCCTGGATACCCCTCAACCGTGACGTCACGACGCCAACCGTTCGGCCGGCCGGCCGGCCGGCCGGCGGGCCGCGTGTGCCCGGCAATTTACAATTAATTACTCGAATGTTTGAAGAGCAAAAAAATTAATTTTTGCGTAATTAATTAGCAATTAAATCGCTCTACAAGATGGTATATTTGGTTTTGTGGTAATTAAATGTGGTAGATCCAGCGGAATCTTCCGCTAGCTCACCATTCATTACGCAAAAATTTGAAGAGCAAAAAAATTAATTTTTGCGTAATTAATTAGCAATTAAATCGCTCTACAAGATGGCGTATGTGGTTTTGTGGTAACCGGTTGTGGTAGTGCCAGCGGAAACCGGAAGTGCTAGTTTATAATTATTTACTCGGAAGTTTGAAGAGCAATTGAAATAATTTTTGCGTAATTAATTAGCAATTAAATCGCTCTACAAGTTGGCGTATTTGGTTTTGTGGTAACTAATTGTGGTTGATCCAGCGGAATCTTCCGCTAGCTCACCATTCATAACGCAAAAGTTTGGAGAGCAAAAAAATTAATTTTTGCGTAATTAATTAGCAATTAAATAGTTCTAAATGGTGGTATATGTGGTTTTGTGGTAACCGATTTTGGTAGTGCCAGCGGAAGAGAGGTGGAAGTTTGGGAGCTGCTCGTGTTATGAAGGTATGTTATCGCCAGGCGTGTCATCGCATGAATCGACAGTGAAACACGAAATCTATTGCAAAATACGATGTTCTTTATTGTTAATTTTATACTTTACATTCGATAATAATTTTTATATACTACGAACGTGCTGTTAACCAAACAATAAAATATTTCCCTTTTAAGAACTGTAATTAAAAATATATAGGAAAATAGCATGTTTATTAGTCTATAATTAAAACATCGATGTTTTCTTGCCGATGTGTTCATCGACATCGAAACACCTTTGGCGATGTATCAAAACATCCATGTATGGATGTTTTGGTAAAACTTGCCATCACTACGCATCACTACCGCCCAGAGGGGGAACGGCGCGGCGGCGGCCCGCGCACGGAAATAGAGCGCGTGGGTGGGGGGGCTAGAGGTCGCTGGAGACGCAGCGGCGAGGAGCTCTTGGTAAACAGATTGTGGAGGACGTGACAACTCGCCCGGAAGACAACACCCCCGACAGGGGCGCTTCGGCCCGCTGCTATTTTAGGCTTCGTTCACTTCGCTGTTATTTCGGATCTGTGTCGTTCGGTTGCGTAGTCGTTTGGTTTCTGTTTTGTGTGTCTTCTTTTTCCTTTCTCGACTTCTGCGTACTTACGCGGTAAAGAAACTATATTGTAATGCTCGACCGGAAAGTGGCGATTTTTCGTCAGAAAAACTGTATTATAGGTCCTTAATCTCGAAAAATGTGGGTAAATTTTGTCCCTACATATGGAAAATTAGCTTCAAACACGTGTTGTAGTAAAAAATCCACGTTTTCTGGGTCTTTAATACAGAAAAATTGGTTTACAGCAAAACTTCCTTCTGTCCGTCTGTCCGTCTATAACCAACATTAGCGCCTAACCCGCTCAGACCATTTTCTCCTTATTTGATATTCCCGGATAGATCTGGTCCAACTTCGGGCCTCGCGAATTTGAAATAGATACTTTGATTTTTGGGATACTTTAGGCGAACACTTGAACATGTTTTCAATTTTTTTTCAAAAATGTGTCCAGATTTTAAGATGATTTTTTCTCAGGCAGAAAGAGAACGCTTGAAAAATATTCTAGATCTCCTTTTTCTTGATCTCTCTGTATTTTGTAAAATTGCAAAAGTTGCAAATAACTCGAGAAAGTATGTGTAGTTATCGCACCTCTAGTTTATTGTAAACAGCCAATTGCATTTTCCTTTCTCTTCATCCATGTAACCAACATGAAATATGTATCAAGGATGCAGGTTTTTCTTGATTTCCTTGGTGCGACATATCTTTGATGAATGGACGATCATACTTGGGGATGGAGAATCAGTCCATCGTTCGTTGCTAAAGATGAGATTGCGCGCAAAGTGGGATTGGAAGGTTCCTTAGCTCGTAGGCTATAAGGTACAAATCCAATTCTCCTGGAAATGATCAGGGACAACATCCATCAGAACGTTAGACCTACAATGTCCGATCCAGACAGGTCCATAAACTCGTTGATGCTTAATTGAAGCATACCAAGAATCAAGCAAATCTTGGACAATCGCTCAGTTTCGAAACTACGTCCAGTATACGGTACACAAGATTGTTGTCACAACGATCTTATTTGGTAGCACAGCTGATAGGTGGTCAACAAATTAGGAATTATTGCGGGAAACCTGTTTCATTTCGGACAGTAGGGGGTCGATTAGTAAAACTGTATGTAAATATGAATAATAATAATAATAATAATAATAATAATAATAATAATAGCGTTTATTTTTACAGGCTGCGTTAAGCTATAATAACCGCTCTCTCTGCAGTGCCTCTGACCGGGAGATCCTAGGGTTCGATTCCCGACGGTGGCATGATTTTCGGCACTAGCTACACAGATAGGTAGAATTCAGCGACTGTCTGGACGAGAACGCTAGCTTCCGGCCACTCTGATCGGTAGTTTCCCGTGGTTTCTTTAATGGAATATCGGAACAGCACCCTAACAAACTGACCATGGACCGCGCGCAATCTTTCCTTTGTCTTATTCGTCCTATCGTCTTCCCCGTACACACAAACGTACACTTACACGCACTACATTTTCATGTATCTCCTTACCGGAGCATCGCCCAGTGGGGCTAACCTCTAAGCTCAGGAATGGTATGACAGACATTGTGTAGTGTAGCGCGTATAGTAAGTGTGTGTGGGTGTGGGTAATGAGATAGGAGGGGTCAGAGGTGAGGAAGGAAGGATGACGCGCGGTCTGTAGCCCGTTTGTTAGGGTATTGCTCCGGCTTTTGTTGATCGGAGAAACTGATCGGAAAAACTAGGGAAAAACTATCCATCAGAACGGTTAAAAGCCAGCAGCTAAAATTCTCCCCCAGACAGCGGCTCAATTCGTTGTAGCCAATCCAGTTTGGGTCGAAAATCCGTCCCCATCGGGACCTAAACCCTAAGACCTCCCGATGAGACACGCTGCAGAGACAACAGGTGTTGTCAAAGTGCCATCTCAGACGGTCCTGAGTTCCGCAAAGAGCGGTTACCACGTACCTTTGACCAGCACACCGCAGACGCCTTCACTGGTGGGGAGCCTCTAGTTCTTGGTATTTCACGCTCGACGCCTCTACAATTTCTGGTGTCACGAACGCAGGCGCGTTTGGTTAAGACTCATCTCGGAAGATGAATTGGCGCGTCAAAATATTACATGCCCGATGTGTCCATGCAAGAAGGATCGTCTTTTGATCGCATGCACTTTTTTACTATTTTGTAGGTCCAGAACATGCCAGGTGCAAAATAGTTTCAAATAATAAAAGTTTAGAACTCGTTTGCACCTTTCATTACTTAGGCTGCAGATTGTCGTATCTAGTAGAGGCGATCTTGATGTCAAAGATAATGATGATTGAAATCGCCAGAGAATGTGTGGAACAATAAGAAAAAACATTAAAAAAAATAAAACCCGAAGAGACATTCAGTTAAAATTTTATAAAGTCGTCCCAATATTGCCTATGGATACCCTTACCATCCCAATATTAACATATGGATGCGAAAATTGGACGTTAAATATATCATCAAAAAGAAACATTCAAACTAGCGAAATAAAGTTTCTGCGAAGTGTTGCTAACTATACTTTCTTTATTAGATCATAAGAAAAACGTGAATATATACGATAAGAACTAAATATTTTTCACCTCCTAAAACGAGTAGAGAAGCAGAACCAAAATTGATACGCCTATATTGTAATAATGAACGACGCGAGACTTCCTAAACAAATAATAAATTCTGCACCGTCTGACAGAAGAAGAAATGGAAGACCAAAGATTTGGCGTATTGATGATCCGTCGTCAACTATGTGGGTTCAGTATGGGGTGGCACAGCAAACACATATAAATAAATTATAATTAATCCAAAACAAATTCCTAAGACAGGTTACCAATGATCCCTGGTTTATTCCTAACTAGCAAAATACCCAGCGTTTCCCGGACTTTCTTCATATTCAATCCTTGGGAATGAGGGAAAAGATCAATTTTATGTAAACCACGGTGTTTAATATTACTATTTTTAACGTCATTGATTGAAATTTTAATAAAATACTATAGTTTTCTTTCATTTTATTTTACAAAGCATTGGTATTAGATGAAATTTTTCTAATCTAATGCACCGTTACTGACCTCTAGAGAATAAATTAGGTTGCAGTTTTGCTGCAGCACTATTGGACTTGGCGAAATATATTAGGCACCACGTGCTCTAAGCGAGAGGTGAAAAATGGTCGCGGTGCATCTACAAACATTAGTTAAATTATTTATTTTCCGCATTTGGGTTGTGTTAGACTTTACCAAATTTTGCAAGGACACTGCAACAATGCTGGAAAATAGCCTGTAAAAATTTCATATAAATTCATACGCTACTCTTTGTGGTATCGATGACGGTTACACGTTGTTGAATTCACTTTTATTAGTATTGCCAGGGTCTTCAACATTGGTTGCATTAAAGTTTACATGAAGAAACTATCGAATTTTTTTTCTAAGGCTTGTTCTAGAAAAGGAACTTTCAACTTTGGCAGTACAGCTAAGGAAATCATTCACGATATTATCACGCTTTCCAAAATATCGCTTAAAGTTACCATGAAATGCTGGTGATAAGGTTATAAACATTATATGTGATTATATATATATATATATGTGTGTGAATATCTGTGGTATTTTGATCAATGCTATATTATTGTATTAAATGTAAATATTAACTAAATATAGATTTAAACACAAGCTCAAGTAAGTGGACTTGTGCTTCGCATTAGCCGGAGCCTGGAGCCTTGTCCCCAACTAGGAAATGCGTAAGTGATAGCATGAGTCAACTTGGTGCCAAATATTCTTTTGGTATAAAAATGAACGTAATTTGTATTCACAACGTCACTGCGAACGTGACGCAAGAAGTGGTAGAATTTGGGATAGAGATAAAAAATACTGTGAAGTTTAGTCTTGCCATGCTATGTCCCACACGCGAGTATTTTTTCAACAAATAGCTGTAGCATGTGCATAAATGGAACACAAGTGAAATACAGGTATTTAATAAAGTAGGACTACGATAATAGTAGTTATACAGGGGCAGTGAGTTAAGACACGTCCATAACCGTATTTTGGTGTAAAATTCGTTGGAAGTGTCGCATTGGCTGGGTTCAAGGGGTATTTTATTATAATCGCTGAGGTCGGATGCCGGAGCCTCGCCGTCGATTTGGAAATGCGTGAGAGAAGTGAGACAAATGCAGAGAGACGGAAGCGAGACAAAATGCGTGAGAGAAGTGAATTTGGCGTAAAAGTGGGTATTTTTTCCCCTAAGGTGACTTAACCCAATACATTTCTTGAATCACATTGAATATTATACAGCGCGCCCTACGTATGTTCCATTTATTTAGTTACTTTAGCTCTTTGCCAAAAATATCCTGGCGAACGGCCCTTGAAAGGTCAATTTATATCTAATTTCATGGCTCTGCAGTGCTGGCGTGTCTAGGAATGGTATATTTTATCAAAACATCGATACATCGATATAACACCAAAATGTTTTCAATGTCGATGAAAAATTCTGTGTTTAAAATATCGATGATATAAAGTTGATGAAACACCCATACATACACCAAAAAAGGACACTCAGACAAACGGGCAGACGGACGGAACGATACAAGAAAGACATTTTGATATCATGAGATTTTTCGATATCAATGACTCACAAAAAGGGACTCTCGCTACACCATACGTTAGAGGATGTTTCCCCCAAAGTTTAGCAACTGGATTTATCCACTTTTTCGTTACCAAGACACTCTAATAAGTTTTTCTGCCAAGTATTCGCCGTTTTTCGCGCAGCGTCTCTCTACTCCATACCGAGAAAGTAAAAGTCGATGTTTTAAAAGCATCGACATCGATGCCGCATCCCTAGTGTCTGCACTAGTGTCGAAAATCCCGTCGTCGTCGGGACGAGTCAGAGGCATTGCACATCAGTTGACACCCTGAGGCACTTTCGTCGGTATGCCTTCAGTTTCAGCGCACTTTGGAAATTCTACTTGGGTTTTTCTAATGAGGCATCTGAGGGTAGTATCTCCAAGGAGGAATATGGCACGGCTTTTCGCGTCTTTCTCGGTCGTGCCGCTAGATCGGCAGATCGCGACCTTTCTCGGTCGCTTAATCTGCAGCTCTGCTTGATAGGGTCGCGATCATGCGACGTCTTGCGGCAGGATCGAGAAAGACGCAAAAAGTCCTATTCCATCTAGGAGACACTACCCTCAGATGCCACGTTAGGAAAACGCAAGTATAGTACAGTGTGCTGTGCGGCTCCGCGTGGGTGACTCATGGGCCCGTGGCCCCGCGCGCGCATCGCGTCGCGGCGCGTCCTCCTCCGGCGGGCGGGCGCGGGTGGCGCGGCGCTTGCGCCATCGGGAGCAACTGCGCAGGGCGCGGCGCGTCGCGGCGCCGCCGGATGGGCGCGAGGGGAGGGTGACGCAAACGCGCGCCCGAATGCGTCATCCCGCGAGCGCCCGCCACTTCCGGAAGCAAGAGCCGGCAACACGGATGGGGCGGAGTGTACCACCCACGTATCGAGTCCGAGACCGCTGCGTAGTGCTACAGGTGGCTGACGTCACGCGCCAATTTGAATGCACGAGATTTTAAATGCATTTTTGTTATTGATTGAATGATTGATTAATATTTCATGGCGCATCAACTGCTAAGGTTATTACTCCAGTTAGTGCAGTGCATGTTTCCTCGGGAGGTGAGCTTCCCCCGCTGGATGGTGAGATCTGGCGCCGACCTACACGTCGGCTAGTGGGGGATTTCCGCAACTAGATATTTCCCACCAACGGAGCACCGCCCCAGCCCTGTAAGCTCCCGAAATGTACGGTAGTGTAGCGCACGTAAGTGTGTGTGTGTGTGTGTGTGTGTGTAAGTAAGTGGTGACGAGTGGACAAGGACAGGGAAAGAAACATCGCGTGCGGATCCTGACGCGTTTGTTAGGGAACTACTGTGACATTCGCCCAGTGTTTATTGGAGAAACCGTGGAAAACTACCAATCAGAGCACCCCCGCACCGGTAGCGGTAGCTCAGTGCATCAACTGATATCTCTGCAGCGCCTCTAATCGGGAGGTCCTAGGTTCGAGTCCTGACGGCGGCAGGATTTTCGACACTAGCTGTTCAGCTAGGTCGAATTCAGCTGCTGTCTGGAGGAGAATTCTAGCGGCCGGCTGCTCTGGTCGGTAGTTTTCCGTGGTTTCTCCGATCAACACCAGGCGAATGCCGTAGCAGTACCCTACCAAACGGGCCACGGACCGCGCGCGATATGTCCTTCCTCTTCCTTGTCCTATCCTCTCCCCTTACACACACACTTACACTAACATGCACTACACTACCACATATTCCGGGTGACCGGTCGGGAAGTTAGAGCTTGTCCCGGCTGGGGCGGTGCCCCGCTGGTGGGAGAGTTGGTTAGGGGGAAGCCCCACTAACCGACGGTAGGTCGTCGCCGGATCTCGCTATCCAGCGGGGGAAGATCACCGCCATCTCCTGAGAAAAAAACATGCACTACACTAACGGGACTTATGACCAAAGTAGTTGACGCGCCCGGAAACACGTAAAAATCAATCAATCAATCAATCAATCAGCACCCCGCCACTAAAATTCTCCTTCAGACAGTGGTTGTATTCGACCTATGCATATTCATAGCTATCTGCATTTTTTAAATAGTGAGATTTGACTTTTGGTATTTAAAAAGAGACGTGTCTGTGCGAATACGTATTCAGATGTGTTATGCATTGTACAATACTGGAATATTTCGATTTTAATTTTTTTTTAAATAAAGGAATGGAAAAAGTTGTATGGAGTCTGTAATTTTTGGAGACACAGCTAATGCAAAATTACAAATGGAACACGCGTGGAATGCGTTGTTTAATGGTTTGAAAAGTTGGTGTTAAAGTAATTGGATTAATTAGCTCAACAAAAAATTGCCATTTCGTTAGGATCAATTTGACTCATTACAATGGCGCATTTCCAAGTCGACGGTCAGGATCTGACCATCGACCTCCGCAATAAGCTACAAAACTTTCTTAAGTTCAGCCAATGCAAAATTTCCATTTCATTGATATACTAAAATAAAATTTGGCGTAATTTTATTCAGTTTCTAGGCGTGTCTCATTTCATGTGACGTGTCAATTTGATAGTGAAGGAAATACGACTTCTTGTATATAGCCGCGCACTTCGCTTATTTCCTGTGTATAATTTGTTCAGTCAAGTATCGTTATTTTGACACTATTTCATGCCAAGCTAATTGTGGTGTTTTCACATGAACAAATTAATTATTCAAGGAACAGTGCTATGGTTCAACTTATTGGATTCTCATACCGCGCCTTAGAGGAAGTTGGCATGAAAAGAGTCTATTTTATTTTGCTAGAGTTCAAGAAAAGTGCACTTCAAAACTTCTATTTAAATAAATATTATTCACATGAGTTATTGTTTATTTAGTTAGAAGCGTCAATTGTGGTCTAAAGCTATTCCACTGCGAGTTTAATTAAATATTTTTAAAAAGGAACGCGCTGGCTCTTCGGTATCACTTAAGATATCTCCATTATAATTTTAATTAATATTCTCACATGCTTTTCGACATGATTTGTCTCAATTCTTATAATAATAATATTCTTTTTAGAGACGACGTCTGAACAAAATAAACCTCTCTTGAAAAAACTCGTAATCACTAAATGAGCTGACACTTCCGAGGCCGTATCAGTCGCGCTGCAGCCCATCTGGGTGGCGGAAGAGCGCCACGCGGGGCGACCGGCTGAGGTGGCTCCGATCAACGGATGTCACTGCAGTGGAGAACACTCGGCACTGCAGTATCAGCATTCTGCAGGGGAGAAGTATAATGGCCGGCTGTGGGGTAGTTTTCTGTGGTTTCTCCGATTAACACCATGCGAGACCCCACAGCAGAACATACTAGCAAAACCAACAGTGTGTAATGTTTCCTTTCTCTTCCTTGTTCTATCACCTTCCCTTAATAACACACACACACTTACGTGCACTACACTAGTCCCGGTGTGGGGCTGTTACCCACTGGTGGAAGATACTTTGTTGTGGAAAACCCCGTTAGCCGACGTGTAGTCTGCACCGGATCTCACCATCCAGCTGCCTAAGATAATCGCCGCCTCCCGAGGAAAGCACACCCACTACACTTACAGCACCAGTTACCATAGGAATTGACGCGCCCAGAATTTCTAATCAATCAATTTCCTTTTAGGAAAGCAACGCGAAGTGAGACGATTTGCAGTGATGCTCATCTGCTTTAGAATCTGTGAAATAAAAGTGGTGGTGCTAAAACAGCACGTACTTTCTCGCCCGTATTTTTCCACACAATTACGCGAAAAGTACTCAAATTTTCCACAAATTGTATATGACCCTACTTCAAAATCTATCTTTAAGGAACAAATTTAATCAAGGAAAACATCTCTATCTTCATAACTGTAGTTGAATGAAGTCGCCTAAAAATGAAAACTTTTTCAGTTGTCGAAAAATCAGGGTTTTCAACGAATAAGAGACCTACACCATTCTCTTAAACGTGCTTTACACTACCCAACAACAAAATTTAATAAAAAAAGATGGAGACTTTTTAATTTTTAAAATGCCCTGCGGGCTCCATGTAAAATACCCTCCAAAATTAGAATATCGGTTTAAAATTCAAGGCTCCGAAACAACAGACAGATCGTTTGGGGAATATCAATTTTGAATAAAATTGGCTGAACGGTTTAGCCGCTAGCGTTGTTCACAGACGGGTGGACGGACGGACAGAGATATGTTTTACCCTCAATCGATTTTTCAGTATCAAGGACTCACAAAACATGAATTGTGGCTATACCATGTGTAAGAGGATTTTTTTCTAAAGGGTAGCCCCGGATAAGATGGTAAAAAGTTCCCCTAAACCAAATGACTTATGAGTGGTTACATTATAATTCTAATATAAACATAAAATTTTTGAAAGGTTTCTTAGCCCCCGTTCCACCACCCACACCCCTATTTAGTCAAAAAGGTGTTTTTTTTAAATTTTAATTAAAATTAAGTTAATTTTTAATTAACAGTTTAAAAAATTAAAAAAAAACATTTTCCCGCCTTTAAATTACCCTTGACATACTTTGAGAATGACTGTAACAGTTTTGTAGATTTATTTTGGTGTTTACTGTACATTTGAATTCATTGTTGTAGCACCCAGGAATATTTTGATTTTGGAATGTTGCTACAAATTTTCATTTTTTAAAATCTTTCTAATCCGTTGCTTAAGTATATCATACGCTAAGGAAAGACGATAGTTTTTGGCAGTTCATGAAAAAATAATTGACACAAGTGAACGATAAGTGGGGGACATGTGGGGAAACGAAGAGAACGGGTTGAACCCGGTTTGTCAGACCTGTTTTACTGTGTCATAGAACACCGGTCCGGGCACGAAAAAATATTAAAACTTCATCTCAGAACACTTGTGAAATTTTTCATATTTGTTTTTCATTGCTGGGCCATAACTTAAAAAAATAAGGCTTTCGCAGTCAAGTACTTGGCTGTCCGATAGACGCCGCGTCCTAGGCACCTGCGACCTTCTTGCAGGAGGAAGGTCATAGAATGGCGTCTGGAACGTTGGTAACTGTGTCTAGGACGCGACGTCTATCGGACAGCAGTTTCAGTCAGATAAAATAGTGTTAAGTTAGCGAAAAAAAGTAAAATTAAAAAAACAAGTTTTTGGCTATAGAGGGTTGTGAGTTTGGCTGTAGAGGAACAGGGGCCTTTCAAGAAACCTTTCAAAAATATTATTTTTATATTAGAATTATAATGTAACCACTTATAAGTTATTTGGTTTAGGGGAACTTTTTACCATCTTATCCGGGGGCACTCTTTAGCAACTGGATTTGTCCACTTTTTCGTTACAAGGGTCCTTGTAATAAGAGTTTTTTTGCCGAAAATTCGCTGTTTTTTCGCGCAGCATTACATAACTTTCTCTCTATGGAGTAGAAGGAAAGTAAAAATGTTACTTCCCTGGACCGACTATATCAGCGGCACGGCACGATTAATTGGTATGAGTTGTGTACCATCCACCTATCGAAGCCAACGAGCACGGCAGAGTACTACAGATTGTTGACGTCACACGCGAACTTTAACCCCTCTGTCACCCCATATTTTGGACTGTTGCGACGGACTGTGGGTCCGAATGTAGTCACAAGTGAATAAAGGCAACAAAATAGTTGAGTCAAATAAGCCTGAATATAAAGGAACCTACTTATTGACGGCTCTGAAATGTTAAAAGTGTTTTCAACAAATTTAATAAGAATGGAAACCAATTTTGTAACTTGTGTGTATGAAGAAATATTTAAAAGTTTGTACCTCACATTAACGTACAATTTTTCACAAATCAAACATGACAAAAATGAAAGAAAACAGAGTTCCACACTTACAAGTTTACACCTTTCATTCACTTTATTCCAAATCCGAACGTTTCCTTGAGTATTCCGAGTAAATGATATAGCGCAATTAGTGGAGCCGGACTGCGAGCTCGCAATCGCTGATAACTCACTACATTGATCAAACCGAAACGAAAGAATCGTTTAAAACTATTATACGCGCACGTTTTCTTGAGCCCCAGAATACTTACCCCCACTCCTTTGGCCACATTAGTTGAATTAATAAGTGATAGCAACAAGCGTTGTAGACAAAATCTGATAATAAGCAATCTTTGCTTCCGTGTAATAGAAACTATTTTGCACCAAGAAACAACTTATAAATTCGATATAAAATTATTTTTGTCAAAATAACCAAACTCCCCACTCTTCTCGCAAGTATTGAAGGGAGGGCTCAAGGAAACGTGCGCGGATAATACTGTTTCTAGTAAGATACTTAAATTACGTGAAATATATTAAAAGGAAAGAAAAAAACTTATTGTGAACTAAGAATCCGCGCGCGACTACTGCAGGGTTAAGTGTACGCATTTTAAATGCGTTTTCGGAAAATTGAGGAGTTTAAATTCATGTTTTTAAGAACTCATCTGTGCGGATACGTATAGGGATGTTGGTTGTAAAGAATTGTACAAGACTCTAATATTCTGAAAAATGTTTTTTTTTTATTTTATTGATTTTGTTGGTTGTACATAGGTCAGTATTAGTATAAACTTTACATATGTTTGATAGACTTACATACTAACTTATATTTAAAACTTATTTCTAAGACTTAAATCTAATATAAGGTTGAGGATGCCCTATTGGGTCCTCTATTCTGGTTCAAATTCGGAGAAGGTTTTGAGGAATATATTGTAGGGGTATCTGTTTTTTATTCTGGTATGGTTCGGGTTTTTAGCGAGTCTAAAGGTTACAAGGGAAGGGATTTAAGGTAAATAATAATAAAAGTTGGTGGCTAAGTACGTGATGTGATGTTCAATGAGTTCTAAGTTGAGTTCTTTGTGAACCTGATGATTGGCGACAAACCACGGTGCATTGGTAAAGGTTCTGAGAAATTGGTTCTGAATGATTTGTAATTTTTTTAGATTGGTTTTTGCGGAATTTATCCAGATGGGACAAGCATACAGCAGTAGCGGTCTTAGAATGGTTTTGTATATTGCAATTGAGGAATGATATGGTAATGGGTTGTTTCTATAGATTAATGGTTTTAATTGCAGTAGTTTTTATTTTAGCCTGTTTTATTTTTTTCGTCTATGTGCTGTTTCCAATTCATTTTAGTATCTAAGTTTAATCCGAGGTATTTAATAGGTTTGTTAGGGGGTACCAGTTTAGTTTATTGTTGTTTATTGTTAGGGGGTGGGGAAGGTATAGGGTCTTAGTGTAAATATTTTTGCTGCGGGTTTGGATGAATTCAGTTGTATTTTAAGTTTAGATGCCCAGCTATCGAGTAAGTTGAGGTATAGTTGTGTTCTATTTCTGATGTCAATAATAGAGTTGTCAGAAGCAAATATTGCTGTATCGTCCGCAAATTGGGCTATGTGAATGTTCGTTAATTTAGGAAGATCTGCGACGTATAAGTTGAATAGTGTGGGTGAAAGTGGTGAGCCTTGGGGGAGTCCTGCGTTAATTTGTCTAGGGTTGGAGTGATGATTATTTACGTTCACTGAAAAAGTTCTATTGTTGAGAAAGCTATTGATAATTGATTTTATATAGTATGGGGTGCCAATTTGTTTGATCTTGTACATTAAGGCTTGGTGCCATGTCCGATCAAACGCCTGAGTGATATCTATAAATACGCCTATTTTGTGATGTTTTTTCTGGAATGCTGTGTATATATGTTCGGATATTCTTAGTAACTGGTGTTGAGTAGACAATTTTTCGATAAATCCAAATTGTTCTTTAGGAATTATTTTCGTTATGTGTAGGAAATTGTTTAATCTTTTAAGTATAATTTTCTCGAATATCTTTGATAGGGATGGTAATAGACTGATCGGACGATAACTGTCAACGTTTGCAGGATTTTTATTCGATTTACAAATGGGAATAATGATAGCATGTTTCCAGGTATGCGGAAAGTAATTTGTTCTGAGACACGAATTGTAGATGTTTGTGAGGGTAGCTATTGCTGGTGCAGGTAAATGTTTTAATACGATAATATATATATTGTCGTGTCCGGGTGATTTTTTAAGAGGCAGTTTATTAATAATTTTTTTAATTTCAGAGGGTGAAATGTAGTGTATTTTTTGGTGAGGTCCATATTCTTGTTCTGATGCTGATTTGGTTATGGTGATGTGTCCAGGATGGAAGTTAGTGTTGTTGACAGTGAAAGTTGAAGCAAAATAGCTTGTTAGTTCTCCTGACTTTTGGTAGGATGTGTACGCTTTATCTGTTGTTGAGTTTATAGGAGGTATCGTGTTTTTCTTCTTAAGTATTTTTCGTGTGAATTGCCATAGAGTGTTTTCACTGACGCTGAGCGACTGGATTAAGTTATGATAGTTTTGGTTATTGAAGTTAGTTATAAGTCTTTTTACTATATTTGTTATTAGGTTTAGTTCCCTCTTAAGTTCAGGTGTTCTTAATCGGTACCAAAGTCTTCTAGTTTTATTTTTTATTCACATCGCTTTCAATACTTCTTTGGGTAGTATTTTATGTCTGGTTGTATTTGAGCCGGGTGGAGTAGTTAATTGTGTACTTTTTAGAGTAGAGTGTATTAATTCGTTGAAATGAGAGATGGATCCGAAAAATGTAAAAACCGTTGTAGCATTGGAACTGCGACTTGGGTTGCCCTGAGGCGTAAGGCATGTGTGCCGCAGGGTCTCGGATTCACGGGGTTGTGGTTTGTTGAATTCTAGTATTTGTGAATATGAGACGACATTAAAAGTCACCCACTGACAGTTGTTTCAATTTGGTCATAAAGGTACGCTATCAGTTTCCTAATTCAAATCTCGAATATAATTTCTATTACTATCCCTTTCTTTGATAATTTGTTGCATTTGAGGACTGACAGCTTCCAAGCACTGAATACAAGTTCAGGGTGGGTAATATCAGAAATAAAATTCAATAATATTATGTCGCTCTTTCTATTTCCAATGATTAGAACCTTTTCCGTTTTGTTCTCAGAGGTACGGACCCGTCGAGAGTGTCATGTTTCATTCGGATATCGTCTAGAACGAAGAGAAAAAACCTGCACTTCTCCGAAACATTGCTGATGGACTCGGGATGTTATTTACAAATCCAAAAAAGCGTTTCTGAACTTCATTCGCGAACATAGTTTTTACACCCCAATTTCACAAATTTTGCCTTATCGCGTTTCCAACTAATTTGCTTGTTTCTTTGTTTTCTTTCAAAGCAGAATTTCTGTTCAGAGGTAATTAGCAGGATGTGGATTTATTCGACTCACAATTGATTGTTTGGTGTTTCCGAATGCGTCAGTTAGTAAGTCCCGTAAGTTTAGCGCATGTTTTTGAAGCGGGAGGCGGTGGTAATCTTTCCCCGCTGGATGGTAAGATTCAGTGCCGCCCTACTTCTCGGCTTGAAGGTTTTTCATCATCGAGGTATCCAGAGGGGACAAATTCTAAGCTCCCGGCTTGTGTTACGACATGTGTGGTAGTGTAGTGAATGAAAATATGTCTGTGTAAAAGGGGAGAGAAAACGATAAGGAAGAGGAAGGAAAGATCACGCACGGTCCATGGCCCATTTGTTAGGGCACTGATCCGGCATTCACCTGATGTTGATGGGAGAAACCATGGAAAGCTACCCATTAGAGCAGTCAGATCCTAGAATACTCCTCTAGACAGCGGCTGAATTCGACCTAGCTCTCTAGCTCGTGTGGAAAATTCTGGCACCGTCGAGGCCCGAATCCTAGGAGCTCCCGGTCAGAGGCACTGACCCCGGTCCACTCACCATTATCACAATATTCTACTTATTATGAAGCAACAGAAGTCATTGGCAAACTACTGTGCAGTAACTTGGCATTACTCACCAATCAGTGTACGAAAAATTTGTTCGACTCATTTTTTAAAAGTACCGCGTGTTTTCCACTCAAAATGACTCGTCTTGAAAGTATTAGGTTGCGAAGAAGTTACTTCATTTTCTATTGTTTTCAACTCTGAGAGGAGACTCAATAGAGTACACGTCTTTCAAATGATTTCTGTTTTTATTCACAACAAAATTATTTCTAAAATTTTTCATTTATCACGTTGCTGTGCTGTCATTATTTTGACTTCAAATTTGACCTCTACTTGAGACAGTTAATTTGGCTTTTCACTCAACTACGTAATCCGAGGTTCTTCGTTAGAGTGACCTGTCTAATTCTGCGAATTTTCTTTCAAGGGTGTTTGAGCAATGGCGTTCGAAAGTAAACGACTATGAATTTTAAAAGACTTTTAAAATTGCCCACTTAACCTGGTTTAGTTAATTTCAATTTAATTCGTCCTTTTTAAGTTCGTGATACAACCATTTCCCAGTGAAACATAAAATTTCAGTGATATAACAAGGAGTACGGGCGATTAAGGTTTATATTGTATCCCTATAATAGTATCCTTCGGATTTTAGTTTTGCTTGATTGATAAGGTACTATTTCTAAGTTAAGAGACAACTATTTTTTGACTTCCCTTTTCGCGGCCACGAGCCTGCACAATAAAAATGTCGGTCAATATGGGATTTGTTTATGAAAATTTAATTTGGTCTGATATTTAGCTAGAATATTTTTACATGCCACAAGTATCCCACAGCTTTGTGGACTTCCCGCCCTTGCAAGTCGTGTTTTGGAAACCTTTTGTGCAGAATCCCATATCACTTGGGCCCTCTAATTAAAGAAGGTCAATGAACTTAATATCATTAAATGGTTATAAAAAATTTAATGTATTAAGTAACTAAGTGTATTAATTTGGAAAATAACATTATATTTGTAAATCTTTAAGTTTTTTTACTAAGCCAGTTGTTTCAATTAATTTTCATTATATTTGTGTAATGTTATGTGCGAAAATGCTACAAAAGTGAGAATAATTTTTAAGTTTTTATTATTTATTATAGGTAAAATATAAAACGGTTTAGAATAGTTAAACTCTACTTCTTTTGTTATTGTGTTTAATACACTTCATCGGAGTATTTCTTTGAGGAGACGTGTGTAACATGTGGGACTTTCTTCAAAATATAACTCCGAGTTCCTGATTTCTTCAATGATCACTAACCCTAACACTCTGGATAAAGGTATTTGGATTCGTAGATGGAGTCGTAGATTCCTCTAAATAAGGAAATAAGAATACAAAGAAAGTAGATCATACCAAATTATTATATATCAAACAATTACCTCACAATGTCAGCCTTTGTCAGAAATGAGAAATAGCATAAATTCAAAATAAGTAGAAAAATAATTGTGAGTAAATAAATTATTTCATCAACATTCTTTATTATTTCATTCATCTTTGTTACATTAATTCATTCACCTACCCACTTATTTCATTCATAACACATGACTCTTTTTCTCTGACTGACATTCTTATTTCGTCGGATGTATCATTGTGTTTATGAACAGAACACGAATCGTCGTATTCGGCCGCACGCGTGCCCATTTGTGCCGCCCAGCCGTGTCCGTTGCGTCGTGTGGGCAAGTGTGGCGCCACCTGCCGCCTGTTGTCACCCCCCGGGCTCCACCCTTCCGATGCACAGTGATTCCAAACCTCTAAAAGCCGGGCAAAATGCGCAAGAGTTTTTAGTTGATAAGTACTCTAGTATGAATATTTTGGGTCGCTAATTACGAACATGAAGTCGGAAAGTTCAAAAACAAAATAGATCCTCCAAAATGGCCGAAACGTTTGGAAATGAAATAAAACACAAATTCCTCTTCAAATTCAGTAGAAAATGGAGTTTTGATTGTGAATATATGTCAAAATTTAATTATGGTATATTTATCTATGACTGTAATCATAAACAATCGCTAACACAAATATCCCTAGATAGAATTCTTTTGACATACTTATTACAATTAATGACCTAATTATTTTCAATGTTAGTAATTGTCATGAATCACATTTGCATATTGTATGTATGCACGAATACCCGTATACGGGTGACTTCCGCCTAGCATGGAAGCAGTTAGCTCCATGTTTTTCAATGATAAACTTTACACATTTTGTTATTCAAATTACTATTTTTTAAAGTGCTTTAATGTTTTTTACTGCATTCACCCTCCCCTTTCTAGCGTGGTATGAATAAGTTCCGAATAAAAAGGGTCAAAACATCTACATCCATTTACAGTATGTAAATATGTTTCAAGAAGATTACTACATCCGTAAATAAATAGGTTATTAATTACAATGCAATGTCATTAAAAATAGACGTTAAAATATTACAATTAAGAATTTTTTCTAAAGGAATATGCTTACGTCTTTTCTAACAGTTTACACTTTTAGAATCGATGTATTTTATTTAATTTCTTATGTTTTTAATTTGACAACACAAGTATAAATTTTAAATTGTTTTAAACCCTAAAATGTTTGGAGTGGGAAATCACATAATAATAATAATAATTATTATTATTATTATTATTATTATTATTATTATTATTATTATTATTATTATGAACTTTTATGATTTTTAAATTTTTAAACATAATTGTAGTAATTCTGTAATTATGCTTTTGCGTTTAAATTTAGGTTGGGGAAAATAGCGCAAACAAAGGTTGAAACTTCAAAAACCTGAATAGTTGACTATACTAGTCAGTTTAGAAATAAGGTCAAATAATGAACAATTAAAAAGGATTATTTAATATATTGAAAATTTATCAAATTTAATAGATCTTTTCTTCATGATATTTCAATCTTCGGTTTGATTTTCATCAGATGATGACGCAAGTTAATGAAGAAAGGTCTATGTATAAATTCTTCAGTCAGGTCAATCCAAACCAAGGGTGGAAAATTTGTGAAAAAAAGAAATTGTTAATGGGAACCCCCAGATAAGATAATGGGACCCCCGGGTAAAATGCTTCCCCAAACCAAATGACATATGAGGAATTACACTATAACTTGTGCTATAACAATCTATACAAATGTATAATAAACAAGAAAATTAACGCACTGTTGTTGCAAGTCAAGGTGATTTAACACTTTGAGTACCAGTGGTCTCTCTCGGAAACCATCATATCATTTATTTTTGTTTGTTTGTAAGTCGCAGGGGCATCCGCGCGAAACCATCGACGCTAGTGCGAAGCAGACACATCTAGCTGCACTCTGACGTAATTCCATGAATAGCGCTCCTTGTACTGACCGTTTAGAAATTTGAAAAAGAAACATTGAGTGTTCTTCCTTCTGGATGGCAGGAGATTTGTTTTTGCAATTATTTCTTGAATAATTTCCTTAAGCTAGGATAGTTTAGTTAACATATTGAGAAGATATCCAACAGTGAATATAAGTACAAATAAACGTATTTTTACGTAAATCAAATCTATACTAGTAGTTTTACGTTACTCGTAGTTTTACGTGTGGTTTCGAACATAAACCACTGGGCCACTGCGAACTTATATCAATTTTATTATTTGTCTATAATTTATTATATTTTTGGTAATTTTTGTTGCTTGTAGCTTAGTTATTTGCGTTAGGTATTATGAGTTTCTGAAAGCTTCAAGATGTTACATGTACATGTTCTTATTGTCAGTGTTTTAGAAAAAATTCCAAGCGATGTAGGTTCAGAAGCATATGCGGCAGACCACATGCCAGCTCAAGGAGGATCACATCGTTGTGTACCTTGTAACACAAAAGCGGAACCCCATAGAGTCAAATAGCAATGCAAAGAGTGTAATGTGGGATTGTGTCTGGGCAAAATGAGAAATTGCTTCGAAAAATTCCACAGTAAATGATGGATGATTAAAAGTAATGTGTCTCAATGGTTTCTCAGTGAAACAACCTTCCTTACACAAGTGTTTAATTATATTTTGAAAATTACAGTTCTTTTTGTAAGTTATTAGGAAAATAAAAGTATTATTTTCACAAAAAACTTCAAAATTCTAAGAATTTTCATATTGTGGGAACTGAAACGGTTAAAGGCAGTAAAATGGTAAAAATTGTTTTTAATTTTTAACTATAGCCCAGCAGTTGAAAATATGAAAAAAATTCACAAGGATTTGTGTTTTGAAGGGAACTTATGAAATTTTTTCGAGCCTGTTCTAGGGTTCTAAGGCACAGTAAACATTTTTTCCCAATACTTTTTTGCATTTGAATTTGATGCGGATAAAATACGAAAAAAACAAACGTTTTTCTGATAGTATAGTTTACTTTCTTAATTTTCATATTTTTCAATTCAATAAAATAGTGTTAAATTGACGAAAAAAATTAAAATAAAAAATCACGTTTTAGGCTGTAGAGGATAATGGGCCGGGGGCTGACAAACCACTCAAATGTTTTATTTTCATGTTAGAGCAATATTGTACCTACTCGCATGTCATTTAGGGGAACTTTTTACCATCTTATCGGGTGTACCCTTAGGCCAGTTTTCAATACGTTGAATTAATATAACGTACAATAAATCGTAAGAGGATCATGTGTTGCTTTGGCCAGGTTTCCGAGGAGCGGAACCACAGGGCGACGGCGCGCTGCCGATGCCGCCCCCCACCGCTCGCGGGTCCCCCTATGTGTCAGCCCTCGAGGGGCCAGGGGGAGGGGCAGGGAGGGGCGGCGCTGACGCCCTCGCGCGGGGAAACCTGCCTGCGCTCTCGTGATGGAGCAGATCGTTAGCAGATCCATCGCTCGCTCATTGCCACGCGCGCGAGCGCACGCACGCACGCACGCACGCGTGTTTCACCGAGCGCAGAATGTACTGTGACGCATCACAAAGTCTTTGCGAGGAGTCTATTCTTCAATTTATTTAGAGCTTCATTTGATAGATCGTCAGGTGTTACGGAGTCATCCAATCGGGAGGATGAACTTCACCATAGTGACGTCACTGTAGTGACTTGTACGTGACGTGTACAGTGACGTCACTATGGTGACGTTCAACCTCCAGATTGGATGACACCATAACAGCTGATTTACGTCAACTGAACATACGTTTAAATCCAAGAATAAACGATCGTGGTATGTATTAGGGACGGATTTAAAAGGTATTTGGGGGCGGGGGTGGAGTGGCAATTTTATTTCGGAGCCTCCATGAATATTTTTGAAATTTATTTTACTTTCTCGTATACGTACTTTCTCGTATATGGAGTACTATACGTAGTATAGAGAAAGTTCTGTAATGCTGTGGAAAATATTGATTTTGAGACTTGAGCGGAAATACAGGGTTTGGGGTCCCCTGATACCGAAAAAGTGTTTTTCTCAAAACGTCCGTCCGTCCATCCCTCCGTCCGTCCGGCCGTCTGTCCGTGTGATCACTACTAGCGCCTACAGCACAGGTACGATCTTTTCCAAACTGAAGAAACTCTCGTCGATCTGGCTCTAGTTAAAGCTTTGAAATTTTTAAAAACATTCTTTAAAATTTGGGGGTACTTTACATTAAGCCCCCGGACGTTTTCAAAATTTTCTCAAAAAGGCTCCAAATTTTTTCTTTCGATTTCTTGTAAGAATAGAATAAAATACTTTTATAAAGGTGGCATATGACTGATTTTCGCGGTCAACTCTGAATTTTCGGATATTGCAAAAGTTTGAATTTTTCTGCGTCTTCCTACAACAATAAAATAGAAGATACAGATTTTTCCTTCAAATGAAATTTGTAGTCCATAAATAGTTCTTTCTTTAAGATCCTGCACATTTTTTGAAAATTTTAGTACTTTTCGTGCAATAGTGCGTGCAATATTTGCAATTTTAAAAAATAACAACAAGATTTTCTCTAAAACGGCTCCAAATTTTTTATTTAAATTTTTGGAACGGGTAGTACAAAACCAACCCAATACGGCGACATAAATGCCATTTTGCTCTATTCTTTTTTTCTTTCAAAAATTTCAAAAATGTGATTTTTTTACTTGTTACGTCGGTAATATTTACATTAGGGACGATTTCTTCATTTTATTGTATGTATGAGTACATGTGCTTTAAATAATGTCAAATAAAATTTCTCACAAACCCAACATTTTTTGTTAAAATAAGCTTTGGAAAAATGTAAATTATATAAAAATATAATTTCGCGTTTTCATACAGACATTTTCTCAAAAATGGCTCCAATTTCTTTCTTAATTTTTTCTCATGGATAGTGCTAATTGCACTGTTTAATATGCTGTAATGTTTATTTACGTAGTCTTTTGTTTTTCTAAAAAATATACAAATGTAATGTCTTTTAAGGATCTCTCGCGCTGTTAATATGCACATTTTCAGCAACTTGTATGCATTATTGAATTCGTGGGTGGAAGGTCTTCAAATTAGGTGAAATAATGTTTTTTCACAACTCAATAGATTCCTGTGAAGAATAACTTCTATTTTCGCATTTTCGGTAAGGCTTAATGCAATTTTCTGAACGTCTCCAAATTTTTCAACGTAACAAAGGCTTTCAAATTTTCCAAAACATTTCTATTTAGGACCAGTTTTTACTCTTCTTTAATATTGTTGAAGTAATATTTCGGTTCTACTATTAGGAAACCGAAAAGTTGAGAAAATTTCAAAATAATGTACTTTGAGTGGCGATAGATGGCAGCAGGCAAGAAGGAGGGGTAAAACTGTGCAGTGTCAGTCCACACCAAGGAAATTAGAAAACTTTACTACGAGAAAGTCTGTGTCATTCTCTAGCACCTCTAGTTCTTAATTGTTCGCTTCGAACAAAAAATGTACAAATGAATTAAAATGGGATTAGTATTTTGGTTGTGAGATCTGTGTATGGTAATTATTTTTAATAAAATGAGGGTAATTGCAAAATCATTAGGGCTTTTCTAGGGAATGGGAAGACATGAACCCCCTGCATCCGCCATCGGTTCATATTGTAATATAATAAGGGTTTTATTGATGTGGCGAGGCCTTTAGAGCCGGTATTTCGCCGAAGCACAAATTTGTATTTCATTTTTCAGCAAACATAAACTCAACACTAATGCAAATTTGTCAGGAATTTTCCTTATTAAAAAAACACGCAGGAAATGAATGAGCGTGAAGTAACGCCTTTACGTGCTTGGTAGGGGTAATTTTGAAAGTATTTTCGAATCCTTTGATACCGGAATAATATGAGACATTTGACCCTTGTGAATATGCTGTTAAGTAGTGAAAACTAAATTTTATAGGAAGATCAACATATCGTGCTATCCACAAGGTGTCTTATGTTGTTAGGTTATGACTTTACGAACTTACAACAGATTATAAATAAACAAGGGCCCATTACTCAGAACCGCTAGGAATTTAACTTATCTGATTTTAAAGAAATGTAGATAATAATTACAACAGTATTATTATAGCCCAATAGTATTCTTCTCACTTTTCAACAAAAGGTTGACTCGTGACCCTATTAATAGGGGGAAAATATATGACTTGATATGGAAGAGAGCAAGAGAGAAACGAGTACATGTGACAGGACGATGTTCTCGAAAACTTGTGTGATGTAAATTATTTTGTTCTGTTGCTAAAATTAAATTGTGTCGGAAAGTGTACATTAACTCTATATCATTCGAACATGCGAAAAATTTTAACATTTTTAATACTTTGTTATTGAGTTCTGCTCAAAAGAACTATTACATCATTTTGTTAATCGTTGCCTTTCTATGACGGGAGTTGATAATTCATAAAAGCTTAAGATGCAAAAGAATTTAAAAAAGATGGTTAATATAGAAATTAAAAATTTATGAGTGTAAACCATTGCCAAAATTATTTACGTTTCGTTCTTGGATGTGTGGATGTAAAATAATTGACACCATATCTAAATCTTGAAGGCTTTCCTGAATAATGAAAATGAGCAACATCTTTAATATAAAAATACCGTTATCGTACAAATATGAGTAATTATATTCATCGTTATGGAAACATCGAGACAAACTATCAAATCGTGCTGAACATGAGTATTTTTTATTGGAGGGAGATCTTGCTGACTAATGTTTACTTTCAGCAGTCGTTGCAAATCAATGACAAGCCATTTAAACCACGCCAGCATTTACCAGCTGATACGCACTGTAGCCGTGGGGATGACGGAGCTGGGCCCAAGCAAGCGTTGAACAACCTGACTGCAAGGTCACCGAGTGCGTATTTTTCCAGGAGGAAGCGGGCCCATTTGGAAAGCCATTCAACCTACAGCTTCCGGTGGTTGAAAGGAGGCACCGGCAGGAGGAAAAGGACGCGGCGGAAAAAACAGCTTGGAGATTGACGGCGTCTGGCAGCAATGTGCCTGTGCGTGCCCGCTCCGCAAGCGGGAAATTGCACGTTTTGCAGATAAGACTGAATCGCCGCGGAGGAAACGTGCCGCAATGCCGGTATTGTGATTTCCCGGGATCTTCGGCTGTGTGGGGCGTCGCGTGGACTTTCCTTGTGGAGTGCGAGCAAATTCAAGTTTGCATCGAGTGTCAGGACATCACTAAGGCGTTGCAACGTCTTAATTACGCTTTTAAGAACTTTTGGAGGATATTGATCCAGTTGCCCGAATCAAGTATCTACTAGACATTTTTAACTTTATAAAAAAATTTATAAACATAGATAGATTTTTTAACTTTATAAATAATTGTTTTAAAAGTGCAAATGGCTTGTTATTAGAACGTCGAATGTTTCTGACAACCCCTGCTATCCTAAAAAATGTAATATAGCATCCGAAAAGGTCTCATTTGGTATGTATTGTGATATCCTGGGATCATCGACTATATAAGGCCACTCGTCGTCTTTTCTTGTAGAGTGTTGCTCTACAAGAGTAAAAGCTAAGTTGTGTGTAGTTTCAGAACCTGATGGTGAAGAATGCCTTTACATTAACTTCTTAATTACACTTTTAAGAACATTTGGAGGAAGATGAGGACAATTGCATGAGATAAGAATGAACTAGTTGGAGCCATGTCAATATTGCGCACTTTTTAAATCATTCTTCTAAAGTGAAAATAGCTTAATATTAGAACCTTCGAAGGTTTCTCCCAACACTTTCTGAGGAGTAAGGTACGATCAGAAATTGTAATATAATCTCCAAAAATGTTTCATATTGTACGAGTACGGTGATATTATACATAGTGAGTCACTTTAACACCTGCAGCTTTTGAACGATTGAAGTTATTGCAATGCAGCTTTCACGGACGTGCAAGAGGGAATGGGGCTAATTGACGCGTGTATTCATTTCTAATTTATCACTTGTATTTGATGATATATTGAGGTACCTTGGCTTTTCAAATGGAACTATACATATTTTTTAGTCCATTATGACGAGCGCTAAAAGACGTCTCCAATGATATACATATCGACATATATTAGAAAAGCATTTTTTTAATAATTTTGATTTTTTTCTGCTGAGCTTTCCTTGCCCGAGTGCGCGTTAGCAGGGGGAGTTCTGCGTGACCTTGCATGGCAACTGTTATATTAAAAATATCCGTTAAACACGAGTCACAAAAAAAAAAAAAAACAGTACTAAAAAAATCTTATCCCACATATGACAGTATGTGTATCATTGGATTTGTATTTTTATACTCGACATGATAGGCTAAACTAGAGGTGCTACAGAATCGCACTGTCTTTCTCATAGTTAAGTTTTCTAATCTCCTTGGTGTGGACTGGCCTTACGGTCTTACCTCATCGTCTTGCCAGCTGCCATCTCTCGCCGCTCAAAATACATTGTTTGACATTTTCTCAACTTTTCGGTTTCCAAATAGTAGATCCGAAATATTATTTTAATAATATTAAAGAAAGAAACCTTGTCCTAAATATCAATTTTCATTGAAAAATTTGGAACCGTTTTTCAGAAAATGGCGTTAAGCGTTACTGTAAATGCGAAATTTGATCATCTTTTTAACAGGAACATATAGAGTTTTCGAAAAACCTCATTTGAAGTAATTTGAAGAACTTCCACTCACAAATTCAAGAATGCATACAAATCCATTGAAATGTGCATATTAACGGCGTGAGAGATATTGAAAGAAAATTACTGTGTAATTTGTGAAAAAACAAAAGAATACACCAAAATTTACTTTACGTCATATTAAAGAGTGTCATTACCACTATCCGTTGGAAAAGTTTGAAGAAAAAATTTGCAGTCATTATTGAGAAAATGGGGTTTGTGCGTTTCTGAAAATGCATAGTTTTGAGCGCATTTTAACCAAAAACTGTTGAGTTTTCGAGAAACTTTACTTGACGTTATTTAAAGCACATGTACTCATAACTACAGTAACGTGAAGAAATCGTCTTTTATGTAAATATTACCTACGAGAGAGACGAGTTACAAAAAATACATTTTTGTAATTTTTGAACAAAGAAAACGGAATGATACACCAAAATAAACTTAACATCATATTAAACAGTACAATAAGCACTATCCATTGTAAAAATTTGAAGATAAAATTTGGAGCCCTGTTTGAGGAAATGTCGTTTGAGCGTTGCTGAAAATGCGGAATTTTGAGCTCATTTTCACAGAAAACTGATGTGTTTTTGAGAAACTTTATTTGACATTATTTAAAGCACATGTACTCATAAATATAATACTGTGCAGAAATCGCCTCTAAAGTAAGTGTTACCGACGTGAGAGACAAGTCAAAACAATTATATTTTTGTAATTTTTTAAAAATTAAAACAATAGAGCAATATGGTATTTATGTCATCGCATAGGGTTTGTTTAGTACTAACCGTACAAAAAATTTAAAGAAAAAATTTGGAGCTGTTTTCGAGAAAATCTTGTTTTTTTAATTTTTTAAAATTGCTATTAAACCCATTCCCTCATGCACTTGAAAATTCCATTGAAATATCATGTGAAAATGTGAAATGTGAAAATGTGCACACGTAATTCCAATGCAATAACTTCAACCGTTCAAAAAAAGCAGTATGTGCCAAAATTACGTGACTCACCCTGTGTATTACATAAGATCGTTCCCAAGTTATGCACGATGGCAGTGTGTGTTGCTGTGTGAAGGGAGATGTTGCGGGTTGCGTGTGCGCCTGCTTTTATCTCTGTATAATAATCTGCAACCTTTTATTTGTTTTCATCTTAAAGCCGTTGACGGCCCGTTATTGGGAGATCGCCTCGCAGCAGTAGCTCACTTACGGAGTTTAGTGACAATGATCTCTTACAAATGACACAAAACCATCATTTTTTCCTTACCGTGTTTAGTCAATGGAATAGTTTATATCAATGCTGAATGGTTCCTGCAACACTGCAACTGTGCTTTAACTGCAACCGTGCAATGGTAAATTGCAGATACATATAGTCTTATATTTAATCTAAAAATCCTAAGGAACATTTATTTCTTAATTGTTACATAAACCTTTTTTCGTAGAGCTTCTTCCATTTGAATATTTCTACACCTCCCACCGAGTACACCGCGAACATATCAGACCTTAACACAATTGCAGTCTCCTCGAACCCGGGAACTGTGAGTGAGACTCTTCGTCACACAACCTCAAAAGACAGCAAATATACACACCAAAACTAGGATTCCAACCCACTCATTTTGCAACGAGGCGTTCGCAGGCACTCTTAACTTATTTGGCCATTCAAGCAGACCAGAATATTTCTAATACAAAGTGAACTTTTGCGTGGTTTATGTGGTTAGGCCAAAGGGTCTTTCAGCGTACAACCTAAATTTCTAATGTTGGACCCTTATTCACCTCAGAGGACCACTCCATTTTATCAAGGCCACGGGGAAGAGATTGTATGGTGTGGCGAGGGAAATACCCTGAACCGGGAAAACCTGTGGTCAGAAGACGAAATCAAGGCAGACGCAATCGTTTCTACATTAATATTAGCCTCTCTCACTCTCGCAACGTACAGCTAAAGTGGACATCGTAAATGTAATGCTTGTCCCCCTCTCTTACATGTTCCAACTCTGTATAAATTTGAATTCAATTGGTGAGGCGAAAGAGCAGTCTTAGTTGCCGAGCTTCGCCACTAGTAAAGATTTTATTTAATTTATTATTAAAGCGGAATACCGCAACAGCAATTTACTCGAAAACCTAAAAGCGAGCTACTATACACATTCATGCATGAACCACCAGCCCCTAAACTCCCTGAGGTCCAAGTTCTAATACTCTTGTAACTTACACAGATAATTTTCCCATTTTCTAATTACTGCTTTTCTAGAAGACCAGGCAGTTCGTTAGAATTCTACTAATTCTCCAATCAAGTAGCTCTACAGTCTCTTAAGATATTTTAAAAAAGAAATTCCTCCCGATGGCGAGTGTAGTCGCCTGTTTTCGTTCGTCTCTCGATGATTCAGTGGCATAGAAATTTAAGAGTAAGTGGATCGTGTCTCCTTTATGGCCTCATGCCACGCAAATTCCATTGTGATCTGAATGTTCCTATCCTCGTGACACCCATCCCCGCAACCTCTGTCTCTGTAGTAGTGGGCGTAAGGCTTGCGCTGAATGAACATTCTGGTCCTTTGAAATGTCTTCCAGTCGGCTCTATGGCAGAGGCTGTCTGGCGTCTAACGATTTATGAGTCCTGAGAATTCCCACGGGGGTGGTTCGATGAACCCTTTGCCGACTTTTTATGTTGAGAGTCATTGTCCGAGGCAAGTCCGGCCATAGGATGTTGGTAGATAAAACCGATACACGACGTAATGAGATTTCGGCTAAAAAAACTATTCGTAGGACGCTTAATCATGTGACCTTCACACATACAATATTTTTATACTAGAAGTCAACATTACAAAAATACATCCTTTCACCTTGCAATATTAAATGTTCTTTGCTAAGTAATATCATAATCATCAATTCTTTCAAATAATTGGGATAGTCATCGGAAAGATTTTTACGGAAACAAATCTTCTGTACAATACATTTTTGAGCTACATTTCTTTATGTGAATACTTAATATTCCTTTCGCGAAATACGACCAAATAAAGTTTAAGAATTTTCTTTACATCAACCAAAGACACAAATGTTTTTATAGTTTAATCGCGAGGATTATGTTTAAGCGAAAATATATTTAGGAAGCTATTTTACAGCTTTGTAGTTATAATTCACAAAGATAGTTCACAAGACAGTCGTAATATAGAGAAGAACTTTAGTCTTTGGTAGTAACCGTCCACGCTCCTGTTAAAACGGTTTTCCTGCTAAATGATAACCTTTGAGAAGTGTCACTTTTCTTGTGCACCGACGATATGGGTAGTAAGTCAACATTTAAGTCAACATATGAGTAGTAAGTCACATTTTCAACATTTTATTAAAGTAATATGTCTGTATTTAAACTGGTAAATTATTTTGAGTTTAATAATCTTATATTTGTTTATTGCCTATAAGACATCTTTCCCCCCCCCCCCAAACGATACACTTTCAAAACAGAATTAGCACACATTTGCTCTTTCCCTGCATAAATAAATCTTTCTCAATCCGAATTAAATTAATAATTACATAATGATTCAAAATTGGCTCTGGTCCTTAAATCTCAGTCACAACAGGATATAAGAAGTGAATAATATCCAGCTCTTTTTATTGATTAGTGATACCGGGCGCGTCAAGAGTCATGGTCATTGGTCCCGTAAGTGACGTGCATGTTTTCATTGCGGGAGGTGGCGGTGATCTTCCACCGCTGGCTGGCGAGATCCAGCGACGACCTACGTCGGCTTGCGAAGATATTCAACTAGGTATCTCCGACTAGCAGGGCACCGGTCCAGCCGGGACAAGCTCTATGCTCCTAACAAATGTGATTGATTGATTTTTTCGTGTTTCCTGGCGCGTCAAGCGTAGTGCATGTTTTTTTCGCGGAGATGGCGGTGATCTTCTCCCGCTGGATGGCGAAATCTGGCGCCGACCTACCGTCGGCTGGTGGGGTTTCCCCCCGAACCAGGACTCTCCCACCAGCGGGGCACCACCCCAGCCGGGATAAGCTCTAAACTCCCGACCGATCTCCCGGAATATGTGGTAGTGTGGTGCATGTTTGTGTAAGTGTAAATGTGTGTGTGTAAGGGGAGAGGATAGGACAAGGAAGAGGAAGGAAAGATCGCGCGCGGTCCGTAGCCCGTTCGGTAGGGTACTGCTCCGGTATTCGCCTGGTGTTGATCGGAGAAACCACTGAAAACTACCGATCAGAACAGCCGGCCGCTAGAATTCTCTTCCAGACAGCGGCTGAATTCGACCCAGCTCTCTAGTTATTGTCGAAAATTCTGCCACTATTGGGACTCGAATCCTAGAACCTCCCGCTCAGAGGCACTACAGTGACATCAGCCTGAGCCACCTTTGCTGGTAGGTTCAAAGATACAGTGAAGTTTTATGCAAAGTTTGAAATTTTATTGATTGTTTTAAAAGGTAATGCTGAAGAACGAATTCTCTCATTTTTTAATAATGGATTCTATCAAAAAATGAAATAAATTAAAGTAATGAAGTTGTGTGAATATAGTTTCTTTTAATTAATCGTTCTAATAGAAAAAAGATAGTATATGTATTATCTGTGGTGGAATCCATTAAGTTATACTAATTCCAGATACTTTCTCTGAACCTGGGTAAATATAGGATTTTTGCCACTTTCTTTGCGCAAAATTTAACCATTGATAACTCTTTTCCCTAGATATGTTTTAATTTTAATTCTATTTCTTTCCTTACGTTTTCCTCCTGTCGGTACGGTTCTAGAAAATGAAAATAAATGAAACGACTATTTTAATGTGATTTTTTAAGCAAGCCTTTAATTTGCGTGACATTTAACTTAAAAATAGTAGCAAATAGATGGACTTAAACTAGAGGTGATACAGAATGGCACAAACTTTCTCGTACCATTTTTTTCTAATTTCATTGGTGTGGACCGACTTTAAGGTCTTGCTCCAGTGTCTGGCCAGCTGCCATCTATCCCCGCCCAGAGTACATTTTTTTATATTTTCTCAACTTTACGGTTTCTTGATAGTAGAACCGAAATATCACTTCAAGAATATGAAAGAATGGTAAAACCTCGTCCTAAATAGAACTTTTTATTGAAAAAATTGAAGTCGTTTTCAAGAAATGGCGATTAAGCATTACTGTAAATTCGACATTTGAAGCTATTTTTAAGAGGAATCTATTGAGTTTTCGAAAGACTTCATTTGAAGTCATTTGGAGCACATTCACTTACAAATGTAATACTGTATACAAACCGATGGAAATGTGCATATTAACGGCGTGAGAGATATTTAAAAAAAATTACATTTGTGTAATTTGTGAAAGAAACAAAAATACACCAAAATTAACTTTACATCATACTAAACAATGGAATCAGCGCAATCCATCGGAAACGTTTGAAGAAAAAATTTGGTGCCATTTTCGAAAAAATGGCGTTTGAGCGTTTCTGAAAATGCAGAAGTTTGGCTCATTTTCACACAAAACTGTTGAGTTTTCGAGGAAAATATTTGACATTATTTAAAGCACACTTACCCATAAATATCTCCTCTAAGATAAATATTACAGACGTGAGAGTGAAGTCAAAAAATTCTATTTTCGTAACTTTTGAAAAAAAAGAATGGAGCAATGTGACTTTTATGTCATTGTATGGGGTATATTTGGCTCTACAACTGCCAAAAATTTAAAGAAAATATGAGGCCGTTTTTGAGAAAATCTTGTTTTTATATTTTTTTAAATTGCAAATATTTCACACACTATTGCACGAACACTACAAAAATTCTTAAAAAAATATTCATGGCCTCAATGAACGTACTCTTTACTGACAACAACTTTTACTTGGAGGAAGAATATGTCTTCAATTTTGTAGTTGAAGGAAGCCGCCGAAAAAAATCATTCGTTTGCAATTTTTGAAAATTCAGAGTTTAATATGTAAATCAGAACTATGCAAATCTAATAAGAGTATTTTATTCTATTCTTACAAGAAATTTTTAAAAAATTGGAGCTGTTCTTGAAAAAATTTTGAAAATGTCTCAAATTGTTGAAAATGTTCATATAAATACCCCGAAATACTAAAGAATGTTTTTCAAAATTTCAAACTTCAACTAGAGCCAGATCAACTGGGTATTCTTCAATTTGGAAAACATAGCACGCATAGTTTAGGCGCTACTGGTTGTCACAGATGGACAGACAGACGGACAGACGTTTTGAAACTAGAGGTACTACGGAATGCCATAAACTTTCACGTAGTTAAGTTTTATAATTTCCTTAGTGTATACTGGTACTGCATAGTCTTGCCCTTCTTGCCTGCTGTCATCTATCGCCGCCCAAAATATATTTTTTTGAAATTTTCTTAACTTTTCGGTTTTCAAATAGTGGAACCGAAATATTATTTTAAGAATATTAAAGAAGGCTAAAATCGCGTCCTAAATAGCAATTTTCATTGAAAAATTTGGAACTGTTTTTAAGAAAATGGCGTTAAGCGTTACAGTAAATGCGAAAATTGAAGCTCTTTTTCACAGGAACCTACTGAATTTTCGAAAAACTTAATTTGAAGTAATGTGAAGAACTTCGACTCACAAATTCAAAAATGTATACAAACCCATTGAAGTGTGCATATTAGCGGCGTGGGAGATATTGAAAGAAAATTACATTTGTGTAATTAAAAAAAAAAGTATACAGAAAATTAACTTTACGTCCTATTAAACAGTGCCATTCCCACTATCCCTTGCAAAAGTTTGAAGAAAAATTAGGTGTCATTTTTGAGAAAATGGCTTTTGAGCGTTTGTGAAAATGCGGAATTTTGTCCTCATTTTAACAGAAAACTCTTGAGTTTTCCAGCAATTATATATAACATTATTTAAATCATATGCACTAATAAATACCAGAATGTGAACAAATTGTCGGTAATGTAATTATTAAAGACATGAGAGACGAGTCAAAAAAATTAAATTTTTGTAATTTCTGAGAAAAAAAGGAATAGAGCAACATTGCCTTTGTAACGTCTTATAGAGTGTATTTAGCACTATCCCTTACCAAGCATTTAAAGAAAAATTTGGAGCCGTATTTGAGATAATCTTGTTTTTGTATTTTTTTAAATTGCAAATTTTGACCGAAAACTACTCTAATTTTCAATAAAGTGTACATGACCTTATTAAAAAGCTGATTATGAACAACAAATTTCACTTGTAGGAAAAACTCTACCTTTAATTTTGTAGTTGTGGGAAGACGCCGGAAATATTTCAATCTTTTGAAATTTTCGAAAATTCAGAGTTAACCGTGAAAATCAGACCTATGCCATGTTTAAAGGTGTATTTTACTCTATTCTTACAAAAAGTTGAAATAAAAAAATTTGGAGCCGTTTTTGAGAAAATTTTGAAAATGACCGGGGAGGTAAGGTACACCCAAATTTTAAAGAATGTTTTTCAAAATCTCAAAGCTTGAACGAGAGCCAGATGGACAGTGTTTTCTTCAATTTTGAAAAAATCCTACGCGGGGTTTAGGCGCTAGTAGTGTTAACAGACGGACGTTTTGCTTTCAATTGGTTTCTCGGCATCAAGGACCCACAATACAGGGATTATGGCTATACCACGTGTTACAAGATTTTTTTTCTTAATTTTGCAACTGGATTTATCCACTTTTTCTGTACCAGGGCCCGGCAATGAATTTTTTTCTGACGAAAATTGGCCGTTTTTTTCAGCAGCTTTACATAACTTTCTCTATACTACGTATGTTACTCCGTATATATGTACGTATACGAGAAAGTGATTTGTTGCTGATCGGAGAAACCACGGGAAAATACTGATCAGAGCAGCCGGCCCCTAGAATTGTCTTCCCGACAGCGACGTAATTCGACTTCGCTATCTGGCTAGTGTCGAAAATCCTGTCACATCGTCGGGCATCGAACTGGCCGCGGATGGTCGGTGAGGCATCTCTGTCGTAGATGTTTACTTCGGCGCATGGCGCTGCGTCCGTTCGAACTCCCGCTCTCCTTCCCCCTCCACTTGCTCCGCCACGAGCGACGCCAGTCGGTTGGCCACGTTCGTCGTAGAGAGCGGTTGGCGGTGACCAGGCGCTCCATCAACATCGGAGACAAAGCTGGATGGTGCTACTTTAGGAGGCGCTGGTCGCCGGTTAGTGGGCTCGGGCTGCAGGTTAGGCTCGCCAACTTCCGCATATAAAAATTGGCTAATTTGTGAGAAATTCGAAAAGTGCCTTCTAAATGTTCGATTATTGACAATATAAACACATAAGAAACGGCTGAGGAAATCGCGAACATCGACGCTATCTTTTGTATAAACATTTGCGCCAGCTTGCGTCCCGCGAACCCACACCGCAGCCACGCACGTTTCAAGGGTCGTTTGCAGCAGTTCGTACTTCAGTTCCTTTAAGAAGGTGCTGCCGACCTGGATGGCCGAGGTGGCTAAGAGCGAGTACCGACTCAGCGCTTCGGTCCGAAGGGTCGCGGGTTGGAGTCCCGCCTTGGGCATGGCTGTTTGTCCCTTGACTTTGTGTGTGTGTGTTGTCGCGGAGGCCTCGCGTTCTGCTGACCCCAGATCAGAGGAGCCCGCAAGAGTGTTTGTCTAGTGTATGGTCGAATATGCGTCCCTCCGGGACGTAAAGGGCAAACCGGCTGTCGGCTGGATAAAAGCCCTAGGGAAAAAAAGAAGGTGCTACAGGAGTGCGCGCCACTGTAATGGTCTCCCCCACATTATTTGGAAGCTGAAAGGCCCTGACGGTGTCCACGCAGGGGCGCCCAGAGCAAACCAGGGGCTGGGGCAGTTGATCCAAGGAGGCTTCGAATTTCAAACAAAACATTTGCTGCTCTCCCACTTCATAAACAGAATTATTTTATCCATGCATCAGAAATAACTTATAGCGTTAAATTTCAATAAGACATAATTTTTTTTGAATGAAAAAAATGGGAGCCCCAATTAACTCAGGGCTTGGGGTAACTTTCTCCAGCTGCCTCCCCTTCTGGCCGCTCATATATAAATGCGAACGTGGTTTAATGTTTTACAGTTTTTTTTGTGTGCGTGTGAACAAACTAACGTGAAACTTAATTTGAATTGAGGGGAGTGTGGGAAAATCACACACTTATAACAGTAAAATATGTTTTCAATTTTTATTTTAAAACTTGTAAACCGGCTCAGGCATCAACATATAGCACTGTAGCACTACCTGCATTACCGTCACACTACCTCTGGTCGGGAGGTCCTAGATTTGAGTCCCGAAGGATTTTCGACACTAGCTTCTCAGCTAGGTCGATTTTTTCGTGTTTCCTGGCGCGTCAACTGCTTTGGTCATTAGTCCCGTTAGGATAGTGCATGTTTTTCTCGGGAGGTGGCGGTGATCTTCACCCGCTGGATGGCGACCGTCGTCGGCTAGTGGGGTTTCCCCCTAACCAGAACTCTCCCACCAGAGGGGCACCGCCCCAGCCGGGACAAGCTATAAGCTTTCGACCGGTCTCCTGAAATATGTGGTAGTGTAGTGCATGTTAGTGTAAATGTGTGTAAGGGAAGAGGATAGGACAACGAAGAGGAAGGACAGATCGCGCGCGGTCCATGGCCCGTTTGGTATGGTACTGCTCCGGCATTCGCCTGATGTTGATCGGAGAAACCACGGAAAACTACCGATCAGAGCAGCTGGCCGCTAGAATTCTCCTCCAGGGTACTGGGGTGCGCACGGTTCTGCTGTTGATCTCAGAAACCAGAGAATACTACCGATCAGAAAAGCCTCCCGCTAGAATTCTCCTCCAGACAGCGACTGAATTCGACCTAGCTGAAAAGCTAGTGTCGAAAATCCTGCCGCCGCCAGGACTCGAATCTAGGATCTCCCGGTTAGAGGCGCTGCACTGACATCAGTTAATGCACTGAGCTACCGCTCCCGGTCAGCTAGGTCGAGTTCAGCTGCTGTCTGGAGGAGAATTCTAGCGGCTGGCATTTCTGATCGGTAGTATTCTCTGGTTTCTGCGATCAACAGCAGGCGAATGCCGGAGCAGTACCCTACCATACGAGCCACGGACCGCGCGCGATTTTTCCTTCCTCTTTCTTGTCCTTTCCTTACCCCTAACTTAGACACACACACACACACACTATACTAACACCCCTGTCGGGAGTCCAGTCAGGAGCTGACAACTTGTTCCCGCTGGGGCGGTGTTCCGCTACGGGTGATACCTGGTCGGGGAAAATTCCTGCAAGTCGACGTAGGTCGGTATCGTATGTCGTCAGCCAGCAGGGAAGGTCACCGCTCCCTCCCGCGATAAAAAAACGGGACAAGCTTACGGGACACTTACGGGACAAGCTACCTTAGCCGATGACGCGTCCGGAATCAATCAATCAATAAAATTTGCAATGAACGTTCGGTTTTCAATCATTCGGCCAACCCGTTGTTTCTGTACAAGCTGAACCTTTCTGTTCTGCTGTAGGTGGATAATTTTTAGATTAGATTGATAGCATTTATATATCATATCAGTGATAGAACTTATATATCATTATTTATTTGATAGAATACAGCATTAACGAGCCTTCGACCGTTTGTCATTGGGTGCAGGGTGTTCGGCTCGTCGTTCCAGAGTGTTCACGGAAGGGAGAAATTCGTCATCGCGCAGAGGAGGCTGGTCAACTGGTGCGAATCATCCCCAACGATGCGTCAGCCGGCCACAGGGCCTCGGTGCTGACGCAGGGGCCACTGTAGGCATTTGCAGTCGCGTCACCAATTCGATTCACATCGACTCTGTCACCTTCAGACATTCAAAAATAAATTTCCCAGCAGAGGAAACCAACCACCCTTATTTGTACGTAATACATCATCAGAGACTTCGACCGGCAAAGGTGGCTCACGAAGTCAACTGATGTCCTTGAAGGGCCTCTGACCGGGAGGTCTGGGTTCGAGTCCCGACGTTGTCAGGATTTTCGACACTAGCCAGACAGCTAGATCGAATTCAGATGTTGCCTGGAAGAGAATTCTAGCGGCCAGCTGCTCAGATCGGTAGTTTCCCGTGGTTTCTCCTACCCACACGAAGCGAATGCCCGAACAGTACCCAAATAAACGGACCGCGTGTGATATTTCCTTCCTCGTCCTTATCCTATTCTCATCCCTTATTTACATGCACATACCCTCACATGAAGAATCACACTTATCGGGAGACCTGTCAGGAGCTTAGAGCTTGTCCCGGCTGGGACGGTGCCCCGCTGTTGGGAGATATCTGATTTGGGGAAATCGCCGCAAAGCCGACATAGGTCGGCGCCGGATCTGGTCAGCCAGCGGGGGAAGATCATTGTCACCTCCCGCGATGAAAACATATACTACGCTTACGGAACTAATGAGCTTAGTAGTTGACTTGCCCGGAATCACTTATCAATCATTTTATTTAGAGACTTCGCTATCCTTGCTATAGACTAATACAGCCATCAAATAAACTCAGCTTTCTTCCACAAGCTGCCTCAAATGAGTAATCTGCTCCAACATGAAGAACCTTTTCACGCTGCCCTAAAATACACAAAAAATTTTCCGGACCCCACGTGACCTGCAGAAACAGCTTCCGTCTTAAACCCTTATTCCACACAACAGTCCTAACTAGCTTCGGTATTCCGTATTATTCAAGCACCTATTAAATAATTACATATCACTGCTACAAACTCCACTTTTACAGGTCCCCGAAATAACTAATGCTACGAAATAACTAATAAATGAGATTTAAGCTCAAATTAGGTTAGTTTTTGTTAAATTTAGTTAATTGTAAAGAAAATCCCTCCCTCTCAGCTATTGAAGTTACAAGGCAACAGTTTACTTGTAAACCAATTTAGCAAATAAATTTCTTACCCCTCAGGAGGTACTGTGGAGGGGAAACAACAAAATGTATAAAGACAAAGACTGATTAGTGATATAAAATTAATAAAGATGAGTTTCGGAATAATTTGGAATTTCTGCAAAGAATTTCGAAAAGGTCATATTATTTGAATAAGGGTAGTTATTAAAAGCTAGAAGTCCAACGAAATAGTAACTGAAAGTTGAAATGTGATGCAAGTTTGTAGATGCATACTAGGTTGCTAGTTATACCTAAACATACGAATACTTGAAATGAAGTTAACTACTTTCTAAACAACCACCGTTTGCTTCACACCGGCCCCTCCCTCCGACTTAACTACAGGCGTATAAGTCGCTAAGCATGGGTTTTCGATGAAGTTTCGCACCGTCGCAAGTTATTAATACGCCCCGGCCAGGAGTGTTTTACACCTTAGCGATCTCGGCTAATTCGACATCTGGCAATCACGAACGAAATAAAAACTTGTTTATATGTTTCATTTACGATGTCTCCGTCTATTGAAGAAATAAAATTTGCAAATTAGTGCAAAAGGTGCAAATATGAGTTGATCAGAAATGTGGTTAAGTATTATACGTGACAAGGTGCATTAGAGGGTTAAATAAATGTTATAGTAGATAAGTTTTTGTGTTAATTCTAATTGTAAGTTGGATCATAGTACTGCATAGTAGCACCCCCAAAAGCAATATTATTAACCAATATAAATCAACAAACTAAAATATATTCAGTTTAGTTATTCGGGCGAATCTCCGCATATTGCTATGGGCAATTTTGACCTCTCTGGGCTAGAGATTGTGCGGGGCACGTAATTAGAGCGAGTAGGAGAGAATATTTCGTATTTCCGACCACGTCAATTGATTCATTGATTCATTGATTGGTAATTGCGGGCGCGTCAGCTGCTAAGGTCATTAGTCCCGTAAGTGCAGTGCATCATTTTCGTTTGGGGGTTGGCATGGTGATTTTCCGCGGCTGAATGGTGAGATCGGCTAGTGGGGTTTTCCCCAACGAGGTATCTCCCATCATCGGAGCTAGCTCTACGCCAGAATACGTTCTAAGCTCCCGTCCGGTCACCCAGCATGTGTGGTAGTGTAGGGAATGTAAGTAAATGTGTTTAAGCAGTGAGTGAGAACAGAATAAGGAATGGGAAGGAAAGATCGCGTGCCGTCCGTTTCTTAGGGTACTGCTTCTGCATTTGCCTGGAATTGATCGGAGAAACCACGGAAAACTACCGATCAGAGCAGCCGACCGCTAGAATCCTCCTCCATACAGCGACAGAACTCGACTAGGCTACCTAGCTACTTTCGAAAATTCTGCCGGGCGCGACAACGATTTGGCTATCAGCCCTGTAAGAGTAATGCATGTTACAGACGGGAGGAAGCAATGTTTCTCCCCCCGCAGGAACGTCTCAGCTGGCGCGGACCTACACAGGATTTTCCCCTCTCCAGGAATACCCCTCAGAACCACCGCCGCCACAGACGGACGAACTCTATGCTTCCATGTGATGGTGAAATGCAGGTAAATGTAAGTGTATGACAAGGGGAGATGAGGGATCGAGAATGAAGAACGAAAAGTACTGCACGGTTTGTGGCCCGTTTGTTGAGATACTGCCCCGGCATTTGCCTGGTATTGATCGGAGAAACCATGGAAAATTATCGATCAGAGAAGTCGGCCGTTAGACTTCTCCGCTAAAATTCTGCTGTCAGCAGCTGAAAATTCGTCTGGAGTGACGCGTTGTCAGCGTCCACATTTAACCTGTGTGACGTCTATGTCTATTTCGTGTGACCAGGCGCGTCAACGGCTATGGCCATTAGGCCTGTTTTTATCGCAGGAGGCGGTGGTGTACTCCTCGCTGGATAGTGACATTCGGCGCCAACCACTGGGCCCCGATTGCTGGGATTCCCGCAACCAAGTATCTCCCACCATCTGCAAACCCATCCTAGCCGGCACAAGCTCTAAGCTCTCACCGAACACTAGACATGTGGATGTAAGGGTGTGTACATAAAAGGTGAGGATACGACACCGAAGAATGAAAGTGCGCGCTATCCGTGACCCGTTTGTTGGGGGAGCTGTTCGGCATTCGCCTAGATCGGAGACACCTCCATCAATCAGTGCAGGCGGCCGCTCGAATTCTCCCCCAGACAGCGGTTGGCGATTCGTGCGGCGTGGGCGCACGTTTTACCTGCGCGTCAAGTGGCCCGTGACGTGGCGTATGTGCGGAGGGTCTCGTTGCTCGTATTGCGCCTTGACTCACCGCCTCGCGTCGCGCCGCGCCACGCCGCGCCGCCAGCCAAGCAGCGTCGTGGAGCGGCGTCCGCCGGCAGGTTATCGGCCTCCGCGGCCGTGCGTCACACGAGGGAAGGTCATGCGTCTGCAGACCTGGGGGATTGGGCCGCGACGCTCGGCGGGGCGGTCCACCCGCCCTGCGCTCCTGGGTTTTTCCATGCTTCATTATCAGCAAGTTTCGGCAAAGTTATTAGGGAATTTTGGCGTTGCGTATGTCGCTTTCGGGCCTCTGCGCATGCGCCAACTCGAACTCGAAGTGGTTGCGAGCCCGTGAAGCTCGTTTACGCCTGTCACTTTTGAGCCTCTGCGCATGCGCCAATCCGAACTAGAAGTGATTGCGGAGCCCGCTATTCCTTCTGACATTTGCAGAGCGTGAAGCTCGTGTACGCACCTCACTTTTGAGCTTCTACGCATGCGCCAACTCGAACTCGAAGTGGTTGCGGAGCCCGTGAAGCTCGTTTACGCGTGTCACTTTTGAGCCTCTGCGCATGCGCCAATCCGAACTAGAAGTGATTGCGGAGCCCGCTATTCCTTCTGACATTTGCAGAGTGTGAAGCTTGTCTACGCACGTCACTTTTGAGCCTCTGTGCATGCGCCAACTCGAACTCGAAGTGGTTGCGGAGCCCGTGAAGCTCGTTTACGCCTGTCACTTTTGAGCCTCTGCGCATGCGCCAACTAGAACTCTATCCCAAAATGATGGCGGAGCCCGCTAATCCGCCGGATTTATCGGGTGAGATTATCATATCATATGCTAATTGATCAGTGGCCATGCAATTTGGAATTTGTTTCCAACAGTGGCGGCAGTTTATGCTGCTATTTCCCAAGTTGCAATATCATGTTGGTGGCATTAATCTATATATGTAATTCTTTGTATACATGCTATTAGTTATATTTATTTAAAAACATAATAAGTATATATTAATATAATTATTTAAACAGATCTGTGCTTGATGAGCAGTGTTAGTCAAACAAATGTGAATCATGATGATATAGCTTAATGGAACTTTAGCGCTCAGACTTGCACCTCAGTTTGAAACTTGTTCGATTTCGATCCCAACGTTCAAAACTCTTTCTCGTCTGCAGCTGCTATTGGCCTCGAGATTTATGTCAACTGTTTGCTACACTGTCCAAAAAATCCCTATCTATTAGTCCACTGCTAAAATGACAACATACCTAATTTTTCTGAAGAACATTAATGAATTTTTAGTTTTCTTCAAACAAAGAGTCAGCTTACAGCTTTGAAAATAGTGTTTTGCAGTGTGTATGTCCTCATATTCTTGGTACTTTTGAACTATTTCTTCAACACGCTGTTGATTTGTTTCATAATTTTTGTTAATGAGATACCGAACATTAATTTGTCTTCTATGAATTTGTATCACGATTTAACCAGCTTTTTTTCTAGGGCTTTTATCCAGCCAACAGTCAGTTACCCTTACGTCCCCATGGGACGTATATTCGACCATACCACTAGATACCAACTCACTTGCGAGTTCCTCTGATCAGGTGAACGCGAGAATGTCCTTGAGAACATATATACATGAGAGACAAGGGACTAACAATCGTGCCCAAGGCAGAACCGAACCCGCGATCCTTTGAACCAAAGCGCTGAGTCGGTACACAATCTTAGCCACCTCGGTCATCCAGGTCGGCTTCAATCTGTTTGATTTTCTTAATTTAAGATCACCCAATGACATAAGTTTCGAATGTTCCTTTGAACTCTACAATGGAACCCTTCAACTATATTGTTAGTTGCATTTGCACCTTGTAATAGATATCATTATGGATGAAGACAATACATTATGAACAGAACTAGACTTGTATATTCTTTTTTATTATACACGTTTATATACGTTTTGCCTTGTGGACATCATTCAGTGGACTTCCTAGTAGAGATATTTTTGCCGTGTACTTTCTCATTATTAAACATTTTCCTGAGAACCAACTACCGGTGAGCTTTTGCTCTTGTTCCCCTGGTTTCGGCCCGCTGTTCTCTCTCCGCAACTTTTGTTCCCGCGTCACGACTTTCTCGCGTGGTGCCCTCACTTCTTGTCTGTGGTGTTTTCGCCATCTTCGCCAGTCCAGTATCGCCGCTTACGTCATTAAGATGGCTGCGTTACATCCTTTTCTGTAGTATGAAGAGAGAAAGAGATGGAGGTTACAGGTGTAGTCGCCTATTTGTCTTTGTTAAGAATTACAATTCTAATATAACGAATGAGAGATGGCAAAGAGAACGAGGCAGAGAACGAGCAAGCGAGCGAGAGAGTGAGTGAGAGAGAGTGAGAGAGTGAGAGAGAGTGAGAGAGAGTGAGAGAGAGAGAGAGAGAGAGAGAGAGAGAGAGAGAGAGTACTTAGTCGCAGAGAAAGGTCATCCCCCTAAAATACTACTGAAGTTTGCCCTTGAAGAAAGTATCTTAATAGTAACAGTTATAGGATGTGGGTACCCGCGCAAATTATTGTACATTTTCTTTTTTATTCGCCCTTTTTGTTTTCCTTGCAAAGTCTTCCACGCCAGAATAAACTTTCAGATATAAATCTTCAATTGGAGGGTTGAGAATTATAAAGGTACTAACTGTCATTCTGGTGATACTGAGAAAATCATATTTTCCTATATTAGTTTGTGCGTAGAATATGAACCGCCATTCGTTTGATCATTAATAATGTCAAATCTGATAATGGTAATATGGAAACTCTTTGAGCCAATAGTAGGCGATATGAGAAAGGTACTACCTGCTGGGGCAGCCAATAGAAAAGAGGATTATTTGAACTTTTGATTTAATAAACATCTGTTTGGAAAATTTGTATATTAGTATGTACGTGTGATTTTTTTACTCACGGTAACCATTCCAATTTTATCCATGGACTGTAAGAAGGTTTCAATAAAATTTGAAAAGAAAAGTTTATTTTCGTACTTTTCGACTATTTTGATTACAAACATATTAGACTGCAATGAATAATTCACATTTTTAAAGAATTCAATGAGATAAGACAAACTTTGCAAATTTACAAACTTAGCTTTCATCCCTATTCAGAATTTGAGTAACTCCCGAGTATGCGTATGTGCGAATGTGTGGTTCCGTCACTCTCTAGACCACTTCCCGTGCACCAACGACACCACATATGAGGTGTCATTCGACGCGTCTCAGTCTCCTGATGGGGAACTGATAATTTGCTTTTGGATCTGGCCAGAAGATTCAAAGAAATTTTCAAAAATGCTTTTTTGCGTGTTTTGGCGCTGCGATGTTAGTAAGCCGTGAATTAGACCAACGCCACCTAAATAGATCAATGTAGGTGGCGTTGATTGAACTCCAGTAACCAAAGGAATTTCTCTCACAATACGCCATACTTTTCTTTCACGATGTTGACAACAGGGATGCTGACATCTTTAAGTGAACAATTGAAGTTAATTTGAAGTAGTGACGGCATATTTCATTTTAAGTTAAATCCACAATGCATATTACCATATTTTTTAAAATAAATTTGCAAAACCCTACAAACAGTATTGCCTTAGAACTTATTAAATTTCAAGACTTTCAAGTGAATACGGAGAAAACAAAACTGTGAGTAATGTTAGAAAATGAATGAACGTTTTTACGTAAAGTGTACAAATACCGATTTTCAAACGAAAGTGGCCCAGAACTTGTTAAACTTAACTAACACCTTATTCACACAAATATACAAAACAGCCGGCTTTTAATGTAATATAGATTTGCATATGAAACGATTAATAGAGCAATTGCTGAAATGTAAGTGAACACAAATTAGACTGAGTTTGTGGAGTTTTAGGGCCGTATTTATAAACCTCTGCCAGGGGCATGCCAGGCCTAGCAGGCTGCCAGTGTTCGGTTTTGCGATTTATGAACGACTCCCAGCCAATTCCAGCCACCCCTTGAGCTCCTAGCAAGCCCCCAGATGACAGGTCCCTAAGAGCGCTGATGGCAGAGCTTCATAAATACGACCCTTAATCTCTTCGAAAATTAGGGGAGAAAAAAAGTGTTAAGCAAGTCCGGGGAAGAAACAAATGTAGTTGTAGAAGATTTTGTGGCAGAATTTTCGGAACTAATTGAGAATAATCTTATATTAGGATTAGAGAATAACCCAGAAGAACAGCTTACAGGTGATCTTTCTGCATTATTGTGCATTTTAGCAAAAACAGTAAACAACGTAGCTGTACTAAATTCTATACGCATCAATACCTTCCAAGTATTTTTTATCTCGATTATAATTTTAAAATTTAAATATTACCTGTCATATCCCGTATGGAAGTAACATACAAAGCTTGATGTTGGGAACTTTTGAAGGGGAATATATCATTATCAGGTACTACAATTCATTGGTAAATCCAATGACAGATACTGTATGAACATATTTGAACAAAGCTACGCATGAAAGAAATGAAGTAGGAAAGAAATTGTCAACGCGTGAAAATACTTTTAAAACATTACAGCGTCAGCGACGCCAAAATCTACTAGTTGACCTGTACATTAGCAAACCTAGTTAGCTGATGTCGCGGCCCCTGGAAATTGAAACCGATATTTTAATTTTGGGGATTATTTTAATTTTTGGAGGCCAATCATGCAATGCCTCCTCTTTCAATTAGTTTTTTTTTTTCGCCAGAAGAATTCACCTTTTCAGAAGAATGAACCTGAGTTTGTCTTGAACGATGGGGATCTCTATATTTATCTGTCCCACGTCGGTTACAAATTATAATGCAGATCAGAATGGTGAGCTAACCTAGAACTACTACAATTTTTTACAAGTGCGTGTGGTTGAGCACAGAAAAGCAAATAATGTCATATTGATAAAAAAACAAAAACAAAAAACAAGGCTCTTTCTTCAGCGCACAAACATTTAAGAATGAAAAAGCTTACAAAAGATTAGGAAAAGAAAGAAGATAGCATTCTGCAGAACCGTAGCAGTTCCCTAGAACAAAAAATATAATTTTAATATGAAAATGACCGCGTTGTGACAAATGTAAGCGTCGCAATCTGGTCTCTCCTGCCTCTCGCCTGCTCGGAAGCGTTCCCTTTGACTGTCGTTGAATACCTCGTTATCGCGATTAGGTCTCGCTGCGAGTTCTACGAAACCTATTCTGGTTGCGGTTTTGCTCCCTCTGCCTGTGAAGCAACGCTGTGGAAATACCAGCACATGCGAACGTGCCGTAACTCAAGAAACGTTTCCCAGCTGATAATCGGAGTCCAAATGTCCCTCGATGTTTTCCGAAATATCCTGTTTTTTTGCGTTGAGTCCTTTACGTATTTCACAAGAGACTTAACTAAAACGGATAGAACCTTCCTGTTATAATACCTAGTATCGTATTTATGTTGAAAATAGTGTTCTCACCGGAAATAAAATTACCCTGTTTCCATATGCTACACAGAATATATTTTATACATTTTACATTCATAAAATATATTAATGTGCCACGAAAATGTTTGACAACTTCACCGCCACAGTTCAACTCCTTGGTTGAATATTCATAATGAAAACATCTGAGGGTTGTGAATTCCCTTATTTGCTAGAAGAAATAATTTTAAGATATCAATAATTTGCAAAAAGCTTACTCCATTATTTCTCGAGAGTCAGTCATAATTTTATTATGGGAGGTAGTTACGTATGTACCAGGTGCACGGAATCTACGATATTTGTCTCAACGACACTGGCCAGTCGAACAGAACAACAGAACGTTCATAGACTTCACCAAGGACCAAGAAAACAGTTGAGGATGGAACAGAATGCGTAATGCATGCGGAAATGATTATGAAACAGAAAACTGGTGATGATGGCGATAACGGTATAAAAGTATATGTAAGAGATAAAGATTGAGAAAAAGGGGGAAATTAAAGTTTTCCAGCGAAAACTAACGTTCTTGCAATGAAAATTTGTTTATCCCTTCCACCCGGCCACTGATATTACTATGCTATCACGATGGGCAATTTATACCAAGCCGTGCGTTCTTCTTTCGGAGAGTTAACGAATTTGAAGTGTATGAAAAATCGAAACACTTCACGTGCTAGTCGGTGATTAAATGGCCCATCAGAGAGATCTCTGAGTCAGGACGTTTTCTGCAAAATCAAATTATCCGTAAAGTTCAAATCTGATATGCCTGGTTATATTTGGTTGGTATAGATGGAAGTAAATACAAAAATAAAAGCCCGTTGTATTTAGCGAATGAATCGAATATTTAAGAGTTCTTTGATGGAGTAGAGCAACCTCAACAGCCGCCGGCATTTAATATCTTCATCCTCAATAGTCCCGCCAGGCAGCATACAGGAGACTAATTATAGCACTTGAGGACATTGTGGAGATTTAAGCCTATATCAAAACTGGCTTTGAGTAGTTTGGTTGTACCCAATACACAGTATTGCACAATTTGAACTCTCCTGGCAACCGGATTTAAAATGGAGGAATCAGCGGCGAAAAGGAATGCGCTGTTGTCTGTATTTAGGAACTCTGTCTTAAATTAGACACAATGGAGACAGAAAGTAGTGCAACCTCAATGGACGCCATCGTACAATACATTCTCACTCGATAGCCCCATCAGACAACATAGGGAGTTCATGAGAAATTATAGCAATTGAGGGCATTGCAGAGATTTTCGAGTATATTAATATGAGTTTTGGGGAGAGTGGTGGTTCCCAACAAACTACATAGTTTGAGCTGCTCTGACACCTGATATAATGGGAAATCGTCGACGCTAAGGAATGCTCACTCTCTGAATCTAAGACCTCTAGTCTAAAACGCGCCCAGCATCCCTGAAGAACAGAAAACTTCAGGATCAATTTTCTTAAGACATTTAAGCGAAGGAAACGGAATCTTCAACTGAGTTGCAAACCCCCTTCGTAAAAATGCCCCCCCCCACATACACACCTATTCATTCCCAATAAAGAACATACGAGAACCGGGAGCGGTAGCTCCTGTATCAACTGATGTCACTGCAGCGCCTCTGACCAGGAGGTCATAGATTCGAATCCTGACGGCGGCAGAATTTTTGACACTAGCTTTTCAGCTAGGTCGAATTCAGTCGCTATCTGGAGGAGAATTATAGCGGCTGCTCTGATCGGTAGTTTTCCGTGGTTGTTTTAAGTTAAGTTAAGATTTTAAGGTAATTTAACTTCAATTTCAGTTAAATAAATATATTTTGAACAGTTCATTTAATCAATATAATCAGTATAATAGAGCTGTATCTTTTGTGCCGATATTGCATTGCCATCTGGTCATGGGCCACACGTGTTCAAAATTTTGGGAACTCATCACAGAATATCTTCGTTATACACTCAAGATCCAAACAATGCAATATATTGTGAACATTAGTCTGGGTACAGTATTTTACATTTATCTCAGATCTCACTGTCAAATTTTGACGGGTTCTCACTAGTAGATATGAAATTTTTAGTCTCTTCAGGATTGTCGCAGTGTATTTGCAAAGTTTGGTAAAGACTAACACAACCCAAATGCGTAAAATAAATAAATTAAATAATATGTTTGTAGATGCTTTGCCACCTTTTTTCGCCTCTCGCTTAGGGCACGTGGTGCCTAATATATTCCGCCAGAGACCAGTTGTGCCGCAGCAAAACTGGTACCTAATTTATTCGCTAGAGGTCAGTAGCGGTACATAAGATAAAAAAATCATCTAATATCATTGTGTTGTAAAATAAAATGAAAGAAAATTATAGTATTTTATTAAAATTTGAACCAATTACGTTAAAAATAATAATCTTAAACACCGTGGTTTTTATAAAATTGATCTTTACTCTCATTCGCAAGGATTGAATATGAAGAAAGTCGGAGCAACGCCGGGTATTTTGCTAGTAAAAGAATAAAGAAGAGCGGGCGTGGATGCTGAGCGCGGCGCGGCGCGGCGCGGCGGGGGCGGCCGCTGAGTCAGGGGGGGGCGGCGATTGACTCACCCGCCGGCGGCCGCGCTGGTGGTGGGCGGGGTGACCACGCGCGGGGACACCCTGGGAAGCCCTCTGATCGGACCCTCCCCGCCCCGGTGAGCGCTGCAAAAGTAAATGATACAGATTTGGTATCGAAATGCTATTACAGACCAGAACGGCACCGGCTGAGTTGGCTCAGAGACAGCCTTGCCGTTGTCTCAGCAACGTCTCTGATTGGGTGGCGCTGTGGTTCGTGTCCCGATGGTGGTGGCTTTCCGTTAGTTACTCTTTGGTACAGAAATGGTATTTTGGACCTTTGTTAGTTACTCTTTGGTACTTATTTGGTACAGAAATGCTATTACGGACCAGAACGGCACCGGCTGAGTTGGCTCAGAGACAGCCTTGCCGTTGTCTCTGCAACGTCTCCGACTGGGTGGTGCTGTGGTTCGTGGCTTTGTGGCTTTCCGTTAGTTACTCTTGCACAGCCAAGTTGAATTCAGCCGCTGCCTGGGGGACAATGCTAGCTGCCGGTTGCTCAGAGTGGTGGTTTCCTATGGCTTCCCCGATCAATACCAAGCTAATGCAGATGCAGCACCCTAACAAACGGGCCACGGACCGCGCGCGATCTTTGCTTCCTCTTCCTTTCTGCTATCCTCTACATTTACTCTCACACATATTTAGATGCACTACATTACCAGACAGGTCGGGAACCAGTCGGCAGCTTTAGAACTTCTCCCGGCTGAAGCGGTGCCCCACTGGGGAGGTATCTGGAGCAGGAAAACCCTCAAGCCGACGTATACGTCGGCGCCTACTGTCACGCACTGGTGGGGGAGGAACACTGACACAACTCGAGATACGACATTCATTAAGGGACTAATTATATACCGTAGGTATATACCGTAGGTGTTGGCGCGTCTAAGGAATACCAACCATTCAATCAATCAGACAGGCAAGATCTGAAACTAGCAATGTTTATTGTTTTGTGTCCTATTGATTCTAATATTTCTTCCTAGACTTTCGTGATTGCTTCTGTTTTGATGATATAAAACAGTATTTTGAAGAAAAAAATATTGAAATATCACAAAAATGACGCTAAATAATTAATTTTACTTTCTTGTTTACATACGTGTATATACGGGAGTTTTATACGTAGTATAGAGAAAGTTATGTAATGCTGCGGAAAATCGATTTCGAGATTACAACGGAAATACACGTTTTGGGGTCCCCTGTTACCGAAAAAGTGTTTTTTTCAAACGTCCGTCCGTCTGTCTGTGAACACTGCTAGCGCCTAAACTATGCGTACAATCTTTTCCAAATGGAGGAATGCCCTGTCGATCTGGCTCTAGTTGAAGCTTTGAAATTTTGAAAAACATTCTTTAATATTTGGGGGAACTTTACATGAAGCCCACAGATATTTTCAATTTTTTTTCAAAAAAAGGCTCCAAATTTTTTCTTTAAATGTATTGTAAGAATATAGTAAAATAGACTTATAAAGGTGGCATAAGTCCGATTTTCACTGTTAACTCTAAAGTTTCGAAAATTGCAAAAGTTTGAATTTTTCCGGCGTCTTCCTACAACTACGAAATTGAAGACAGATTTTTCCTTCAAACGATATTTGTTGTTCTTAAATAGTTGCATAGTAAAGATCATGTACATTTTTTCAAAAATCTTAGTAGTTTTCCTTCAATAGAGCGTGAAATATTTGCAATTTAAAAAAATACAAAAACAAGATTTTCTCAAAAACGGCTGCAATTTTTTTCTTTAAATTTTTGGAAGACTTAGTATCAAATGCACCCAATCCGATGACATAAACGCCATGTTGCTCTATTCATTTGTTTTTTCAAAAATTCCAAAAATGTTAATTTTTTGACCTGTCTCTCACGGCGGTATATTAACATTAGAGGTGATTTCTTCACGTTATTGTATTTATGAGTACATTCTCTTTAAATAATATCATATAAAGTTTTTCAAGAACACAACAGTTTTGTATAAAAATGAGCACACAATTCCGCATTTTCAGAGCCACATAAACTCCATTTCTAAAAAATGGCTCCAAATTTTTTTTTCAAATTTCTCTAATGGATCGTGAAAATTGCACTGTTTTATATGACGTAAAGGTCATGTTTGGTATTTATTTGTTTTTTCAAAAATTACACAGATGTAATATTTTTTAAATACCTCTCACGCCGTTAATATTGGCATTTCCATTAGTTTGTATGCATTATTACATTTTTAAGTAAAAAATAGTGGGAACCCGTCAACATTTGACGGTGAGATATTAGATAAATGTTAAATACTGTGCCTAGACTAATGTTCACAAAGCAAATTCTTAAATAAGAAGAAGAAAGAGCAAACTTCTTTTATTTAATACTAATTTTTTCATGTCTTCAAATATTCACTTTATGGTCAGAATGATTAGATATTATGCTGCGCAAAATCAATTGTTTTATATTAACACTTACACAATTGTACACATGTGGCCCATGATCAGGTGGCAATGTAATATGAGCATTGAATGACACAGAAGACAGACTATAATTATAATGATCCATATAATTAATACAGTAAAATGGTGATCTGAGATATAGATAACCACTAGATGTATTCGTATGATCAGGGTGTTTATCGGTGTAAAAAAATTTTCTATTTCCGCAATTGTAATCAGTTTTGCATTTTCGTAATTCTTAAAAAGTTATTTACAAAAAAATAATTAAAACAATAACACAACGTCCTGCGCAAAATATGAGTTGGGGAACCTGCGGCATATCATTATTATAACGCCATGTCTCCGAGCGCATGGCCAAATATAAACAAATTGAACAATGAAAGTTGTGAATGTAAAAAAGTTTACTGAGTTACAGACTGACAACCAAGTGTAATAAGGTATTCACAAAAAAATAACTGTTACAAGAACTCAACGTTCTTCGCAAAATTTAAGTTGGCGAACCTGTAACTGCTGAAAGCGAATTTTGAAAGCGCCAATACATTTGGTGTTCGTGTGCGGTTCGGTGCGGTTGAACAGCGAATTTAGTTACAGAGAAGTGGCAGCGAATTTGGCTAACAGCGAAGGTTAGTATATTGTATCCGATTACATCGCACGCAGAGATAAGTTCTGTGCAATTTTTATATTAGTGTCTTATATTTGATATTTTGAATTGGTAGGTACAAGATTTTTTTACGAGCACATGGCTTAATTCTGCATCCATCTTGGTGCAGCAGAATAGCATAGTTTCATGTGCGTGCAGTGCGGTTTGCCAGTGGTTAAAGGTTAGTAATATCCAATTACATTGCAAGTCAATTGCATTCTGCCAACATACTCCAAGATGTGCAGTAGATTACATTGTATGGCTCACTTTTATCTTTTTTTACACTAAAGAGTGCCACAGTCGTTTGTATCTTGGCCCATTAGAATTACGAAATTCCTGTTATTTGCATGTATTAAGATTTTAAGTATTAAATTTTAGTTCCAGTAACATTAAATCCTCAATGTTCATGAATGTCTTTTTATTTATTTTTTAGGACTAAAAGTTATTTTTGTAATGTTAGATAATCTCTTAAAATTTTTTTCTTAAGATTCTATTCTTTTAAAAGTTTCTTTTTCTCTTCAAATTCTTTCTAATATATTTGTATTTGTTATTCTTCAGACCTAAATTAACTGTTTTCACTCTATTTTGCGGTTATTTATAATATAAGCATGCATTTTTTCAACAATTTATTTCCCATATTTCGTTTTGATAGGTTCAACCTTTATTCTGCCTACATCTTGGTGCAGCTAAATAGCACAGAGGGACTTGAAATAAAGGTTAGTTTAAAGATATATGTTCTGATTATTAAATATATTCAAGAAAAAATTCTGCAAATTAAATAGCACTATGTATTATGATTTTAAGACTTACATTTTAGTTCCATTAACAATAAATCCTCAATGTTCATGATGTTTTTTTTATTTAGGACAAATATGCCACGTAAAAGACCTCTTACACTGGAAAGAGAAGACAGAAGAAAACGGGAAAGGCGGGCTCTGTCAAATGAACATGCAAGTTCAAGCAGATGAAACGCATGGCATCCGTCGCAATAGAAGTGCAAGCAGAGACCTTCCACTTAGTTATGATGCTGCCAGAATATATAAATCTGACAGTGAAGTTCCATTGTTCAGTGTTGGTGGAATGGACTATAGATGTAGTCATTGTTCTGCAAAACTTTTCCGAGGTGAGCAGAATACTTCTATATGTTGCCATAAGGGGAAAATAAAATTACCACCAATTGCCGTGCCTCAGTTTCTTAGAGAGCTAATTGAAGCAAATGATTCGACAACAAGAAATTATCTTGAAAACATACGGCAGTATAATAATGCTCTGGCTTTTGCATCTGTTCAGTTAAATGCTGTTCATTTACGAGGGTCAGGGCCTTATTGTCTAAAAATTCATGGACATATATCATGCTGTAGGGCCTTTGATTCCTGAAAATAACATTCAGCCATCATATGCAGATTTATTCATTTTAGATGAAGTGAAGCTCTAAATTCATTGAAAAATGGAAAATTGGAAAATTGGAAAATTCATTTGATAAGCGTCGATACAATATTCCAGTATCGGAGGAAATAGCTGCAGCCTTTATGTTTGATGAGGGGGAGGAACCAGGAAAATTTGACTTCGTAGTAAGATCAAAAAGCTCAGAGAGAATTTCCATTATATCGAACATGAATCCTCATGTTGACCCTATGAGCTATACACTCCTGTTTCCCTGTGGTGATTCAGGATGGCAGCCAGGCATGCAGCATGTTGATATATATAGAACTGCAGTTAGGAATTCTACAACACAACTGCGGTACTATCGTTTGGCAGGTCGTGACAATTTCAGTTTACTACATTGGAGGGTGGTATGACTGCGCATTCTCTTTTTAAATTACCAGTTCCTATTCATGAATCATCTGTGGCCAAAAACAGAGAATATTCTGTGGAAGCAAAGGTTTTACAAAAAACATCCCTAATTATTTGGGATGAAATATCAATGGTTCCCAAAAATGCTCTAATTGTCTGTAATAAAGTATTACAAAATATCATGAAATGTGATTCGTTGTTTGGTGGGAAAGTTATTCTGTTTGGAGGAGATTTTAGACAGACCCTTCCAGTTATTAGACGTGGTACCCGTTTATCCATTGTTGAAAACTGTGTAAAAAATTGTTTATTTTGGAAGTTCATTAAAAAAGAAAACTTACAGAAAATATTAGAGCAGCTGCTGATCAAGAATTTAGTGAGTGGTTATTAAAATTAGGAAATGGAACATTGTCATCTCACCACTTACAAGATGAATTGGTGGAAATACCTTCACAGTGTATATGCAATTACGATGACTTAATAAGCAATGTATTTCTTACCCACAAGATTAATGAAACAAATATTGACGCTCTAACAAATGTTGCAATACTGTGCACAAAAAATGACTATTGTTCAGAAATTAATAAAGACATTGTTGAAAATTTGGTGGAAGGTCCTTCTAAAACATATTATAGTATTGACTGTGTTGAAAGTGAAGATCACTCCTCTGCCCAGTTATATCCTCTAGAATTCTTGAATAGTTTAACTTCATCAGGCCTCCCACCTCATATTCTTACACTGAAAATTAACACAATTGTGATGTTAATAAGAAATTTAAATGTTAGAGAAGGTTTGGTAAATGGAACGCGCATGATTGTGAAGGCATTGCATGACCTCTGTATTTCTGCAGTAGTTATTGATTCAGGGAAGACTGTTTTAATGCCCAGAATTCAGTTATGTCCTTCTGATTTAGGCCTTCCATTTATGTTGTGTAGAAAATAATTCCCGCTAAGAATTGCCTTCACTATGACTATTAACAAGTCACAAGGACAGACACTTCAGCGAGTTGGTATTTATTTACCTACGCCTGTTTTCTCACTTGGCCAGCTATATGTAGCATTTTCACGAGCAAGGTCGTTTAGAAATGTGTTCATTTCTGTTCTTGAAGATTCTTGAAGGACCAATTCAAAGAAAATGGCAAGTTATTCACTCAAAATATTATATTCAGGGAAGTGACCTGAAATCTTATTTGTTTGTTAAATTTAATGATGTTAATTTTATAGTGTGTACATTTTATAGTGTATAAATTTTATTTTTATTTGTGTATTAAATTTTATTTATTTTCTTCTCAAATTAGTATTTATTTACCTATGCCTGTTCCACATTTATTTAGCATTTTCACAAGCAAGGTTACTAATAAATGTGTTCATATCCATTCTTGAAGGGAAGGACCAATTCAATGAAAGTGGTAAGTTATATTCACTCGCGAGCAAGAAAGGATTTATTTATTTATTGTGGCAATTTTTTTCTTTGTTGGTTTTTATAGTTTATTTTTAGTGATGTAGTTTTGAACATGGATTGTAATTTTCAATAATAAAGGTTATTGATATTTTGTCCTGTTATTGATCGTGTTGGTCAACATTATCATGAATGTTATTGATATTTTGAATTTATTTATTCTTAAATTATTGTATTTGGGAAGAATTAATTATATCAAGTCCTATTATTCATACATTTTGATTTGTTAGTGTCCTACAGAGAATCTGAGTTAAAGAAAATTAGTACATTCTGCTGTGATAAAAATCTTAAATTACAATGTTGAATTAGATGCAGTGGCTAAAAATTTTATACATAAAAAAATGAACTCCCAGTATATATAAAAGAAAATTGTAATTAAGGGAATTTTAAAAATATTGAACTCTGTGCGAATTATTCGCACGGGCACTACTAGTCAGATTAAAATCTAACAATGGCATTCCGCGTCCAGAAACGACAGCTGAAGTTCTAGGAATTATGTCTCATTGTTGGGACATGATTTAGCTGTATGAAAAGCACTTAGTTAAAGTTTTAACCTTACCTTACCAAAAATAGTGAACAGTACAGAAGTTGTGACTGAGATGCAATATTCGGCCAAAAGAGAATACCACCCATTCTGTCAAACTTAGAATATTGACATTGGCCCTTCTTGCATCAAGCCACATGAGGTTGTGTTAAATCTTAAATACATGAAACGGAAGAAAATTCAGACGAAAAAGTTTCGTACTAAAAATTGGAATTTCGTATTCAAATTCGTACTAAAAATTGGAATTTGCACCTTAATTTTTCAAGAAAATGGCGACTCATGGTGGCCACAGCTTCCGATAGCTACTGCCATGCGCGTAGCAGGGTCCGGATCTACCACGTCACCGCCAGCAAAGCCAAGTTCTTAACTGAAGCCTTCGAGGCACTCGTAAACGTCGTTGATCTGTCGAAGAGCTGAGGAGACTTACAGAACTGTGTGGCTGGTTTATAAATGCGGACAGGGTTGGGCAAACTACTTCAAATTTAGTATTTAAACACTTCGCCAAAATACTTGGTAAATAAGAATTTAAATAATACTCAAAATATATTCGGTTTTGAATAGATAAATACATTCATATTTAAAATACTTCAAATACTCCAAATACTGTAAAAGCAATAATTTTTTAACATTACTTCTTTATTACAACAAAAACTTCTTTATTACATGCAATTGTCAATTACAATAAATTACTACAGTCATAAATTTCTTAACAATAACTAATAAGTCTAACTCAAGTAAGCGAAATTTCCTTTTAAAGCGACCAGTTTTTCAAACAAATCATCAGACAATTAACACCTATTTGGCGAATGTATAAAATCCACAAAGGAAAACGGTCGTTCAACTGGCGCGAAAGAACGTAAACTATTGTTATTAGTAGAACTCGGACATGCAGGCACTAAAAAGGTCGAAATTAGGCAGGTAAATAGGTACTTAAAAACATAAAAATAGACAGAAATAGACTTTTTAGTTGACAATAGGTAAGCTCTTAGAAAGTAAAAACATAAAAATAGGCAGGGAAATTGTCATTATGGTTGAATAATAAACGTAATAGCCTACTACATAAAGGATGAACACAATACTCTGAAAACAAATCGAATTTCTTCGATTCTTAAAACATTTTGCGGAGTTAGAGACTATTTTCTAAGAGTTGACTAGTGTTAAATTTTATATTTTGTTGGTTAAACTGTTGTTTGTATATTTTTTTGGTTAAATGTAGGATTTTCAATGATTTTGAAAATGGAATGCTTCACAAGTCAGTGTCGAAATTCTTTCCTGCCTTCATCTGCATCGACTGCACTTGATGAAGAACGTTTGAATAGTTTTTTTTCACTTTTTTTGCATTTTTGCACGAGTTGCGGTGTTTTTATGTTGTAAGAAATAGCTTTTGCACAGTTTACAACCTTTTCACAACAGTGACAAAAAATGCATTTCCAGTCCGTCGTGAATCTTCTCCATAAATTCACTCTTTTAGCAATGCACGTCTTGAAACTTTCTCTTTTGGCATTGTAGCAAGCATTTTTAACAGGAAAAGCAAATTTACTGATCCTGTATTACAAAATTATCGAAGAAAACTCCACCTATCTTGTGTAATTCTACCTTCTAAAAAGGAAAGATGTCGGAAGCGCCATTTTTGAAGACAGTTGTGTTCTTGGTAAGGAACAGATATCTCACTAATCATTGCGAAGATCGGATATACGAGAGCAATTTCCTATTCTCTAGAGTGCCCTGAAGGGCTTCGGCGAAGTAGATGAGGTAACCTGCACGGTGTCGAATTCTCATACGTCTCTAAGTGGTGTCCCTGCTCGATTCATTATGGGCAAGAACACAGGACATACAGCTTCCCGATCGGAGGACGCCCTGGCAGATTTTTTGCGGTTGTTACTTCTTTGGTAAAAATTTACCCACCAGTGATTTCTCAAAAAATGATTGTAGAAAACTAAATATAGTGAACAAAAAATATTAAGAATGCGGAAAATTCAATATATGCAATTATAGGCTCTTAACGCTTGATTAGGCAATTATCTCTAAAATATGTAATTTAAAACTTTCGCAAAAGCCATTTTTGAGGTAAAAATTGATAATTGGGTAAGTTGCCTAAAATACATTCAAAGAAATAAAATAAGCAAAAATGGCATTGTGCGGACTCTATTTATGAGGAATGAACGCATTTTTTGTTGTCAGATAATTGTCAAGCATTTTCAATGATTTAGGTTTAAAATTTAAAGATGCAGATAATTCAAATTCAGTATCTGAAAGGGGCTTTTATTTCTGTTTCAGGGAGGTTCGTTCACTAGTAGAATCAAACAAAAAGAAAATATCCCCGTTATCATCTGTATTTGAAGTATTTTTAGTATTTCCTTTTTTAAATACACCTATTTTATATATTTAAATACCTCTCTAAAATACATGTGCAAAAATTTAAAAATACAGTTTTTCAAATACAAAACATATTAAAAAAAAGTATTTCAAATACAAGTATTTAAATTCTATCCAACCCTGTATGCGGATAATTTTGCATGAAAACACTGAGAAAGTATAATGGATATGAATGCAAAATATTTCGTAATAAATATTTCATAAAAATATTTAATATACAATGCGTAATCGGGTATTGGTACATGTTTCATGTATTGAAGATCTATTTATTATTTCAAGTTTTAGGATTTATAAAAGATTGTAAAATGCTCCACGTAACATCAAAAAATATATGAATAACTTTCATTAATCTTTTCGGAGGTCGTCATTTATTGTACGAAATAAGCATTTGGCTATTCTTACACTTCCTATTTTCTTACCAATAAGATCTCGAATTTTATGTCGTAAAATGCGTTTTAAGATCCTTTTCAACTGTAACTTTGTACACACGTCAGAATTAAAGTCTATTAGTTTTTTTTCAAAGATGGTTAAGATTGGTGCAGGTAGAGAGGAGATGCAAGTAATTATTTGCCCAAAAATCGGTATATACGTATGTATCTAAGTATGCGAAACACTGTCAGATTAGAAAATTTTGACCAGAAAATTGGTAAATATGTCAGGAGTAAACTCTAGTTGTGCGGTTTCGGAAATCATTAAAATTTTTTTGGGAGGGTTACTTTACATGAAGTCTTTGTGACATTTTGAAACTCTTCAGCTTAAATTTTTTATTGAAATTATTTGATATAATAGAAGAAAGAGCATTGATAAAAACTGTGAAGTTACAATTTTCATTAAAACCTACGAAATTCTGAAAATCACAGATTTCAAACTTGAATCACTGATGGGGAAAAGGAAGAAAGTCCATGCACCTACGTTTCGGGAGAACTAAGAAAAATGCCGGAATGTAACAAGATAAAATTCTTTAACATTCTCTAACTTCATTGTTTGTGTCTGCACTTTCTTCTATTTTTCGATAATCACGCTAATCAATGGGTGGATGGTCTCAGATGAACATTTATATCACAACTTATTTTTGATGAAATTGAACTTTCATCCTTTTCCCAATCAGCGATTTGATTATTTTCGAACCTGATCTACACCTCCAATACTAAAACAAGATATTTTTTCTTAATACAATTTATCTCTCAATTTTAGATTTTAAATGATGTCAGGCACTTATTAAATAAAAATCTGAGTGGTTGTTGAGTAATAACACTAAGTGGAGGAAACGTTTCGGTGTGCTGCGCATTCGCACTAATTTCTTCTAAAAATTGCAAAGTACGAACCAATAATACATTTGCTTCTTTTTAGTTTTTTTTTCTTGTTCGGTAACACAAGTAAAATAATACGACATTACTCTTCTGATTCATACGGAAAATGACTGGTGCTAAAAGACCGAGATCACGTTTTGGTGGTAGTAAAAACCACTCAGTGGAGTTCCTCAGTGGTTGTGTGTGAGGGGCCCGCGTTAACTCGCCAATTCCTGGACTATAAATGTTTGTCAAGCAACGCGAAATATTCCCTAGAAAAATATGTAGAATGAATTTATCTCATCAAAAGACTTTTCAGCTTTCACTAACCTCATAATAATCATCATCTTCATAATGATCAACAGTTATAACAACAAAAAATATAACAAAGTCAAGGGTCATCTGTAAACTCAGTCTCTTTAGAAGGTTTGCAAGATATGTGGGCAACCCTTCCCACTCCAAAAACCACCTCCAAGTGACTTCTGTGTAAACTTTTTTAAGTGTGAAGGACGAAACCCTTAGCGGGAGCTGGCGGCGCTTGACTCAGCACATGCTGGTGCGAAGGCCTATGTTGGCACATTCTGCGTCCTCACAGATCTCTTGGAAGTTGTTTTTAACGATAGACTAAAAAACAAACCGATGGTGTTTAGATGTGTGGATTTCATCATAAAAGTGAGTTTCTAGAAAAGTGGAAGCAAACTTTCGTGCCATTATTCTAAACCAGAAAATATGTCAACACTATTAAATTCACGAGATTAGAACAGTATATTTTTCATATAGATTGTAGATGTTTTAATTGTCTCACAGAGCAACATAAATCCATTTTGACAAAAAGTTCGTGGGCTGCAACAGTGGTACAGTTCAAAAAATCATATATTGAGGTAAACGAGTTGGATGTTTTTACCTTATTTTAAAATTCACCATTCTTGCATTGCCATTTGTTGATAGAACACTATACTGTAAGAAATGCTGCTGGAAGGTAGACCAATCTGAAATTCTAGAGAGTACATTAACTCAAAATTCATATTTTTTTAGTTATTGCTATTGCAGCTCACGAGGGAAAAGACGACTGAACTCTCATCAAGCGATCATCAATGATGATTGAAAATATTAACGAACTTTTACAATGATTTGGTCTTAGTTGAGATCAACAGACACTCACAATCCCCATAAACACACAGAAACTAAATATAAACTATGATGATACATTTATGATGCATTGATGTTGTATCATTGTAGAAATAAAATCAAGTAAATTGTTACTAATTTCAGCTGATAGTCACGGATTTCGCTTTCTCCCTTCTCAAAGGGAATTACTTTCTGCTTTCGAGGTTTGGCATGTTTAAACCTAAAATGGGTTAGCGGATGAGAGTGTAGCAACACAGAAACTTGCCTAAGCGAGCATTGTTATCATAGGAAGACAGAAATATTTGCCAGAAAGGCAAATATTTTGAGGGTCAATTCACATCTAACTCTGCCCTCTGGATCACCAACCACAACCCTGTTCTTCTACCACACGTAGGCAACGAAGTTAAACATGCAAATAAAAAACTACAGCAACATCTGAGTGTAGTTTTATTAAGATTTTGACCCTGAGTTTTTCTTAATAAATCACTTTAGCTACCACTCCTCATCTGATAACAATATCCTGGTATAGCCTGGTAAGTATTAACCGCTCTTTGTATTCAGTATTGAATACCACTGTAACATTAATGATGTATTCAAAACTGGAGAAAAAATTTAGTTTTTAAATTTTATTTAGTGTCAAAGTGTAATATTGCATCAACGTAAAAATATTGTTATAACAATACTTTATTTTACTTTGAAATTTTTTACATACTGCAGACGAAAAAAGCCCTTGCGCTGGTTCCATTTTCAGCGAAATATTTATATTTATACAATTCGCAACAACAATATCTACACGGTTTAGGCGCTAGCGTTGACGATAAATGGACTAACACACTTACATATAGATATACGTTTTGCCATCAACCAATTTTTCGGTATCAAGGACCCTCAGAACATGGATTCTGACTTCATGTGTTAGAGCAAATAATTAACTACGTACATACAGGCACAAGACATATCCACTTTTTCGTTACCAAGGTCTTCCAATGAGAGTATTTCTGTCAAAAAATCGATGATTTACAACGCACGACCAGGAGAGGTGGTTCAGGGCATAAATTTATGTCACTGCATTGCCTCTGATCGGTCAAAGGTTCGAGTCCCGACGCTGGCAGGATTTTCGACACTAGCTTATCAGCTAGGTTGAATTCAGTCGCTATGTGGAGGAGAATTTTAGCGACCGACTGCCCTGATCGGTAGTTTTCCGTGATCAACACCAGATGAATGCCGGGGCAGTATCCTAACAAACGGGGACGGACCGTGCGCGATATTTCATTACTCTTTCATGCCCTATCCTCACCTCTTACTTACACTCACGTGCAATACCTACCACACATGCCGGGAGATCGGTCGGAACCTTCGAGCTCGTTCCCGGCTGGTACGAAGGAAATGATAAAACAGTTGAATGATGCTAGATGTTCTTTTATGGAGGGAATTATGGGACGGAAATTTGAAAATACAAACAGAGTCAAGTTAACATCTAGGTAATTAGTAGATAAGTAAATATAAATCAATATAATTAGATAAAAGTAAAATCAAGTATGTACGAGTATATACCACGGACATTAACTGGTTCTAATGATCGTGTGGCGACAAAAAGCCCTTGAGAAAAGACCATGGGACAATTTTCGCCGCTCGATCATTAGAACGCTCTTGGCGCATAAACAACTATATTCTGCCTGTTTTAAAACGTAAACAAACAGATTCTCGTTAACGACAGAATCATAAGATAGTTGACCATTTTTACGCGTATAATTCAAAACATTTAGTAAGCACGTCTAAGGAGGATTATTCTCGAGCCATTGACAACCGATTTAGTCGACCATTTCCCAGACCACCCGCAATACAAGTAGAAAGATCAACGCTTTTTCTGTCTTCCAGCGCAACACCAAAGCAAACTCACAAAAACAAATTGAAACGTCTCTAAACGTGGCATCTTCATGGCAATGCGAATAGTAATAACTCCGTGCACCTGAGCGTGAGTCACGACTTTTCTGCTCTTGAGCGGAGGCGGTGATGCGCAGGCTGCGGCGAAGAACCTTGACGGTGACGAGCGAGGGGTGCGGAGGGGCGCAGAAGGGGTGAGCGGGCGACAGCGTCTGCGAGTCACGCAGAAAAAGGAGCAACGCGAAAGGAGAAGAAAGAAGAGCTGAGGGCGCCGTCCGAAGGCGGATGCGCCTCCGGCCACGCGCCGACGCTCGACGCTCGACGCGACGCGACGCCGAAAAAGCGAATGGCGAGCTCTCGAGCTCAACAGGGAGACGCACAGAGCGCTAACGTTCCATCTCCGGATTCCGGAATTTAAATCCTCTCGGAAAGCAAAATAAACTTCTTGGAATCCATAATTTAATTTATCTTTAATTATAGACCTAATTTATTAACAAGGTCTTAGTGTGAACATATTTGAAATGATTTCTTGATTTAATAGACATTTTTTTCTGAATTTTCCAAAATATGCCCTTCTTTCATGAATGAGAATAAAATTCTAAAAGCAGAAAATGTTTGTGAATCAATGACACTCAATATTTTACAAATCGATTATGTATACATTTAAAGCGCAAATAAATAATATAGTTTTTAGACTAAATGTAGCAAAAATTAAAAAATCTGAACATTAAAAAAATGTGTTGATCATTAATTTTGATTGTTTCCTTACTCTCTTTGTTAACTCAAGATGTTAACTCCCCAAGAAGTTCCTGAAATTATCGGGTATAAATTCAGCTAACTTCTGAACACCTCTATTTCCCGTATTTAATAAAAATCTGGAGATTTGGACATGCCTATGTCATGAGTAGAATTGGAATCTTTGGAATTGGAGTTAATTATTTCACCCTTGTGATAAAGACTCAGTTGCAGGCGTTCAGGTATGAAAGAAGGCATGAGGCTTAGACTGATGTTACTTTTTCCATGCACTTCTCCAGCACCACAATGTTTCCTTTTTAAAGGATTGAGGCAGGTTTCCTTATAGCACTTAAGAACATGTTTCCTTTGAACATAAAAAAATGCGTACGAACTTGTGGGCACTCACCTAATCGTTATTTCAATTTCAATTGGCATTGACATGATGCTCCTTTTACATGAACGCATGTATAACTACCATGACCGGGAGAGGTGGCTTAGTGAATCAAGTCTCGATCGATGTCACTGCAATGTCTCTGACCGGGAGGTTCGAGGTTTGAGTCCCGACGGCGGCGGTAGGATTTTCAACACTAATTTATCAGCTATGTTGAACTCGGTCGGAGTCTGGAGGACAATTGTAGCGGCTGGCTGCTCTGATCGGTTGTTTTCCGTGGTTTCTCCGATCAACACTAGGCGAATGCCGGAGCAGTACCCTAACAAAGGGGTTACGGACTGCGCGCAATCTTTCCTTCCTCTTCCTTGTCCTATCTTCACCCCTTACACACACACACACACACACACACACACACACTCACACACACTCACTCACTCACTCACTAATGTACACCTCACTTGCCGGGGGACCGGTCGGAAGTTTAGAGCTTGTCCGGACTGGGGCGGTGTCCCGGTGGTGGGAGATACCTGGTTGAGGGAAACCCCGTTAGCCGACGGTAGGTCGGCACTGGATCTCGCCATTCAGCAAGGGCCACCGCTACATGATGAAAAAATATACACTACACTTACGGAACTAATGACCTCAGTAGTTGGTGTGCCCGGGATCACTAACAATCAATCAACCAACCAACTACCATGAGAAGAACGTTTAAACAACCCATAAACTAGAACTAGGTAACACTGGCGAATCTGGCTTCAGTCGCTATGTATCTCTTTTCTCGTAAAGACGACTCCCCACATTCGGCTTTCGCCGAGTTGCGAGCGGCTGCTCGCCCAATACCATGCAGCTGATGCGCTCGGCGTATTCGTATAAGAGCAATTGACCGACACGTAGTGCGTAGGGCGAGCACCGAAAGTTCGTCGCTCGGCAAATGGCAAGCAGCCTATCCACACTTATCGGAATTTGGCGAGCGGTCGATCGCTTCTCGCCGAATAACGAACGTGTGGAGCCGCCTTAAGAGCAAGGAGGAGACTAAGAACACGTGGAGGGAGGACGATTGAAGAGAGAGGATATGTCTTCATCACTTTAACTACTTTTTAAAGCGTAGAGGTGAATTATGGGTCATGAAAGGATGATTATGAAAGATGAGTTGACAAAATCAAGACGGGTCTCGAACTCACGATCCTTGGAACTTGATAATTTTGGTGCCTGAGCGTCCTCGGATTCTTAATGCTTTATGCTTTTACGGTTTTATGGAAACTCCTCGTCTATAATGCTTGTAATAGTAATTTATGATACAAGCGAGATTGTAATTGCTGAATAAATTATTCCTCGAGACGTCGCGATAGGATAGGAGGGAGCTAATATTCTCAAACCATGCATTCTTTTATTCATTGCCAATAAGGAAACAAAAATGAGTAAGTGTAAATGCTACATGTAAATATTCCTTGAATGCTCAAACAAAACACGTCTTTCATTGTTTTAATGATTTATTAACATCCTTAAACAACATTTTCAGGAGAAAATTCTTTTTTCATAAACTTGTCTCGTATGTTGGCAATAACGCAAAAAAAAACAAAAACAAATAAAAAACAAACAAACGATGGTGTATCTAGTGGTCATGAATAAAATACTTTCATTGTTTCCTTTTGTTCCCAAATTTGTATGCAAAACCCAATTGAGTACTTTGCGCATTTGCATAACTCGAGTAGCTATCGCGTTCACACCAGGCATGCCGCTAAGCTTCCCCGCCGTCCGCCCGTGAACTTGGAGCGCCGCGGGGCGTCAATGGAACGGAGCGCGGCGGGCAAGGTCGCGCGGGATTTCCCGGCTTCTTGTGCGAAACCGGAGCACGCAGGAGGAAGGCGCTCCCGGAAGCTTGCCATGGCGGCGGGGGCGGGGGGGGCGCAACTTGTCCCCGGGCGGCGGGAAGTCCCGCGAGGCCGCGGAGAAGCTCTGTGCGCCGCCCTTGGAACGCAGCTGCCCGTCGTCGCGCGCTCCTCCGCATCTGCCGAGTCACCGCCCACTGTCGCGCGCGCTCGCGCTCGCTTGCTGATCCGATCCGCGCCGCCGCTCACTGTTGGGCTTTTTGCCTCCCTTTCGCTGCTGCCGGGTATGCGGTCTGAGCGTTTTTTGCAACTGATGGTCTACGCGCAGAATGTGCCATTCACTTTCGCTGTTCTGAATGCTTTGCGGTGAATATTGCGAAATTGTAATTAAAATAGATTTGGTTTACTACGACAGAAGATGGAATGTGTTACCATTCTACAGGATAAAACGAACAACAAGCTGATATAAATGAAATATCATCTTCATGTTCATTTTCTTTCAATTTCATTTCTTTGTAGGGCTTTTGTCAACGTAATAACAGAGAAATCGTACATTACGCTTGCAGTCACGTTGCAGGATCGCTTGCAGGCATGTTGCCGTTATGTATAGTTATGTATAGCTGCATAATTGGAGAATGTAATAGGAAACATTCAATTGTTTGAATGATCACTCACGGACTCACCAGTTCTGAGGCTATCAGATTAACGGGAACAAAACTCGTCTACAAAAGCCAAGTGACATGATGATAGATATTCTAATTAAGCTGTGAAATATAAAAGATAAAAGATTTTGAAGGAACTAATACCTTTAAGGATGAAGATATAAATTATGTAATTACGTGAAAATATGGTCGAGGTGGCTAGAGCGTGGGCTGACTCAGCACCTCGATCAGAAAGGTTGCGGGTTCGAGTCGCGCCGTGGGCATGGTTGTTTGTCTTGCATGTATGTGTGTTGTCGTGGAAGGCCTTTTGAGTCTGCTGGCCACAGACCGAGGAGCACGCAAGTGTGTGTAGAGTAAAGATTAGTATGTGTCCCCTTGAGGGTCATTGGGGGTATCCGGTGCGGAAAGCCGAAATCGGCATCCCCTTAAAGCTGAAAAACACCCGGAAAGAAAATGAAAATATAAACTACAGCGTGATATGAACTGTACAGTTGTATGTGATCTATTTTAAGAGACCCATGTGACTGGAGTGAGAACTGCCAGTTTCATAAAATGAATTAGTGACGGAAAGAAAGTTGAAATGAAGCATCAATTACATATCATAACGAAAGAGGCAGATCGGTCTGGGTTAGGAAAAGAAGAGAGGAAATGAGTAAGAGTAAGAGTGGATGAGGTGGAGGTAGAATAGGAAAAGAATAAGATCGAGATGACATGAGTCGCGGGTAACGTCGCATTGAAAACGCCTGGGAAAACAGCTTAGGGTGAAGTATATGGCAAGGGCCAATGATCAAAATATCGACGAATTGTAAGGAATTTGAATAGAGCGACGTGGTTGTTTTTCAATAAAACACTCCGCTAAATGGAAGACGTGTTGAATGCGAGTTTGTAAGTTTAAATACTTAGTTGTTGTCACGCATGAGGAGTAAGGTAAGATAATCCATATATGCACTTCGATGGTCATTTTGCGTTGGCTGGAATCAAAAATGGTTTATACCAATTGTGGGGGTCGAAGTCTCGCCATCAACTTACAAATGCGAAAGCAAAATTCGTGAAATCGAATCGTTACGAATGAGAGATTTTTTTGGTAAGATAACTTAACCCATTAACACCCAACATAATTTTGTGCACGAACTGATTGCTTATTGTCATCGCGTCTGTGTGCGTAGAGGCAATGATTGATTGTTAGTGATTCCGGGCGCGTCAACTGTCATTAGTCTCGTAAGTGAAGTGCACGTTTTTTCCCTCTGGAGGTGACGGTGATCATCCCCCGCTGGATGGGGAGATCCGGCGCCGATCTACCGTCGGCTAGCGGAGTTTTCGCTAACCAGGTATTTCTCACCAATGGGAAACCGTTCCAGTCTGGACATGATCTAAGCTCCCGACCGCTCTCCACGCATTTGTGGTAGTGTAGTGGATATTAGAATAAGTGTATGTAAATAAGGGGTAAGGCTAGGACAGGGAAGAGGAAGGAAAGATCGCGCGCGGTCCGTGGTCCGTTTGTTAGGGTACTGCTCCGGCATTCGCCTGGTGTTGATTGGAGAAACCACGGCAATTAGAGCTACTGGTCGCTAGAATTCTCCTCCAGATAGAGACTGAATTCGACCTAGCTGACAAGCTAGTGTCAAAAATCTTGCTACCGTCGGAACTCGGACCAAGAACATTCGGCAGAAGAACTGAAGAAGCATCAGTTGAGCAGGGGCATTGTTGTGGCTCTCTGGTAGCATGTTTTTGCAACTTTTAGTGCTAAATCATTGTTATATTGCTAAATTATTCTACTAGAGCACTACTAAGAACCAAACGCTGGTTATGTGAGTATTTTTTTCGAGAAAAAGTAGCCGTTACGAAATTAAAATATATAAATGTGGTACGTGTTGTATGAACTCTTAGCACAGAACAATTGAGGAATGTAACGTCGGCTACTAAGGACGCGATTTTTGTTGAGACTGGATGGAGTTCGCTAGAGAATGGACATCTGAATATAGGTCGGAAATATTAACGTGACATTCTGGTTTTAATTCCCAATTAGTAGCGTCTTCAGGACATTGAAAGTTTAGTGAAACTTTGGGGAAAGTAATTCAGCAATGAATTGTTGATTCGTAAGAAACAAAATATACGTGGAAGTGGAGAAGATAACATTAGCCGATTGATTCTGGTTAGATGAATTCACGAATTATATATTTGCTTGTGTTGGAAATTAGTGTTCTTATTTAAATTACCTCAAGGGAGAGGCCAACAGATAGCAACGCTTCTTGTGTGGCATTACATCTGCAACTAAATTTACTGACGTTCAAACGATCACGGCATTCACGTGTGCATACCTATTGCGGGAACATTGAATTCAGTAGATTCGTTACAGTAGCAAACCTTTACACTTTAGCAGTATGTACCCTGCTGCATACGTTTCATTTAGAATGTCCCCTTCACTTGAACATGTAGTGTTCGCCATAAAAGTATTTGAGATGAGTGAAAAAAAGTAGTTGACCGCCCCATTTATGAGGGATAAACATTAATAGATTAACTCAAATACCTTAACACGAATAACCGTTCAAACCACCACAACGTATTTCACACGAGTCTGGTTGGGTTTATCCGCTCGTCAAAAAAGTACTCGCGAGCGCAGTCGGAACGACGAATGGCTCACGTCCGCGTCCGTTAAGGCGGTCGGAGGCTGGCGTGGAGCGCGTCTAGGCCTAGCGTTGGGCTTTCCGTTGGACGCCGCGTGGTCGGAAAGACCGCGGCCACGTGCTCAGCGAGCGCAACTCTCCGGATCCGCCAAGTGGGAGCGGTGGCTAGCGATACCTTGAGCGGCTGAAGTAGTGCGACAAAAACTCGCCCCGTGACGCAGCGTCTGAATTTAGACTTTATTAGTAATCTTTGGGGAAGTAGGTGCTCAATATTATGCAGAGAGGCAACAGAGATAAAATTTAAAATAAAATTTACCTCTTTGAAAAGGACTGCTTTCAGGATAATATCAATTAACTTAAAAGTTTACATTTTGCAAACGTATTCCTACATAGGTAAAAAAGATTACGAATAAAGTGAGCAAAAACTCATTTTTCTACGATCGTATAAGTGAGTTAGTTTTTTCTTAAAATATCATCGTGCGTAAAATACTTTTTTCACAGTGATGTCACCGTTGAAAAATACTTTTAGGCAAGATAGGTAGCTTACAAGAGAAGTAAGGAAATAAAGCAAACATTAATGGCAAAACAACTTTCATTTCACTATTATTAAACTCTTCCCAACAACTATTGAGTTATGATTAACAATTAATATATAGTTTGCACGTAACCATTAGCACATAAATATTGTGAAACTCACTGCAACTCTGTTAGATATACACCAATTTCTCAACTGGTGGTAAGTTTTTTCGTAAATACCTTAGGAATTTTGGGTAGTAAATTATATACTGCAGCGTTTGCAAATTTGAACACACATGTGGAATGTCAGCATTGCTTTTAACCATTTTAAATTCAGTAACTATAACCATGATGTACCAGTTTTGCATTAGGAACTCGTTTGAAACCATAGTTCCCCACTACCTTGTGTCCCGAAACCAGGGCCTCTTGTTATAGAATGTTAACAAAGATGGGGTTTCCTTTCGAATAAACCATGAAGAGTAGAGATGAAACAAATCATAATTTGTAATAGAAGCATTTAAATTCAAGCACTCTTTAGTGTCGACACTACGGCACGTAGCTTGAAATAATCTGACATTGCTTTTTGAGCCTTTTCACAACTTTGCAAAAGAGACGTAATTTTTAATCGCATAATATTTTTTATCGTTCAATGCCCAACGGGAGCCAAATTGTAATTGACGTTCAAGAGAGACTACAAAAAAATCTTAAAAGCATTTCTCATTTCTATTGTTTAAAACTACCACAAAACAGCCTTCTCGCATACCTTTCTGTTCATTTATTGAGTTAATTTCAGAAAACAATATTTCCCCTTTATTTACAAGTCCTAGAAATATATTTTCCTTTATTGAATAAAAATTTGTTCAGCTTCACTCGAGATTTTATATTTCACCCGATACACGACACAAAGATTACACACAATTATTTTTCACATTGCTTTCTTACGTACAGTCAACTAATGACACAATATAAATAACCAATGAGTTTGGAAGTGAACAATGTAGACTGGTTTACTCAACTGCGAAGAACATAGAAAAACGTATTACTTTCACAACGAATATATAAAAATTCAAGACTACCACCTTCACCACTACAATTAGAGGTTCGCATTCACCGCTATGTTATCAACCAGTGCTTGCTAGCCCCTCTTTCTCTGGATACTATGCGTTTGACCGTCCTTGACAGCCGATAGCGGGCACCTGGTCGCTTTTAACCGGGTGAGGCCGCCGAGCGCTCGGTCGGTCACCGGCAGTTGCCATCGACGGACTCCTTTCCGGCGATATACATTGGGTAAAAAGTTTATTTTAAATATCTCTTCAAGCTCTCTTTTATTTCCCATTAATTATATCAAAAATGTTTTGTCATAGCACACTAAAATTCTTTCCCATTAAAGAATTAATTATTACTCATCAATTAATCGACAACAATTAATTAAAAGTGTTTTTAATCACTCCAGGCCGCAGTTTTAAATACCGAATTTCAAGGCCGAGCGCCCGGCGGTCCTCGGATTGATTGATTGTTAGTGATACGGAGCGCGTCAACTACTAGGATTAGTCCCGTAAGTGTGCTACCTATTTTCTCTTGAGGTGGCGGTATTCTTCTCCCGCTAGATTGCGAGACCCGGCGCCGACCTACCGTCGGCTAACGGGGTATTTCCCCAACCAGGTATCTCCCGTCAGCGGGGCACCGCTCCAACCGGAACAAGCTCTAAGCTTCCAACCGGCCTCACGATATGTGTGGTTGTGTAGTGCATGTTAGTGTAAGCGTGTGTAAGGGAGAGGATGGACAAGGAAGAGAAAGAAGGAAAGATCGCGCGCGGTCCGTGGCCCGTTTGTTAGGGTACTTTACGTCATTCGCCTGGTGTCGATCAGAGAAACCACTGCAAACTACTGATCTGATCAGAGCAGCCAGCCGCCAGAATTCTCCTTCCGACAGCGTCTGAATTCGACCTAGCTGACAAGCTAGTGTCGAAAATCTGCCACCCGAACCTAGGACCTCCCGGTCAGAGTCACCTCTCCCGGTGCGACATTCGGCTGTTCTGCACATAACTAAGAGGTGGGAGGTCGAGATGTGCGTTAAACTGGAATCTCCTTCCGAAAGAGAGGTCACCAATTACACACCGAGCGTCAGCATGGAGTGTCGCGATGTTCTAGTGGTTGTTTTCGTTCGAATACAGAGCTGACACTGCAATGTTTTGTCGCGGCTAAACTCTACATCACAAAACGTTCTATACGCAGATGGTCTATTTCCCATCCGTCCTCTAACGAAGTCCAAGGCATTCCGTCTTTTTCATTGTAATATAATAAAACATAAACCAACCGTCCTATATTGATCGTTCATTGGCCTTTTTTCACGAGCGCTTTATTCATTTTTTTATAACAACAGACTAATAGATGCAACTAATTTAAAAAACAATTCATAATTTTACTGCGTATTTTATCATGCTTTCTTACCTAACTAATCTGTATTACTAATGTGCAATGCGCGCAAAAATTGAAAGAAAACATATAATCTCCCGGTCAAGTGAGAGGTGTCTATGATTTCATTCGATACTCAGGAACTCGGGAAAAATTCAATAATAATTAAACACTTTCGATTTTGTTCGGAAATACAAATATTCGATTGTGTTATTCCGCATACTCTCGTAATCAGCGTACAGACTGAATTCTCAGTGCATCACTGATTATGTCGCTGCTGACGTCATGGCAACGCAATTCTCCAAATAAGAGAAGAGGCTGCCTGCAATTAAATATTTGCTATACATGATGAGTTTTGAAACCAACATTTCTGATAGTTTTGGAATGAAGAGAAGTAATGTTGTAAGTGTCCATATCTATAATATTATGTTATCGCCGTATTCGTGAAGGCACTTTTTGTTAAAATTGTAACACATTGTAGGATTCTATGAAAATATATTACATTTGTTATCCTTGAACAGTGGGTGTTATTCTTTGGAAACCCATTTTGTATAGTTTTGTTCTGCAGAATTTTTACTGCCGCAGACTAGTAGTTTTTATCTAAATTGTGATTGGTGTGTGATTTATTGACAAAATACCAATAACTCAAGTCAAGAAATCAAATTGATTTTCGGCAATTAACTGTAGTTTTCTGATAAAAAATCATATCTTGCCTACCTACCCAATTAAAACTTCACAAAAACAATTATTACATACCCAAATTAAACTCTTATAGTTCCCACACTTAATCATTTTTACATCTCGGCAAAATTTCGTACTTAACCACTGTCATTTTGTGTAAGTTTTTGGAGTTGATAAAGTATGTATTACCTCAGTCATCTCACAACGCGGCGTACCTTATCCGCCCTTCCTTCCGGCGCTTGCTCAACATTGCTTCTTCAGCCTTCACGTGGATGCGTTGCCTTCTTCGAGGCAACTCGTACGGATCCCGGCAGTGCACAGTACCGCGCCCTCGATCAGGCCGCGCAGCACGTCCTTGACGCTTACTAGTACAATTCGCGCGAGGAATCTGTGCTCTCTGCTGATGTCACAGAGGGAGATGGCTACACTGAATGGCACCTCAAAATCATCGACTTTCTAGCTATTTGACTTGTAGCGTCGGAATACAAAAACAAATTCCCATTTCGAAAGCACACAAGAGAACCAATGAAACAAATTACTAACACAGGCACAACACATTTCTGAACGATTACAATCCTTAGCTTGCATTGGGCTATTCTGTTTTCTAAATAGCGACAGTATGCGTCGATAGCTTTGTTGCGCATACGCAGTGTTTCATTACCCATATCTCATCCTGTTTAACGGTTATCTAGTACACAGATATCTTGTACGAACTGTACAGCAACGTTTGTCGGTATCTTGAGCATCGAAAGCTTGACTTCACAGGTTGCCTGTCCGTAAGTCGCTTAGCCTTCATAAGCCACCATGGGTTATTAGGTGTTCCATACACCTCTGGACCGAAACAATAGGAAGTATTTAATTTATACTTATTGCTGGATTGGCAGTAGGGCTCCAACCCTTGTGTATATTAACTAAACACTATGTACTATATTATGTTTCTTAATTGTAAGCCCTACTTATAATTAGTTTTAATACTTTTATCTTACGCCGGATATATCCTAACTAATTTTATCCTCTCCTTCCTTACTACCCTTGTGTTTTACGATACCTACCATCAACGTAACCATCAAACCAACCTAATATGGACCTAGCACTTCATATTTGGTGTTTGGTAAAAAATGTTAGTCGTATATTATTTTTTATGCTAGTTAAATATTGATTTAATGCTCTCTGATTGTAGCGTAGCAGAACTTTTCTTTTCCAGGTTCCTACGTAATACATTGCTACATTAGTTTTAGCGTATAGAAGTTTGTAAGTTACATTTTGTATATCTGATAGAGTTAACATTCTTAATAAATTTATAGAGTTTATAATCCATCCTGAAAATAATTAATTTAGTACTTTTAAGAAAATACTTGGAAACAATATGCGATTGATGGACAAGCAGTTGTAAAATTATTAACGTTGGGAACATTCACTTTCTTTGGGGGGGGGGGGTTAGGGAGAACACATCCGATGATCTGTCTTTTGGAGTGTGTAATTAATATTTATTAGTTCCCCTATCCACAACCACAGTAAAGTGCTGCAATATTACGACTTAGACGTTCCCAACGAAAATATAATTTTGAGAGATTCTGTGCACAAATATCCATTACAAAATTATGAAGCGCGAGTGAAATAAAATGAACTCATCAAAATATGCCGGCCAGTGAACACATAATCTTACAACCCGGCTGGTAGACCTGACATCTCTACACTGACGGCATATATGTATCTAGTTCATAGACTTGATATCTACGTATGTCCAATTAGAGGAAGAACGTTTTTTTGAAATTTTGTGCATACTTGTAGTTTACTTCGATAAATACAATTAAAACATTAACAACGTTTACAGTCATAATTACATTTATTTTATACCATTGTAGAATTCACGACCATAATGAAATAAGGGATATAGATCACGGAATTGGTCGAATTATAAACAATTAAACATTAAAATATTGATATGCAAGAACTTTAAGAAGTACTCAATGCTAGTAAAAATAATAAATCTGCAGGAACGGATGACCTGAATGTAGAATTAATAAAGTATGCACCCTTACAGTTTAAACAAAGATTAATAGCTTTTATGAATACATGTTGGCGTGAAGGATATGTACCTGATAAATGGAATGAAGTATATATCTGTCCTATATATAAAAAAGGAGACAACATTATGTATCAATTATAGAGGTATAAGCTTATTAAACTCTTGCTATAAAATCTGTGCTAATATAATAGGAAGAAGACTGAAACCAGTAATGGAAAATAAAATCTCAGAAGCTCAACATGGATTTAGGAGAGAAAGATCTTGCAGCGACTGTGTATGTACAATTATACAATTAACAGAGAAAAGACGAGAACAAACTTAACCAACGTTCATCGACTATGAAAAGGCTTTTGATAAAGTTATGAGGACACTACTATGGAAAACATTAAAAAAGAAAGGAGTACCAAAACATCCAAAAAGAGCTATACAGAGCCTATATAGAGAAAATATAATAAAAATAAGGACAACAATAAATGGAAAACATGCTGCAGTCATTAATCAAGGTGTAAGACAATGGCGGCCATTGTCACCTATTTTAATTAACACATATATTGACGAATTCATAAATGAGTGGGTACAAATTTTAAACAGACAATTAATAGTAAATGATGTAAATATTACCACAGTATTGTTTGCAGATGATCAAGTCATTATAGGCTCTACAGAAAATAGTATCCAGGAAGCAATATATAAATTAGATTATATAGCTAAACAATATAACATGACTATATCAACAGACAAAACTAAAATCATGGCGTTTAGGGGTAGTGATACAATAAGAGCAAAAATAGCCGTTGGAAGAATATAATAGAACAGGTAAATACATTTAATTACCTTGGCTATAAAATAACCTATTATAAAAATAATGATTTACAAGTAAAATTAAACAGATATACACACTTCTGTGGCATAATAGCTCGAACATTAAAAAATTAAGTTAGAAAAGAAACTATAATGAAACTTAATAAAAAAAATGACCCTACCCCTGGTGTTATATGGAAGTGAGTGTTGGACGTTAACCGAAGATCAAATTAGAAAATTCGAATCAGCAGAAATGACGTTTCTTCGAACCATAGCAGGCTATACACTTCTTGATCACAAGAAAAGCGAAGAAATTAGAAACGATCTAAAAAAAATTAAGTGTGAATGATATTATCAAAGAGTAAAGAGAAAAATGGAAAAATCATGTATTAAGAATGCCCGACGAAAGAATAGTCAAGGTTGCCTTGAACTACAAGCCAAAAGGCAAAAGAAATGTGGGAAGAGCATTGAGAAGATGGAGTGAGCAGTTTCCAGGAGCCGGAACAGACTGAACGAGTCTAATCCTTGCAGCTGATGATGATTATAAACAAAAAATCAGTTTGTCAACGTTTCGGAATGTTTTAATTCCTTCATCAGGGCTAGTGTACAAAAAACAAGAAGCCATGAAGACATCATTAAGAAATTACATCCACAATAATATATGCTAAATAAACAAAAAAACAAAAGTGATATCAAATTGTGCACACCTTACTAATACATTTTACAGTCAAGCATCATATCCAACCTCCAACCCAACTCCATATGGGGTTGCTGCAGCACATGGACCCTGAACCTACAACTATTTTTCATTCATTTGCTTTGGGGTCTTCGTCCAATTCGACGTGCGTGATGGATGCTCATGTACTGCAGCAACTCCATGTTAAATTGGGTTGGGTCCCAAAATACAGAAAGATTGCTTGGCGTTAAATGTTTTAATAAATCTTTCAAAATCTTTAATTGTATATGTGGTTTGATTATTTCATATTATTCACCTATTGCCAAAAATCTTCGTTTGCCATCACTGAATTTACTCTCACTAGTTCATTCAAACCATTGCCCTCTACTACAATTAGTGACAGTAACTTTTTATTAAGTAATTGTCATCCTCATTATAAAGGTAAAACATGAGTGGAGCAAACCTGTTATTAATGAAGTCCAATAGAGTTGTGAAAGTAAGACAATAGCACTATTGTGTGCGTCTTAATTCAGTGGAGGCAAGTCTTCATGCATACAATTGACACCGTGAATGGCCGAAGACTCTTCTAAGAATTTTGTCTATGGAGACCGCAGACGAGGAAAGAAGCTCAAGACTCCACAGTTAAGACTTGCGCATACAGGATGATTGAACCACCCAAGCACTACAAATACGGGAAGGAGTTTACACAACATTAACATTATTATTTTCTAGGGTGCCATAGAATGGGTACTCAAAATTATGAATTATGAAGAAAATTCGAGTTCTCTAGTATCAACCAGAGAAAGTGTGCATTTGCGTAATAAATCTGCATTCCGCATATTTTATTAATGTTATTTCCTTACACACATATACGCATCTGTAGGCTTCTTGAAGTTTATAATGCAATATCAATGTCAATCATATTTGGCAATCTCTTTATAAAAGGAACTATATTTTTCAATACTTGCTTGAAAGTTGCAATTTTCCAATTAAATTGGATGCAGAACAAAGATGTGGAAAAATGTACGAAACAAATCAGGGTGAAAAATCAAGGATATCAGTGGAAAGATTGCTACGTACTACATTAGGAATTTTGTTTTGGTTCTTTACAGAAAGTAAAAAAATATGAATAAGGCAAGAAACCTTAAAAAAATTAAATTATTTCTGACACTGAAAATAATATTTTATGATATGCGAGTATATATTGTAGTTATTGTAAATTCATTGGTAATTAAAAATATTATGAAATAATTTGAAACAGTATTACAAGTTATTTTAAAATGATAATAGTACGTCAAAAGAAACGAATAGGCAAGGTATCCGATAGATATGCGAATATTTCCTCATTTTACGGCAAAAAGAATTGTTCTCGCATATAATAGCTTCAGATGTCCCACCTCTCACAGCAGCGCTAAAGAATCTCCATCACAGAGGGCCATTCCTGCCGCAGTCATACGTATTTATCACTTGCCGCGGAGGGGAAGGTGTCAGCATCTTACGCGGGAAGCCCCGTCTCGGAACGTGCGACCAAGGTGAAACCCGGTTCGCGCGGAGGCGGTGACCGCTGATTTGCCACGCCGCGCCGCGCCGCACGCAGATCGCTGCGGTGAAGCGCGGGATGGGGACCAGTCTGCGTCCTTTCCTGCTGGGCGGACGCTTCGACGAGGAAAATTCGGACGCGCGCAACTGCCCTCGCCGACGCGCGGAACAAAAAACGCTTCACCAATGACGTCACTGCGTTCCGGTGGGTTCGTTTTTTCACCGAGCATTGGAGTCTCCGACGTTCTCGCGACGCTCTCAGAAGCGACGTCATACGCGTTTGCGTGGGCGTACGTACATGACGCTTAAACTTGAGGTTCAATTTTAAGAGAAGTTACAAATATAATGGTAAGTATTATTTAATAAGAATTATCGAGAATTTCCCTACTGATTCAAAAGCAAATCTAAGAGAATTAGTTGGACAAGTTTATCATTGTTAGTGGGGTACAAAAGGAAAGTTCAGTAAATGCGAACGAAAAAGAAAGAGGGAGAAAGAAAGAAAGAGAAAGAAAGAAAGAGAGAGAGAGAGAGAGAGAGAGAGAGAGAGACAGAGGCAGACAGAGAAAGAAAAAGTAATGAGAGACTCAGAGTAATTTGCTCGTGTTTGGGAAAATGTGTTTCTAAAAAGGGTTGATTTTTTTCAGGAAAGGTCACTTTGGCAATCACGATATGAATGTGTTAATGGCTATTAATATGTATGTTTAATTTGTTACTTAACTTTGGCAATTATATCGAGTTCTAAAGTATGCTTATCTGCATTTCGACAGAAAAAGTACGTGTTTGAAGAGTGGCAGTGAAAGCAATGCATATCTTTTACAGATCCTTTCACTTCCTTATTATGGCGGTATCTTTTCTTGTTTATTTTTGGGGGTGCAGTCTATTTGGAGAGGGCACAGAAGTAATTGATACGTGGATAAGTAGAAAGTTATAGAACTTTTAGTGCAATTCTATTATTTGTGATTTTTTCAATTCTTATTTACGTTCCATTTGAAATTAGTGGATTCTCAATCTTATCTTCTTCAGCAATAGAAAGTTTTGGTGTGTTATTACTTCTTGGTAGTAATTACATTCATATGCTTTATTTCGTTAGTATTTGTTTTCATTGAGTGGCTTGGCGACAATCATTAAAATTTCAAAGTTCGTAGAATAACAATATCATTCATATCTTTGTGCTCACTGTTCTGTCAAGAAATACTTGTCGCATGAACCTCAAAATTGGACCTAATCTTCAAGTATATATATTGAAGTTCACTATTGTCTCTTCAGCTTTGAAGCAACTTGAAACCCATGATGCTCTTCAGTTCTAATGTTAATTAAAAAATAATATTTTTCTAAATTCCTTTACATTATTCCAGTCCAGTACTCTTACACCATGCAGTTTTGAAATCAAATAATAGAATTTCTTATAAGAAACTAGACATCTATACCCACAGTTCTTTTTGACCACACCTGTAAGTGTGTATCACCACCTTTTTGTCGTACGGGAGCTCGCAATAAATATAAATCAATTCGTGCACCGGAATGAATATTATCAAGAAGAAATGAGGGTGAGATGGGAAAGTGGTTACACCGCACATGCGGAAGGGAGCGAGTGATCGAGACTGCGGCGTCGATGGAGCAAACTGCGGCTGCGGCTGCTGCGGCGCCCAGCGGCCGACGCCCGTCCGACGCCGACGCCGACACCGACGCCGGCGCCTCGCCACCGCGGTCGCCATCCGCGGCGAAAGCGCGCTAAATTTACTCGGGCGCCAGGGCGGGCGCTGGGGCGGGCACCGGGGCGGGCGCCCGGCCGTGGGCGGGCCAGTTCTGCACTCTGGGAACACGCGAGCCCCACGCGCACGAGGGCGTCCCCCCGTTGACGTCACTCCGCCAGACATCGGTGTCACCGCCAACGCCGCTGCCGTCGCCACCGCCACCAATTCTGTTGGTGTCCGCTCCGTCGACGCTTCGATAGGTGCGGGCGTGTTGCAATCTTCAGTTTTAACGTTGGCATTCGTAGTGTTCAAATGGTCTCGTACGTAATATGCGACCCCTTCGACACAATTGTCACAAGTACAGTCGATTTCTCAGACAAGTGTTCCAATGCACAACGTAGCACATCCCAAGTACAATGTCCAACAACATTTTAATGTACTTTTTTGGCTATTTATTTTATTTTATATATATATTTTATATATATTTTTTTATATTTTATTTTATTTTATATATATTTTATTTTATATATTTTATTTTATTTTATAGATTTTATTTATTCATTTATTTAATTATATTTTGAATTATTGTTCATTCAACTCGAGTCATTTTAATATAAACATAGCTACCTTGAAACAAACCTCCCTTGATGTTTGAGAAAAATTTGTAGGCATTGATGAGAATGGAAACTAATGAGGTTGTGGTGGAATTGAGACATGAGGAAAAACAAAAACATTGTGATTTCATATACGTGCCTTGTTTCTGTGAAATACAATCATCTTTGTCAAATGTAATGTCTGCTTTTTAGCAACGTAATACAACAATAAAATATAAATGCCTTTTAAAAATTATTCAGCGCACCAAGAAATCAAAAGCACGCTTATTATAATTGTTTGCATTTTAATAGCAAACTTAGCCTCAGCGTCGAAGTTTATTTGTACTATTTCTGAGTAAAAAATAGATATCAGGATTTGTGATTCAATATTTTTTCTAATCCTTCCTGCATTATTACAATTGCAAAGCAAGAAGACAAGTTTTTTTTCTCACATGATCTTCCCAGACTCGCATTGTCACTCTCTTAATCGAATGCAGGGCTAGCGTTCTCGAAATCACAGGCCGTAAACAGTTAATGCAAATGATAAGAAGTGATGCGTGCTCGCTTGCATGTTTGCGCACGCCGGGGCCGCCCAGCTGTCTGTCACCTATCGTCCCCCGCGTGTGCTGTGAAATGGAGGGGGGGGGGGGCGCTCACGGGGACTCTTGGCATTCCGCCACGCAGGGCCGCCCCCGCCGCCCAGAGGATTTCCCCGCCGCGCTTCACGGCTTCTCCCACGCGCCTGTTGACCGAAGAAGCGCAGCAGCAGCTGCCGGGAAAGCCACTGAGACAGAAGCCCGCAATTGGGGAAACACGGAGATCGACTGCTGATGCATTCTGAGACAAATAAATGACGACACCCTCTGGTGACCGTATGGTGTCGTTCGTAATTCTTGATACATCAGACACATTTCATTTGACCGAGTACTGCCAATAACAAATCATGACTTCAGTTATTTGGATTGACTATTGTATAAAATCAAAGTCCGTAACTGAAGCTCCGTAGCCAGGGTTCGTGTTCCGACGGTAGGAGATTTCAAACATCTTTAAATACCTGGTCGGATAATAACTTTTTCTGAATGATAATGTGGAAGGTGACTGCTCGGGTCTCTTGTTCATCCAGTTTCAATGCCGCTAACGCCGGGCGAATGTTGATCAATACCCTAAAGAACGGACCATGGGTCGCGCGCAAGTAATTTCTGACTTGGTAAACCCTATACCCAAAGGAGAATTCAATCTAGATCCTCTAAGGATCAATTCAGATCATCTTAATAATCCATATTCTCGTTTAACCTAATGGTATTAATTCCTAACCCTCTACCATTCCTCCAACTACATAATACGTAACTTAAAATTGAGGACTCCAGCGGGAGTGACCTAACTCTTATTAAGACTACTGCAACGTTAGCTATACACTAGTAATATCATAACTCTCTTGTAAAGCGGTAATACGCTATGTAAAAGAATTGTTTAATTAAAACAATGGACCGCGGGATATCCCTCACGTTGATCTTTCTCCTTAATTATTAATTTTCTCTTCCTAACAATGGGCTTCCCCTTTCTCCAAATGGAGTATCCTCTTGATGTTGTGGGACACCCAAAACACGAATTGGGTAATCGCGACATTCAAAGTGAGAAATATTTGTTAGGAACAACTATTACTTTGGGCGGGCAAACGGATTGATGTTAAGAAAGATCATATTTAAATTTATTAACGTGCACTTAAACGCAAAAATTATATATACGAGGTGAACCTTTCCAGGGTATAACCTTCTTTACAGAGTAAAAGTAATCAAATAGTTTTCCTTGTTTCTACGACAAAAGGTAGTGACATAGTTGAACTCAATAAACAGAACAATAGAAAGGAGACTACTGTTTTGCTTGCTTATTATCGCCCCTCTCCACGCACAATGAAAAAATTAGAGTGAGGTAATAAATTGCAACGGCTTGCAATATTGATCCGTCGATGTAGTACAGCGAGTGGCGAGAAGAAGCAATGACTTAGATCTTCAAGCGGGCACTCCGTGAAAACAACTATAAGAAGAAATTAAATCTACAAATTTACTCACTCACTCACAAATTTACTACAAGTTTTTCTTTCAATGACGCCCACATCAGCGTACTTGCGTACTCTTGGATTAATTTCGGGTTACGAAGGTTAGGCCACAGACAGAAGGAACCAGCCGAACATTCGTCCCTAAAAACGGATTGGGTACGAGATTGGCAAGTGAAGTTTGTGTTGTTTTTCAAGGTTGCGATGAGGAAAAAGGGTCAATATCAGTCTGAAATTCGTTGGTAGAAAAATGGAAACAACCAATCAGAGTACGCGACCCTTAAAATTCTCATCCATGCAGCGATATCATTCTACCCAACTACTTGAGCTGGTGCCCAAAATCCTCCATCGAACTCCAAGTTAGGAATTTTTGGTTTACGAAGTTTCAGTTGCTGCTTCGCCACTACATACTCTCCCTATTCTTGGAAATACAGAACAGCATACTTTTCAATACAGCACTCTAGGGAAAAGATATAGCACTGTAAGGAACAAAGATTTCTCATTAATCATTGTTTACTGCATTCTTTCTTAATTTATAACTGGTAAAAACCCGCAATTTTTTTCAACTTCTCTCCTAGATATTGAAAATATGTTCGCCACGAGATAAAAATGTAGTAAATTTTCTTCTAGTTGTGTTTTTGCCAGTGTTTTTGCAATGATCTTCAATTCATAGATTTCTCACATTCAAAATTTCATTTCCATTCGATGACAGAAAATATATACATTTTAAAGGTCTGTTCCACTTGACAAATTGTCACTTATTATATTGTGCATATCTGTATATAGTGCATATAGTATATGTGTATATTGTGCATATTTCTAAATGATCTCGTCGGAGAAAAAAAATGCAGGGAAACAGAAGAGAGTTAACAACTTATTGAATAAAGTGAAGTGATAGCCTATAAATATTTTGTCATTTTCCTTACAGGACTGTTTGTTTAATTATAAAAATAAAAATATATTTAAAAGTTTTTAAAAGAAAAATAAATTAAACACGAAACTACTTAAGAATAAAAATATATTTTACTTCCACAATTCACACAATGCATTACGGAAGTATCAATTTATTGATTGAACGTTTTAGGGTGTGACAACTGCAATGGCTATTAGTACCGTTAATACAACTTTTCCCCTGTTGTTATCTCCCACAGCTGGGCCCAGCTCAGCCGGAACAAGCTCTAAGCTTCCGACACGTCTCACAACATTTGTCGTAGTGCAGTGCTGGTGAGTAAACATTTATGTATGTGTGTGAGTGAGTGAAGAGGATTTAAAAAGGATCAGGAAGAAAAGATCGCGCGGTCCCGACATTTGCGTACTTGCGTATGCAACCTCTATAATCCTCTTCCAGACAGCGGATTAATTTGACCCAGCTCGCATTTAGTATTCATATATAGCATATCGTATTTCACATAGTGTCGAAAATCCGCCACCATCGGCACTCGAATCGTTGAACCTCCCTGTCAGTCGCAATAGAGGAACCATAATGAGTCTGCAAACAATGAACAAAGCAACCACTCTAAGCTAACTCTGACTATTTAATTTTTGAGAATTAAAATAATTTATAATGGATAAACAGAATCAATTACTTATCTTGTTAAACACCATTCTCCTAACAAAAATATTTATTTCAATTGTATCTTCAGAGTATCTGGTCTGAGTTCCAAAATATCTGGGATTAATTAACTAATTTTTTTACTTATTTTATTATTTTTAAATTTATTTATTTTATTTATTGTGTGTTTAGGGTATAAATACCCATTAAAACCCAGTTTCTTTAGTTTCTTTCTACTGTAGAATACCGTTACTTTCACCTTTCTATCGAGTTCTAAGACATTACAATAAATCTGATTTGTTGATCGTAGATTGTCAATGGGTGCCTTAGAATATCGCAATATTTTACGTGTCTGAAGTATCGGTATCTTCATTTGTCTCTCGACTTCATATGTTTTCGGTTCTATTAACTTTTCTGTACGACATGACGTTCAAAACCGCAGCTATTCCTTCGTTCTTTCCCGGTTATCGTTCAGCTCTACACTTTGTCGTAATATGTCATTCTGTGAACTTTAACGTGCTGCCTGCGTAACACCCGGTGGCCTAGATCTGTTCAACTGGTGTTACAAACAACACTATCCATCTCGAAGTTCAGTGTTTTGTTGAAATATTCTCATCCATTTCAAGAAATGGTACAATGTTTGCTGCTGATTGATTTTAAATCGATTTTAATTCTCAACCGTTCTGATGTTGATCAAAATTAACTGTGTTAGATGTAAAAAACACTGGCGTATAACTTCACAAAATCTTCTTCAAAACAAATGCTTCTAGAGACATTGATGACGGCAGTTTTGCAAAATATGGCTGAAATATTAACAGTACACAAGTTTAAATTTAATTATTTTATATTATTAATTTTATTAAACTATTATTAGTTATACGAGAACTCCTGTGATACGTCGTATAGCGATTAGTATGTACGAGTTCCATTATTTAGCAGTGTTTAATTTCTTTTACTGCAACGATGCTCATTAATAAATAGACATAAACCTGAACATAAGCGTGATTCTGAACGTGAATATACTCATAGTAGGTATGAACATGACCATGGACTTAAAACGTGAACGAGAACCTAAACTTGAACCTGAACCTAAAAAAGGTCATGAACCCAAATCGAACATAAACGTGAATGTGAAAGGGAACATGAACGTAGGTGAATGTTAATAAGAACGTGATCGTAACTGCACCTTTTTCCTTCTGTTTTCTTCGTAGATGCCTCCGCACCTCGTGCGACTTGCGGGAAGCTAGGTCCATCGCCAGTGCGTCAGCGGTCGGGCAGTGGCTTCCGGGCGCGGGCGTCTTCCGTCAAAGGGGGCCTGGGTCGGGGTCAGGGTCGGCCGCTCTGCGCAAGCCCATGCGCACGCGCACGCGCACGCGCTCACGGAAGCTGCGCCCGAACATTCCGCGCAGCACCACGCACGTTTCGAGAAATACGCGGAAGACAACGGGTCCCCGAAGTCCCTGGGCTCCGAAGGTTCGCCCGCGCGCGCCGAGATGGCGAGATAGCGCTCGTTTAAGTCGTGTCACTCCAAGTGATTCCTATCATTAATATTTTAGAATCTGGTTTCCTAAAACAACAAGGATCACTACGCACTACAAGAACAAGAATAAGAATAAGAAGCAGAAAAATACACGCATTTTTTTTTCATTTTATTTGATGCTGAAATAGAATCTGCCGTTTAAAAGTAGTGCTAAGAACATACACATGTTATTATCATGTACGATGACTCTCATGACAGAACCGAAATCTTAGCCAAAATATTATCATGAACGGTAATTTGTACACTAATTTGGTGAACATTTTCATTATTGACAAATGTTCTGTTTACCCAAAAAAAGAAACATATATTCAGTATGTAATGGCGTAGAAGGGGACATTGTCACATTATTATTGAGGAAAGCAATTGCTTGATGAAAAGAGAGTAAATTCAGCTTCTGTTGGTACCTATTATTACTGTTATTTATAAGTTTGGAAAATTTGAAGATTTGATTGTCATTTGAGTTTTATTTGACACGTACTATACCACATTTGCTATTTTATGTAATGATTTGCTCTGGAGCCTTAGAGAAGTTAGAGGTTTGTTTTTACTGCACCTAACGTTTATTGACATTGCTTGTGGTAATTATGTTTCATAAATCTTTATTCTAGTACAACTCCCTCAGTAACAAGTAAAAGTGATTTAAAATAAATTTTGTTGTATTCACCTTTTACGAATTTTACGTAACAAAAATTTGATGTTAACAGAGTGAAGTTAAAGATTCTGTAACGCAATATGATGATCTTCATCTGATGAAAAAAAAAAACTTTTATCAACAAAGATGGAAAAAACATGTTTTTTGATGTGAGAAGGTTAATGGTGTAGATCAACGTAAGGTTTGGATCTAAGATGCTGCCCTGAGTTTACGCATAGTCAAAGCATTTTGAATAAAAAGAGGATATATAGCCAGTTTCACATAGTAATTTTTTCAAAACTGTACTCTGAAGAGAATTAATATTTTTTGATAAATGATTTAATTTTTCATTTGTCTTTACTTTGAGATCATGTTTAGTAGTGGAAATCTTCATTTCTATCAGACGTTAGCTAAAACTCTAGTTATTTTATTATCTGCAATATCTCCTTATCTCTTACGTAAAGATACAAATGTACGCAAATGGAAGAAATCTAGTTTCCGGGAACACGTGTTTTTATTTGTATAACACATTCATGATACTACTTGTTTGCTTCATGAATGCGTCATGCAATCGTTTATCTTCTTATATCTTTGGTAGACACAATGTGCAGAAATTATGCTGTCTAATTCTCTTTCCTTTATTTTTTCTTTTATTATATTCTATTACATTCTACACGTGCGTCGATAAAGTTATACGAGACTGTAGTAGAGGCTTGTATTTCACAGACATGCTACTTGGTTGTCATGTCCATAAATACACACATTTGACTGTGTGGTTCATTTTTTTATAATTAAGTATTGGATTTGTTGAAATCAAACTCGAAAGGAATGAAAAATCAAGCAAGTAAAATTTTTCATGAACGAATGAAAATTGTCCAGCTTTTATTTCTTAGAAAAAGGAAAATAACATGTACCACGAACACGTGTATTATCTTCATTGTACGAGTAATATAGGGGCAGTGTCAAACAGAGTCGCTTTCTCATTCCCAAATGATTAGTATAAAAGATACGTTCTCTACAATAATGCTACCTTTTAACTACTTAAACTGAGTATTTGTAGAAAAAAAACAAAATACAAGAATGAGCAACATTCAACATTCAAATACTCTACACCGGGTTGAGACACGGCGCTACAGCTGCGCTGCACGAGCGAGAGGAAAGCGGATAAGGTCGGCGCGAAGGCCCCGATTCCTAGGGAGGACACAAACATAAGTGATTAACTGGTTAGCGATTCCGGGCGCGTCAACAGCTGAAGTCATCAGTCCCGTAAGTGTAGAGGATGTATTTTATCGCGGAAGGTGGCGATGGTCTTCCCCACTGGATGGCGACATCCGGCGCCGACCGACTTGTGGGATTTTCCCCAACAAGGTATCCCCCACTAGCGGGGGGATTATTACGGTTGTTAACCCTGTGTGTTACCTGTAATTGAACGTACTGTTTTAATATTTAATGTCTCAACAATGTTTTGGATTGTACTGTCGGTCTAGGTTTCTGAGAATTTTCGTACAGTACACCAAAAGATAACAAATCTTATACAATTATTCCACTTTTTAGTTATCTTAAATTGCTTTGTTGTTAAAATGTATGGCAGAGCCAATCTATATGTACCTTGCTTCGTTTCATTCCGTTGTCTTTAGGGTCATTTTTTTCTTACATACTGTAATGAATCGTTAAATATCTATAAGATTTTAATGACAGATAAACTAAAATATGTTGACAAATCCCGACTACAAAATTAGATAATTTCGAGTAAATATGAGCAGGAACGTGACATTGGGGGTATATACGTCGGGAAGAGATAGATAGAAATAATTTACATTAATTATTACACATATTTTAATAATAATATATCTAATAATATAATAAGAATATCTTTAAGTTTAAATTATTTAGAATTAAAATTACGATGGCTCTCATAAGAAAACGATAAATGTCATTTTTATCAACTAAAGATAAATGTTCAATTTTTCATGATTTAAAAGGATATTTAAGTAATTAAATAAATAGTTACAGCAAATAATTCCCACGCTGCTGTAACCTTAGTAAGAATCAATTGCTATTATTTATTAGAGAGTCTACATGATAAGAAAAAACACAAAGTCCTGTTTTTCCCAAAATATAGAAATTATTACTGACCGTGGACTCGTATGGGCGGGAATTTTCAGGCTCATGAAGAAGAAAACAAATTATTTAGCTCCTGAGGGATATACGTATTTTTGCGCCCAATATTAAAACCTGAGCTAGCCAAAAATTTAACTTCAATATAGACGTAATTAGGGATAATATTAATAAAAAGTTTTATAAGTTGAATTAAGCAAAGGGAGAATAAAGAGTAGCATTTCAATATGAGGAAAAAAATTAAGAAAAAGTTTTAATTGTTTTTGAGAAAATGTTTTTCATAAGTTGTGTTAACTTCAAACAGAAAACTACTCGTTTTAAAAAAGTTTTAGAACACATTTCATTTAAGACAAACTATCTTCAATTTTGTACCTTTGTAATTCAATTTTGCACTTTTCTAAAATACCGCCGAAAATGCGACCAGCGTCAGCTTTTGTCCCGTCCTTTCATTAACTCGAGGAGAAACATTAAAAAAAACATTTAGAACCGGTTTTGAAAAAAACTTTAAAAACTGCCTATTGCACTGCAAAAACTACACGTATTTTCAAAGTTTTACAGGTTCCTATTTAGACCCTGTATTTAATCAACAGATTTCATTCCGGAAAACCTCTCTATCTTCAATGTTGTAGTTGTAGAAAGACGTCGAAAATTATTTTGATCTTTTGCAATTTTCGAAAAATCAGGGACTTTAACGAAAATGAAACCTGCACCATTCTTTTAAGAGTTTATTACGCTATCCAAGGATAAAGTGTAATATAAAAATTGGAACCGTTTAAATAAAATGAAAAAAATGTTCATGCTTCATGTAAAGTACCAACAATGATCTATATATATATATATATATATATATATATATATATATATATATCAAACTCGTAGGATCTTTATTTCATTCACATTAATTGGAGAATATCAATTTTGGAGAAAATCGTCTGAACGATTTAGGCGCTAGCGTTGGCCATAGACGGGCGATTTTCAATCGATTTTTCGGTATCAAGGTCAAAATATGGATTATGACCACAGAATGTGTTAAAGGAAGTTATTTATAATATATAGGAACGAGAGTCACTCACTTTTTCGTTACCAGAGTCCGGCAATTAGAGATTTTCTGTCGAAAATTCGCCGTCCTGGGCACGAAAAGAAGTGTCTTAAAAGTTTCACATTACTGACAGAGCGGCATATCGGTATCTTCCATGTGAAGAGAAAAAGAAAATTTGGACGTAAAAGGGTTTCGTAAATACAAATTCGTATTTCAAGGAAAGGCGAAGGTTAAAAAAACTTGCTGGAATGCGCGGCACAGCGAAACGATACCTCCTCTAGTGTTATTACTCCACATTTGCCCACACGTTTAAAAAAACTGCATGCCGACATTTAAAGATATACACTTAAAGAATATGTGCAGATAACATCCAAACTACAGAATTAATGTGGCAGAAAAAAATCTTCAAAGTTGGGTCGTAATATTTAAGCCAAAAATTAAAGAAAAAATGTTAGACATTTTGCAGAAAATATTGAAGATATCATAGGAGCTTCATATAACGTGGCCCTCAAAATTGAAATATGTTTATGATCTCTTGAACGGTAGAGTCAGATCTTACTCCTGACGTATTTACAAAGTTTAATCCCAAAAGCTTCTAATCTAACAGAGTTATGCGTGACATCCATCCATCCATCCATCCAAATGGATTTTTGGGTTCAAAATTGCACGCATCCCCTCTTCAACTGCACCAATCTTAACCATCTTTGGCAAAGAACTAATACATCCAAACTATGACGTGTATGAGAATTAACAGTGGAAACGAATCTTCACTATAGATTTTACGACCGATATTCGAGATCATGTTCTTCAGATTATTCCTATAGCTTTTTTTTTCCTAGGGCTTGTATCCAGCCGACAGCCGGTTGCCCTTTACGTCCCGAAGGGACGCATATTCGACCATACACTAGACAAACACTTGCGGTCTCCTCTGATCTGGGGTCAGCAGAACGCGAGGCCCTCCGCGACAACACACACACACAAAGTCAAGGGACAAACAGCCATGCCCAAGGCGGGACTCGAACCCGCGACCCTTTGGACCGAAGCGCTGAGTCGGTACTCGCTCTTAGCCACCTCGGCCATCCAGGTCGGCATTCCTATAGCTTCAATGATAAAATCAAGGAAATATCTCTATCTAAGAAATCGAGTTACTGAACTTTGAGTGTACGAAGTTTCCCCTTATTGTAAACGAACCTTCACCGTTGCACATGCGTAATTAACAATTGGCGAAGGCAGCGCCGAGAGCCTCGTGGAGCTGGAGGGCCGCAGCCTCCCGTCCGCTTGTCTGGAGCGGCCCACGCGGTCGGCGCGCGCGTATTGTGCGCGCGGGACGCTCCCTGACGTAAACGCGGCCACGAGGAAGTGAGCGGCGGCGGCGGCGGCAGCGTAGGAGCGACTTTCGCCAGTGACGCAATCGGCGGCCGCTTTGAGCGCGGCCGCGGCCGGCGGAGGTTACGGCGGCGGCGGCGGCGGCGGCGGTGGCGGTGCAGCGGCACATCTCCGCCCCCGACGCAACAATCGCCAGCGCCGCCCCCGCTTCCCCCCTCCGGCCACGCCCCTCCCCGCTCCGCTGCTCGCGTGTCTTGCAAGGCCGCCGGCGCCGGCGCCCGCTCGCTCGCTGACAGGAGAAAGGCCGCCCTTGTTACTCGCAGGCCAGACCAACGGACAACGCCATAAGAAGCGAAATTCAGACTCATTCATCGTTTCTACAGGGTAAAAGGTATTGAATAACGAGAAAGTTAATATTACAGAAGTTTGTTGTGCACCCACAATACGCCTTCTCTAAACTAAAAATTGCCTCCTATATTATTTCAGTAGAATACATACCTTTTGCGGCTCTTACATGGAACCAATCTTTATAAATAAGGTCTCTAAAGAAAGGGAATTTCACGTAGACGTGATGAATTGCACTGTGACTTTAAAAATATGAAGGATTTGTTTAAAAAATGCATCTAAATATTCACGTCAAATTCACGGCAACCCGCACCACTCGGTCCGACTTTTGAATCTATATCGGTAAAGAACTCCTAAAAGAAGCGTTTTAGGTCATTAAAAACTAAAATTTCGAGGCACTAATGCCTCAAAGAAACGTAATCTATTGGTTGAAATCTTCTTGAACATTCTATTACGTTGTTGCTAGTTCGACGCTTCTCGATTCTACCCCACCTGCTCAGAGCCTGTAGAATCTTCAACTGTATGAGAAATTAAACTAATTATTCGATATTCTACGCGACTGAATTACATGGGTGTACCTCTCTGCTCGATAATAACGTTGAATAAGAATAGTTTGTATTGACAAGGGTGTATTTTATTGTTATCAATTACAAGGAGACATATAGAATAAGTGACGGAAAATAACATAACAGTCTTGAAGAAATATATATATATATATATATATATATATATATATATATATATATATATATAATAGCTTTATTCAGGAGGTAGAAATTTTAACTTACAAGCAATTGGTCATACCCATTTTTGTGGATTTTTATTGTTTTGAATACAATTATTCATATTGATACTTCTTCTCGTCCTAATTTTTTAATTTAGTCTAACTTTAAAATTATATTTCTTTACCGAGTGGAGAAAAGAGTTTCCTTTATGCGGGTTTTGAAGTAGACACAACATGTCGCGGCGTCAGAATGATAAGGTGACTAAACTTCCTCTAACTTTGAGCGAACTTTATAGGAAAATATTTTGAAAGTTTGTAAGATCTGTTTAAATGCAGGCGAAACTCCGAATGTTATTTGGTTCATAGGTTTTCTACAATTCTGATTTAAAAACTGATTTAATATTGAAAACGGTTTTATGTAGTATAGCAATTAAGAGTTCTCAAATATTGTTCATGTCAACACAATTTTCGCAAAGAATGTCGGAGAAAATCTTGTTATTCTGAGGTCATTATGTGGTATCTTGTTCAATTTGTTTATCATCCATGGAGTTTATCTAATGAGTAGTGTATTTTCAAATTGCATTTTGTCCTTAATTAAAAATTTTATATGAAATGCAGAAACACTGAACTCTTAAACAAAGTGTTTATTTAAAAACTAGCCAGTCTAAAATTTATCATTAAATAACTCAAATTGTGGTATATGTGGAATAAAATCTCTTAAATTTTTTATTGATGTTATTAGAGTGATTGTTGTGGGCATAATATGGTTTGCTACAAGGGGGAAATAGATATCTATGACGTTTATTGTACATTTGGAAGTGAATTTTGTTAGATGTTCAATAAAATATAAAACACAATTTACTAAAGTGTTATTAACTTATTACAGAATAGGAACACAAACAATATTAAGATCAATCAGTATATTTAGGGAGCTTTAGTGCAAAGAGCATTGCTAATCAAATGTTCAATCTTCATTCTTCTAAACTGTCACAGAGTGTAGCATTTTGATAAATGGGAGCAAGTTCTAAATCCAGGAAATCTAATAAAGCAGAAAATTAATTTCACATCTCCAGTCCTCCTCAAATATCTTCCTCAGCAAGTTCTCAATAACACTATTTGAATCCATGACCTTGCTGATAGATGTAGATGCTGGTAGATGTAGACTGATAGATGCTGGTACAGTAAATAATTCTTGAATGAGGTTCTATGTCTGTTCTCTTTTCAACATAGGACTGAATACCTTAGAAGGATCATCAAGCCAATAAATTGGCTCAGTTTTTTAAGATTTAGAGCATTTCCTATCTTTTGTTCTTTTTTCAACATTATTATTTTCATTTCCGTGATCTTATATTTGCTCAACTTCTTGTAATGCTTCACTATCCAGTATTTTCTTATTATGTGAACCAAACCAACAGTGTGGTAAATTTCGTGATAATCATCTGGCGTTAAACTTTCTGAATACATTATTAATTTCTTTTCTATTATTCCTAAAATTCTGTCAGCTGGCAGAAATGAATAACTCATTAGATGTGCCTAGTCAATTAGAAGTAAGAAAAGCGCAGTGTTCTTCATAAGACGAGGGGCAATGTTGAGGAGATAGAACACCTTGGCATGAAAAACATGCGCGTTCTTCCCACAGTCATCTTATCAGAATACGCAATAGCATGGAACGCATAATTAGAGCATGTATTGAAGCAGTAGGAAGCTACTTTTGAATATTTTTTGTAATTTTCAATACATTGTAACTCTTATTTTAAAAGTTATTTTTGAAGTTAAATGTCTTTCCCGGAAGATTTTGAAATCAATTGTCTCTCGGTATCTCTCTCCTGTCCCCTCTCTCCCCCTACCTCCCTCTCTCACCCTCTTTCCCCTTCCCCCTCTCCTCCCACCCCTCCCCCTCTCCTCCCAATATTGTATCTAGTGCCATTAAGTTATTTTTAATTTAAGATGTGTTTTGAGACAGTTTTCAACAATTATAAAGTTAATCAAGACATCTTGATTTATGACGTAGGCACAAAATAATGTATTAGCTTGATTAATAACCTGAAGTCATTGTTTCGGATGATCCACCTCACATGTTTTTTTCTCTCGACGTGAGCAAAATCTCTGTCGCAGGATAGAAAATTGTTCCCACTCCCTAAAATGTTTTAGAATACCTAAAGGCTTTTTCATTAGAATAAATAAGTGGTACAAATCTATGCACTGCCAGCTTGTAGAAGCCTTGCAGCAACTTCATCTTCATATCATTTAAAATTCTGGTTCTTTATACAAGCATCGACAAACCTTAACATACCAAACAATAATGAAATGTATTTTACTACTATAGTAATTTACACTTCCTATTTATTCATCATATTTGAAAATCCCCCGAAATGATATGTGCTACACAGAAAACTATTAGATTACTAAAGATTACTAATCCACTACATTTACAGATGCACGTTTTCCTGTGTTTAAACGACCATTCCTGATTTTGTAGGAATATTCGACTCTCCTTAGTATTTTGTTTCTATTAACCTTCCATTTCTCAAAATTTACCCTTCTTTTCAGGTCTCTATGTAGATGCTGACTACCACAAAGTGATACAAATGACAGGATAGCATTCGCCATCTTCTTTGGGTATTAGATCCGTTGAGTCAGGTTAGATCACTCTTCGCCGGAAGCCCAACGTTCGAGTATAAAACATCTTTCCAAACGGTTTTAAAATGAACTGAGATTATGCGGTTCTGCCTTAGTCATATGTAATATCACTTTTTTTCCATTATAATAACACTTTGTGGAATTTTGTCGGTTAGATCTTAGCTCGGGGGAACTACTCAATTACAAATATTAGAAAATTAGGCACAATTAATAATTTGGTTCTGCAACACGATCGCGTAATATCAAACAAAAGCAAAAGAGCCCGCGCCGAAATTCGGTTCCAGGTGGTGCCCGCGTCCCTGGGAGGGCCTCAATCACTGCGTGCCGAGGCTGCCACCCGGGTCGCAGGCGGATCTGCACTTCATCTCAAGGCTCCGCCAGGCGGATCTGCACAGAAGGCGCCCCCCACCCCCCAACCACGGCTGCACCCCCCACGCGTCGCGCAGTGCGCCGAAACGACGCCCAAAACGCAGAGCGAAGACGCGAGCTAAGATGCCCTCATTTACAAACAGAAAACCAGTAAAAAAAGGGGGTTGACGTTAAGTGTATTTTATTGCTATAAATTTAGTGAAACTTTCAAATACTGAAAGTAGGTAACAAGGTAATAATATTGTGTTCTCAATAAGATACTTGTCTACGAAACATTTAGATCATTTGAGAATTTTTCTCAAACCAAAAAATGCGTACATTCGAAAAAGAGATATTCAGATTCGAGGCACTTTCAAACAATGCACGTAAACAATTTTGGCTTGTACAGATAAATGACTCTTAGATTTAAAATTACTACAAGCTGAATTTTCTTTAGATTGTTGCAAATATCACTTTAGCGTCAGAGCAACCAAATGCCATGACGTAGCTGGTTTCAACCGTCTATTGTAAAACATTGATTGATGGTAGTGATTCCGGACGCATCAACTATTAGGGTCATTGGTCGCATAAGTGTGGTGCATGATTTTCTCTCGGGAGGTGGCGGTGTTCTTCCTCCGCTGGATGGCGAGATCCGGCGCCGACCTACCGTCGGCTTGCGGGGTTTTCCCTAACCAGGTATTTCCTACCATCGGAGCAGCGTCCCAGCCGGGATAAGCTCTTAGCTCTCGACCGGCCTCCCTGCATGTAGGTGTGTGTGAACGTAAGGGGTGAAGTTAGGTGAAGGAAGAAGTAGGAAACATTGCGCACGGTCCGTGGCCCGTTTTCTTAGAGTACTGCTCCGGCATTCGCCTGGTACTGATCGGAAAAAACACAGAAAACTACCGATCAGAGCATGCCGGCTGCTAGAATTCTTCTCCAGACAGCAACTGAATTCTACCTAGCTGACAAACTAGTGTAAAAAATCCTGCCACCGGGATTCGAACCTAGGACCTCCCGGTCAGAGGGACTGTAGGGGCATCAGTTGATACCCTGAGACATCTCTCCCGGTATATTATAAAAGAGAAAGCGTATATACACACGATTGTGTGTGTGGGGGGGAGAGAGAGATAGGGATGTATATGCAACAACAACAACAACAACAAAGTGTTCGATGCAACCCACGCTGCATTTGTGTACTAAGTGATCGCATTTCAGCGCACAGTGGTTGTCTAGGGCGCGGGCCGACGGGGCTTGGGGAGAAATGACACGGCAAGGCGGGACGAGGCAGGGCGGGATGGGATGCGTCTTGTCGGCAGAGCGGGACGGGGCGGGGTTAGGAGAGCGGGGCGAAGTTGTACGGGACGGGATGGAGTGGAGTGGGACGGGGACGGGGACGGGATAAAATGAGACGGGTCGCAACGGGGCGGGACAGAATGGGGTCGGAACGATATAGGGTTGAGTAGACGGGAACGAGGCAGAACGAAGGGGGCGTGGAAGGGGTATTAATAAAATTAGAAACATTTTGTTCTTCAAATAGAATTAATTATTTTTCCTCACTAATAGATGATTGTGGTAAATGCGCTGACAACATAGGATTAGTCTAGTATTTACTTTATTTATTTACTTATTTATTAATTAGTTTACACATAAAATGACAACATAAATATCTATCTCATGAAACCCCTTGTATCTCATGTAAACCCTTATCTTAAAAATGTTGAACATTTTGAGCTAACAAGTTACACCCACTTATAAAAGTATCTACACATTTGTTGTTTTTTTCGCCAGAATTTGAATGAATGATCACTGCGCGAGACCGTTCATCCGGAACAGACCTGCCCCACCCTGGTTGCTCTGCAAACCTTCCGCAAGATAATGAGTTGACGTGAACTTTGGCTTCGTGGAGGTCCGGTAACGTTGTGGTCAAGAGTAGATAATGATACATCCCGGACGTGATTAGAAAATATAGATCGTTGCTTGCCACTTCAGTCCTCCTCTACAACATCCTATCCTGCTTGTTTTCGTTGATCCATTACAGTGACGATGGAAATAGGCTTTGACTTAACCTAATTGTTGAAACAAGAAAACGACAAATTACACTTGAACATTAGTAGGGAAAAGAATCAGAGGCGGATTGTTTCAACCCAAAAGCCACATTAGTATAGAAATTAAAGTCGGATTTTCAAATTATCGCAGCCAATACTTTTCAATAGGAAATATAAATCTATAAGTCTACCTCAGAATACGATGTACAGGGAACATTTGAATTCATACGTCACTTAAAAATTATTTTTAAACCTTCAAAATTGTATATAAATTCAAATCGCATTTTATACTACAACTATTAATAATGAAGAGGTTGAAAAGTGTAATAATAATAGAAATAATAAAACTGATGGAATGGTTACAGTGAAGAATACTTCCGATCTTAATTCTCAATTCTACAATTTGCCATTCTCATTTCCCTTTGCTGTAAAAATTCCCATATAAACACCATACAAGAGTCTGCAGTTTTGTACAATTTTGTAGTTTGAATGTAGAAGATCAATATTCACTTTAAGTGATAGGTTCAACTTATTCATCTGCCACAAATATTGGATGTTAACTTTTATAATCAATACGTGTAATATTTTATTCGAAGGGAAGGTACCCAAAGAAAAGCAATTATTCACCCTTAATTTTTAACATAGTTTGGAAAGCACATCAATTTTAATTTCTTGCCTTGCTTGAAAAAAGAAATGTTTTGTAGTAATGAGAAAATATTGTAATGCTGTGACAGGAAGCAGCGATTTTTCTAAAGAACAACTTGTGGGATTGCTAGAAAAACTCGTCTTTCTACAATTACAATATTTAAAGGTAGAGACTTTTCTCTAAATTAAAATATGCTTGTTAACGGTAGGTCTTGAAATAAGTTCACCAATGATTTTACGAAAATATAAGTAGTTTTCGTTTATCTTTGCTCGTAATTTATATATGTTTTTTCTTAAAAATGGATCCAAATTTTTCTTCGAATATTTCCCTCGAACAGAGCAAGTGATGCTTTGAAAATGCCTCATGTCGCATATTTGCTGAACTCTATTTTAAAAAATTGTAAACCAAAACTTTACATCGCAAAAATTACAATATTGGTGATATAAATTTTCCTTAATTAAGACCCGTTCTTTAAAATTAGCTCTTAAAATAAAGTAATCAAAATCTCTGATTTTTTGAAAATTTTTAACGGAAATGATCAAATTCTTTTTGTGCGTCGGGAAAGTTGAGTTTATTCGTGCGGCTGGTGGTGTAGGGGTAATGTGCCTGACGGGTTAACTCTAAGGGCTCGAGTTGGCTTGGAATCTCGGCTCGAAGAAATAATTTTAGCTGTTAGGAAACATCTTTTAAAGTTCATGTAGTAATATAAGAGTGCATAGCCATTGCAAATAATACGAAAACGTATGTTCTGTTGTAGCATCACTAGTTCATTTTGTTCTTCAGAATGATTTGCTAACATACGAGATTATAATTTTTAGACGTGAATTATTGGGGTTCGATAGTTCTCACATGATCTCTTTTATGAAGCCAGTTTCAACAGAAGGTCAAAATTTGGTTCCATTTCTGGATCAATGGGGATATTATAATTGACCTCCTCATGAAACATCAAGTTCAAAAATAGGCCAAAGAGTCATGTGAAAGGTTTCTGAACTTACGATATCTATTTACATAATTTCAACATGTAAAAACTGGTTCAAGAAAACTTTCTCTAGAATTATCTATCGTAACATTCTATCGTAAAATAATGTGAAGAGTCACGATAAATGTTTCTCCATTGGATGGAAATATCCAGTGCCGACCTACATGTCGCCTTGTGAGGGTTTCAACCATCCAGGTATCTCCAAGACAGCCGCGACTATTTCTAACTCCAGACTGTTGATCCGAGATGTGTGGCAATGTGGTGCATGTAATAACAAGTGTGTGTAAATAAGGGGTGTGTATAGGATAAGGAAGAGGAAGGAAAGAACGCGCGCGGTTCGTGGCCCATTTGTTAGGGTACTGCTCCGACATTCGCCTGATGTTGATCCGAGAACCCACGAGATCGATCCGAGCAGTCAGCCGCTAAAATTCTCCTCCACGGCTGAATTAGACCTAGGGCCACCCGGTCGGAGGCAGTGTAGTGCTATCAGTTGACACCCTGCGGGTATCAAGAATACCACAAGGTTAATCCTGCCAGAAGTCGTTGAAGGAGAAAATTAGTATTTTATCAATAATACCACACAAGTTTTAAAGATTCTTATCCTATTTAACTGTAACGCATTAAGAATGTTTGCTACTTACGAACGTAAAATACTTTTTGCGTTTGTAAGTAATAATGTTTTTGCGTAAGAAGAATTGAATAGAAAAGTAAAGTCACCCGAGTCCCCGATTTTTTGGATTCAGAATATATTCTGACATTTCCTTTCTTACACTTATTTTTCCGGTTTTAAACCTCTGATATGGTCATGTAAATATGCGATAGATTTGTTTTCGCAGATTCACATTTATTATTTACACTAGTCAAATTTCCCTGAATGAATTCCATGAATTTCGAAGCTTTTCCTTCTCTGCTTCCTAGAATCTTACGCGAAAGAAGAGTTCTGTGAAGCTGCACGCTGAAGAGGAAATTGCAAGACATGTTCCCCAGACCCGAGTTCATCAAATGGATGGGCCATAATCCCCAGACAAAAGAGAAGGAAAAGTGATGGCTGGAGAAGAAAATTATGGCACTAACAGATAGACATTTATGATTTAACTAATGTTGCTTAGAGGTCAAAATGCGAGAACGCATCAAGAATATACTAGTGCATAGAATCGTAATTTTTTGAATTACAAGGGTCACAAATCAAATTAATGATGTTTTCTAGATGTGAAAGAATAATGTTAATAATGATTATGATTGTCATCACCTGAAAGTGAATAATTGAGCAAACAACTTTTGATTATATGAACATTTTATAGGGAGCAAAAGATTTATAAAGTATATCTACTGAATTACATTTTTCTATTAGTTCTACTCACTCGATACTCCCAATACTATAGTGTAAAGTAGAATTGAAATTAAGAATATAAGATGAAGGAATGAAGAAAGAGAGAATAGGCACAGAAGAAATAGAGAAAGCATCTATAATATTCCATTTGTTCATCAGGTATACTAAAAATAATTAAATCCTGTTAATAGAGATGAAACAAATTTATCATATTTACATAGCACAGGTATTTTTCTTTTCATTTTTGATATCAAAAGGGTACCCCAGGATAAGATGGTAAAAAATTGCTCTGAACCAAGTGACATATAAGTAGTGACACTATAACTATCATAAAAATAAAATTTTTGAAAGGTTTCTTAGCTCCCGTCCCACCACTCACACCCATCTACAGTCAAAAACGTGTTTTATTTTAATTTTAACTTTTTTCATCAACTTAAAACCATTTTATCTGATTAAAAAAAATATGAAAAATAAGTGATTAATTTATTATATCAGAATCTAATTTTTTGATATATTTTCATCGCCACATTCTAACATAAAAAATATTTTTTAAAAAATTAAGATTTTTTACTGTCTTAGAACCCTGGAACAGGCATCACAAAACTGCGCCAGGGAGTTAACTACAGATGTCTTAAATTTTTTATATATATATTAGCAATTGGAAAAATCTGAAAAAAAATTCTAACAATAGTTGTTTTCAGATGAAGTTTTGAGATCTTTTCGTGCCTGGACCGGTGTTCTAAGACTCAGTAAAACAGTTCTTGTAAAACGGGGTCCAACCTAGTCCCCTTCATTTCCCCACATTTCCAAATAACCTTCATCTGTACCCGAATTTGTTTCTAGTAAACTGCTAAATCTTTCCTTAGCGTATAATATACTTATATAAATGATTATGAACGCTTGAAAAATATAATTTGTAACTACATTACAGAGTCAAAATATTACTGGGTTCTACAAATGTATAATATATACTAAAATAAATGCACAAAACTGCTGCAGTCATTTTTATACAACATTTATGATCAAGGAGATTTGAAGACGGGAAACACCATTTAAATTAACCTTTGAATATGCATCAACTTCTAAATTCAATGGGTCTCTCTTGACCCACACACATTTTGTTCAAAGAATTGAGTGTTTAATTCTATTAACAGAAACTTGACATTAACTTCCTAACAATATTCTCTCCCTTTTCAGAGTTATCTTTTAAGAAACATTAGATTATTTAAATATCGGAGTAGTGCACACTACATCCATCGCTCATCGATTCTGACTTTATAATACTTTGCATTTTTGTTAAATGGAAACGAAATTGCCATTTCCACATGAAATTGCTGAATTTCCATCCCTGCCTGGCCATTGCGACAAAAGATTTCGTCCTAAAGGATATCAATAAAGTCTAGAAATTCCATGAAGCTACACAGCTTCCGCGAGTGCATCAGCGTGCCGCGAGGCCTCTTCAACCCGTTGGCATCCTAGTCACGAGCGCGATAGCGAGTACGTCCAGAGTGTGCACAGCTTCGCCTGCATTGACCGCCCGAGCGTGTCGGGAACGTGTGCCCCGTGGCGGGTTTCCCACTTGCTGCTCGTTTGTTCCCCGCGCTCCCATTCCCCCCCACCGCCCCGTCTCCCCCCCACAAGTCCAGCCACCACCGCCTCCCTTGCGCAACGCCGATAACGAGTCCTGGCGCATGCGGCCGCGGCCGGGGTTTGTTTACCGACCTCCCCCGCACTTCCACACTCCTCCTTTCACTTCCCCGCCCCACCACGTCCGACCTCCATCCCGCCCCTGCCCCCTCCCCTTCCCTCCCCACCGCAACATTACCAAGCGCGATGTATTTAATTGCCCTGTAATGAGATATGATGAAGCACTTTCCAGTTGAAAATAGTCTTGGTGTAATTTGGAAGTGGTCGTAGTCGTAGTAGTACGTATAAAAGATTTTTAATCAGGAAGAGAAATACTCTAGACTCAATATCGCAGACTCCTTTGAAGATGATGTCGCAATTATTTTGTAAGATTTAATATTCGGTTATTGATTCATAACCTACCTCGCAATAAATCAATATGGATTTACTAATGAGTAATTTAAAAAATGGACGGAATGCATTTACATAAATTAAAGCGCGTTCATATAACATTTTAATAACTTCGTTATTTAAATTAATCGCTCTCGGCTAAAGGTCATTACACTCCTGATTTACACGTATGTTTACTTGGATATTACATCACGCATTTCATAAGAAAAACCAGGGACAGCGAACGTGTGGATAAACAATCTAAACAATTTTTAACACATGTCAGTCATTTCATCATAAATCAATATTTTAAAATAAAAATTGTAAGATTTGCATTTAGACAGTGCTAATAAATCTCAAGGCTATGATTATCTGAGAAGTCGAAAACGTTAATTGAAAAGGATTCTATATATTATTGCTCTATAGAAATAAGCTTCTTACAATTGCGCAATGAAAATTCTAAGATATTAGTTACTGTAGATTATACAAGAATGAAATTTGTACGTAAATAATTGTTGCAAATGAATGTTGTAGACGTGCATGTCAGGCAGTTCAACAAACATAACTATATTATTAATAACGAAGCTTTACCATGAACAGACCGGCTCTTTACAAAGTCAACACAGCTGCATTGTAGAATTCCCTTTGAGATGCTTCCAGATGCTCTGGACTCTGAGATGAAGCTATTCAAGTTCTCACTGAGTTTCAGATTCTTAACAAAAGATAAATGTGCACTCCGGATCTTTTCTAACAGCTCTCGCAATCGTCTGCTCTTTTTTGGAATGTAATTAACTCATGGTCTGCCATAGTTGTGATCATTATTAAAGGTAAAGTTGGAAAGGTAGGGTAGTAGCTTCAATAAATAAGCTGATTCATCAACCTTCAATGGACACCATTGATGAGTTCTAGACTGTCTGTTGAAGCACTCTGACACGCATCGAAACGCCTCTGCTAAATTTTCAAATTCAATTACTAAAATGTTGCACTGAAAAACAAAATGTTTCTAACTATTCAGAGATTGAAATATACAAAATGTATCATTTGAAAGCACCTTATTTGTTAAATATTAGAAATATTTATTTTTGACAAGTGTTCAGAATTGTTATGATGATTAAAAATACTATTTTTTTTATCAAAGTAATGTTCATATTTGTTACATTTTAAATGCCGTTTCATGTAGGGCCTACTTGTGTTACATTTTACTGTCAAACAAAATTGGAAAGATGATGAAATTTATAAATTGCTAATGAACATAAATGAGAATCACACAGCTACAGAGGTAAAGTAGGAACATATCCAGAATCCAGAAAATAGATGAGAATATCAGAGAAAGATTTCAACAATCTGAATATGTCGTGGCCGTATTCGCGAAGAAAACTATAATATTGTATATTTACGTAAGACGAATTCAGACCAGCAAAGGTGGCTCAGGGCATCAACTGATGCCGTCTCCGGGAGGTCCTTTCGATGGCAGGATTTTCGACGCTAGCTAGACAGCTAGGTCGAATTCAGTCGCTCTGCTGAAGAATTCTAGCGGCTGGATGGTCTGATCAGTATTTTACCGTGGTTTCTCAAATCAACACGAGACGAATGCCGGAGCATTACCCTAATAAACGGGCCACAAACCGCGCGCAATATTTCCTTCCCCTTCCTTGCTCTATGCTGATCCCTTACTTAACACACTTACATGTATTACACTGTCACACATATGGTGAGACCAATTAGAAGCTTCGAGCTTGTCTCAGCTGGTACGGTGCCCCGCTGATGGGAAATATCAGGTTGGGGAAAACCCCTTAAACCAACATAGGTCGTCGCCTGATCGCGGCAGCCGGTGAGGAATGATCACCGCCAGCATTTTGCAATGAAAAAATACACTACACTGGCGGTACTAACAACCTTAGCAGTTAACGCGCCCGGAATCACCAACGATCAACCAACGAATTCAGAATAAAGGATGTACTTGCCTGTTGTCTTGCAGGAAGAATAAAATTTGGAAAACCTGCCAAAGTACGGAAGAAATAGATTCAAAGAACAAAGACGAATGAAGAACGATATTTCATTGGATACGAAGGGATCGAATCAAGCAATAAGAAGCCGATTCCGACAAGCGGAGAAGAGAATAAAATTGAAAGTTGAATGAATTGAGGTGTAGTTTCTACAAGGAAAATCCACATGTATATTCAAAGTAGTAAATCAAGGCCTCTAGAGCTGAATCCAAATGTGCAAACTATGCCATGATCCACCCTCTCCCAACCACGTCCGTCTGGCGACTTACTAATCATTTTGGTCAGAAAGGATCTTAATGGTGTTCCTTGTTCTGAAATGCGGGCGACGTGCTCTGTCGACCTCGAAGAGAGTATTGACATGCGGCGTTGCGCGGGATCCTTGGCCTCATGCAGGCATTGCACGAGGCCCTGACATTCACCCAGCCTCCGTTGCTCGTGCACAAACTCCACGACCAATTAAAATGTTTTCCACTATGGGTGACCATTAGCCTAGGGCTTAGCGCGCTACTTTTTCACGTCTGGACACCGAGAATCAACTGTTTGACATTCTATTAGGAACAACCAATACCTCGTATTCAATTTGATTGAAAAGAAATACGTAAACGTTTGAAGAACTTAAAGAATTGTAAGTCTTTTTATTTGGATTGTATTCTAGCCGATATGTTAAAGTTAGCAGGGGAGATAACAGTACAGTATTTGGTAAGACTAATTAATATATCAATCTTATATAATAGGCGTCACAAGTAGACAAAAATTTTAAGTGCAACATTATAGGCCAGTAAAACTTACGTCAGTAGTATGCAAATTGAGAAATTATCTAATTCGATTAAAAACCAGCTGGATAAGACATTGTTGTTTTCAAGGACAGCATGACCTTTCTTGTGAAAGACTATTTCCCTTACTCAAGACTTACCTGAAGTAACCGGTTTGGGGGGGGAGGCGAATGCGATAGTTGCTGACTTTGGTAAAGTATTCAATGTATTTTCGCAATGCATTGTCCAAGCAATTACCCACATGTCAATTTCAGCTTCGTTGGGATTTTTTTATCAGCTTTACTGATAATGAAACTCAACGAAGCTAAAATTGACATGCGGGTAATTGCTTGGACAAGTGTGTTCTTTGCGGATAGAAACAAATTGTCTGAGTGGATGCAATTATCGAAAAAGGGTACCATTATCCCAAGGGTTCCTCAAGGCAGTGTTCAAGTCCATCTGTTGTTTTCCTTAGTAAATGAATTTTAGCGAAGTATAAGGCCAACAATTCTACTCTTCGCCGTCGACTGTATGTTATATCGTGAAAATGCGGCACAGTAAGGTGACAATTTCAAAAATAATTTAAAAAATATTATTGGGCAAATCTAAGAAAATGTCCATAACTGTAGAAAAATTTAAGCCCTCAATATTCTGGAGGGTCAGAACATTTAATACAATGCCGCATCAACTTGGTGATGACTTAAGCTGGTTTTACACTTGCAAGAAAATGGCGAGCAATATTATTTCCCAAGAAAAGTTGCCAATGTAAACATTGCGGCAATAAATATTTCTGATGTTGGCAATATTTCTTGCTAGATATTCCGGTCGTAATGTAAACACGTGTGTTTCCGTCCTCGGAAAGGTATTGCCGGCTGTTGTTGAGACTAGAGTTGGAATGAAGTCTGAGCAAGATTTTGCTGGAAGAAGCCAATGATGGCCACGGTCAGATGCGCAGGAAGTACGGTTTAGGTAGTACATAGACGTATTATTTTGAATTGTTATATGCGTTTTTTCGTAAAATGGGTGTGTGAAAAAGGCTCAATATAATAAATAAAGTAATAAATATTGCAAATCCTCTATGGTTGATTATCGAATTGTTCAAATTTTGGTTTAGCTACAGATGCTCCCTAATTATTAATCTGTAATACATCAACAGTAGGTAAAGGTCATTTTAAAACTTTTTACCGAATTAATAATTGCGCTTTTTATAAATAGAAAATTACTTAGAACCCACGTGAATCGTAGTACACGAAAAAATATTGAGGCTCCTGAACCGAATTTGCACAAGCCCCTTTTCCTTTCGTCTTAAAATAGTCGCATGCCTTCACAAAACGTTGTCGTTTCTTTGTCTCTTCATTGAGCACAATAACTGCGACCACGACTCGCGTCTTCTCCCTTCTACTAGCCATGTCGGAGTGAGATATAACCTCACTTAAGTTGACGCGCCATTTTCCTCTTGGCATCACCAATGAACGGCAAGAAAAGTTCTAATGTAAAACGATCGGCAATATCTTGTCGGAAAGATCTTCCTCCCAACTTTCTGGCAACATATTGCCCCGTCTTGCTCTTGCTAGTATAAAGATGGCCGCAAGAAACAGCAACAATTGCTGAAAGATGTTGCGGAAAACTATTGCTAGTGTAAATCTAGCATTAAGGCCGAATTCATAGTCGATTCTTAACCCGGGAGTGCCCGCAATAGTTAGACTCACGCCAGTGCCCGCAATGTATCTCTCAGATATAGCTGGAACTTTATGTAAATGCGAATGATCTAAAGGTCCATTTATTGAAATAATATTTTATTCAGTTTGTACATGTCCCACAATGCAATTGTTAATAAATCTTACACTTCAGAATTCTTGCCTGAATAGTTATCATGAGAAAGGTAAAAATTGTACACGCAAAACTCATTAAACATCATATAATCCTAATATTATTATATATAATAGTATATTTTAAACAAATCTATATTTTACTTTTTCACAAAAATATTTAGAAAGTCTTTGTCTTTTTTCTATTTTGCAAGGTTCCCATTTTTTTCATTTCCCTACAGACGTCTCCTGCATATCTTCTTTCTCTTTCGTAAGAAATTGTGTCAGTCCATTGTAGATAAGGCACATTATTACATTTTCTGAATAGGCACTTGTCATAGACACGGCTGAAAATAATGCCATGATACGTATCGCTCAAGCCAGAAGTTCACAATGCACTGGCGCGATTGCACCTAACGTATATGACAGATATCGCGCAGCGCAGCGATCAAGTTTGAACATGCTCACGGAAATGATTCAGCGAAAGAATAAAAATAAAAGGCCCGGCGATCTCAGGAAAGTACAATGAATGAATACATGAAGTACGAAATCACTAATGCATCGCAAAAATTCAGGAACATAAAATTGCCGTGGCTTGGATCTCACTGATCTATTGCGAGCAATGCCGGGTTAAGGAATAAGGAAATGCTTAAGCAACGAGTTCCTCAAAATGAGAGTTCACATGAGGAGGCTTGTATTTCATAGATGTCTCTTATGGGGGTAGAATTGAGGGTTCCTTAAGGTATCGGAAATATTGAAATGTTGCATTTTAGTCAACTGACTCAGTGTTTATCAGTGATTTTCGTCGTTTCGTTGGTCGTTGACTGTAACCGTGAGTTTTGTTGTCGAATTTACATTAAAGAATATTATGAAGCTTTTATATGTGAGAATTTTTGCTGTTTATCAATTCAAAATACGAAATCTCTCGATCTTATGGAAACTATACAAAATTCTTGATGTTACGTGCCAACGTTTTTGAAACTTTAGAAATTATTCGGCACACTGAAGTTGACTAACTTTGTATAGATCTGTGCAGACAATCTAAAAAAATTAATATAGTTTATATAAATTTATCATATCTACAATAAAATTATCGGGAAGATATTACAAAGAAATGAAATAACTTGTGGAATCGTACAGAATGAATCTGAAAAGATGAAGTTGCTTAAAATATTAATGCCGTTAGCATCTTCATATGAGGAGGAATTGGTAAGTCTCTCTTTGTAACATTTATTCTTTCGTCGATGAGAAGAACAACAGTAATTGTTATTGACAACAGTGATTTTACGAAAACGAAACCGCCTTCTAAATTGTTCTTCGTTGTATATTTCCAATGGATTATCAGCATCTCTGATATACATCTTCGTTACGCGTGCGGTATTTTGAGTATAACACTCAAAATATTCCAAGAAATCATCGTCGTCGTCTGGCATGCCGCGTAAATTTGTGTGTTTTTAGACTTCACTTCACCAAAGCTAGTTGACCCTCTGGCGAATGAAGAAAGCGTAAAGATACAGACGACATTCCTTATGTGAATGAATGGCTCCTCATTCGTCAGTCATTTGAAAATAAGGACTTTTTGTGAATGGGAATCTCTTACTTAAGGAACTCTCATTATAAGAAACGACTGTGAATTCAGCCCTAAATATCCCTACCCGAACCACATGCTAGGGGTATAAAACGTTGGTGATTAGGGAAGCTACAGGAGATGTATTGTAAAGGTAGTGTCAAGTTTTAATAAATTCACTACAAATTAGTAAAATGAACCAAAAATAAGGATTTCTTACGCAGAACATATGTCATTGTACAAAATAATTTTGTAAAAACAAATAAATAGGAAAAGAAATAACTAGTAATGCTAAAACAGCACGTACTTTCTCGCCCGTATTTTCACGCAAAATTGTTCGGTTCGGGCCAAAAGTATTCAAATTTTTGAAAAATTATTCATGATCTTATTTCAAAATCTATCTTTAAGACACAGATTTCATTGGGGAAAATCTCTATGTTTAATATTTTCGTTGTAGGAACCGAAGGCACAATTTTTAACAGAAAAACTCGAGTTGTGAGTCCCTGATAAAGAGGTGATAATTCTTGTTCCTATATTTAGTAAATAATTTCCTCCGATACGTTGTGTCCCCTGCTTCTCATTTCGTCGTTACTTCATTGCTATTAATTCATATTCATTGTTGTAATTTTCTCATCTGTCTTCATCTTTCCTCACCATGTCAAGCGAATACAAGTGAACCAATGCTGTCAAGTGAACAGCGTCATTCATAGCAGATAGTCAAGTGCAGGGAATTGTAATTAATAACGTAGTACTAGCTGAAGTAATCAGGCTTACTAGGGAATTTCACCGTCACCTTGTAAACAGAAAAAAATGAAAGATATGCAATTAATCACTTGACACAAATGAACCAACAACAGACGAACGTAAATATAAGCACGTAAATGAAAGGAACCAGGATGGGGATAGGTGCAATCGAGCATTGATTGAGATGCTACCTGTTGATCACAAATATCTTTTTGGTTCAACAATGGCGCAACTTAAGTGTGTGCTGGCATTGGTGACTGAAATATGTGGCCCTCATTCGAGACATGTTACGATTTAATGAATGTAACTGCATTCTTAAAATTTGCCTGGGTAAGGGTTTTTGACGTAATTAAATATATCGATGGACATAGTGAAATGTTATATACACGAACTAGTCACGGGGAAATTTTCCCTTTCTCCCTTCCCATCTTTGCCACACACTTCATTCTAAAAGCGATATTGCGAATTGATTGTTGCCTACTATGTGCAGGGAGCTGATTATTTCCTTTCCTGGTCAATTACGATCAAGAACGAGTAGTAGAATGTTGGTTTGAATAATTAATAGAATACGTAGTGGGTTATCATGTAACAATTACAATGTCACATCATTATTGTGTGATCAACTGCAATGATACGTCACTTCATAACCTGTTTAGTGATGAAGATTTTCAAGGTAGATGAAGCGTCCCCGAGTGTAGGCGAGGGAGGAAGCTTGCTCCTTTATGCCGTCCCTTTCCTGATCAGCTGATCATCGTGGTTACCGTTGCATTCCACCGCTTAATTGATGGTTGGGTGATCGATCAGATTTGATACATGGTAATATGAGATTCAATTTCGACACAATCACATGGAAAATTTCTTACTATTTACGGGACTCACCCGCGACTTTGCATACTTGCCCGCGTCTCCAAACCCCTGCATTGTCTAGGGACATTCCCTGTTTAAGAGTCTCCTCATTTAATTTTTTTAAAAGGAACAAAAAGTCACTCGCGATGGACGGCGGCAATTAAGAATTTTAACAGTGAAGGTTCTCGGCTCTCTGAGTGGCACCGCGTCGAGGGGCATTGCTCCAGACGTTTCGACCACCTTATCGTGGTCTTCTTCAGGGCTAGAGTGTCCCCAGGATGGTGGACGCTCGGGTTTTATACTGTATGGCTGAGTTGGTCTCAGGATTTAGTTGGCTGGTTAGCCGGACAAAGTTGATCAAATGGCTGAACAGAATTAGTATTTTTTCTGAATGATAAGCCGAGTCAGAAACAAAAGCGATCTGAAAATATTCGACATTTGACAAGGGTTTGACATGGTTTCCACGGCGAAACTCGAGCGGCGGCGAAAGAAATGCGTCTGACCGCGACACGAAATCTCCCGCGAATTAATCTCTACAATTCCTCAGCCATGACGCTCGTCAGCTGCGCAGAAATGAACGGGCTCTAAGTCATCACGTGCCCTGAAACACCCGCTGCAAACATTTCGCATAGGCTGCGAATATTTCTCGCCGGCTCGTGGAAGCCTTAAACCTCTACGTCCGTTATTTACTCACAGAAGCTCCTTATTTTTTGGGGTCAAGTTCCCTGACTTTCCACGGTTTTCGTGGATTTAAAAAAAATATTCCTGATAAAATTTGTAATAACACACTGCTTAAAGAAAATACTAAAGCTACCCTGGTAGTTCAGCTCTCTGTTTTCAACGCGACAAAGTAGGGATGAGCAATATTTTTCACTTAATAAATATTGAGAAAAAATAATAAATAATTAACGGAATAATATACAGTTTTATAACCCTCGCTAAATTTTCCCTGACTTCCAATTATTCGTCTACAGACTACCTGATTTCTCCCTGACTTTTCCAGAGCGATGCAATTTCGTGTTGTTGTTTTTTCTTCAGTTTTTCATGTTTCCAGACAGTGGCCACCCAGTTATTCTACATTGACCACATTAGCGTAAATCTGTAACCATTCCATAAGCTAACCTCGACCGTGTCCTTCATTTTTGCGGTACCTCTTGCCGGCTATCTAGCGTCCGCCGCGTGCAAAGAGCCTGCGGGGGCGGCGCGGCCTCGGCGCGGGCGGCCGGGGAGTATTGCCATGCGGCGGCGCGCGCGGGGCCCGGGCTGGCGCTGGCGTCACGCCCTTATCGCGCGGGACCCTGACATTCGCGCCGCGCCGCGCCGCAACCGCCTTCGCCGGCGAACCGGGACGAGACCGAACGCGCGCGCCTTACCGCCGCCACCGCCACCGCCACCGCCACCGCCACCGCCACCGCCACCGCCACCGCCGACACTGCCGTCGCCGCCGTCGCCGCCGCCACCGCCGACACTGCCGTCGCCGTCGCCGTCGCCGTCGCCGCCGTCGCCGTCGCCGCCGTCGCCGTCGCCGCCACCGCCACCGCCACCGCCACCGCCAACGCCGCCACCACCGCCAACGCCACCACCACCACCACCGCCGCTGCCGCCGCCGCCGCCGCCGCCAATGCCACCCACGGCCATCGCCGCCACCACCGCCGCCATCGCCGCCAACGCCACCACCACAGCCACTGCCATCACTACCGCCGCTATCACCGCCACCGCCGCCACCGCCTCCACCGCAGCCACCACCGCCGCCGCCACCCACCGCCTCCAACGCCACCACCACCGCCGCCAACGCCACCACCGAGGCCGCGCGGGGACGTCACCCACGCGTGCACGCACGCCAAACGCATACAGCCCTAGGCCATCGACGCCGCGTGCGATGCGCTACTCGCAATTCGTTATGGAGGAATACTGAAGCTGCTACGCGAAACCTTTCGAATTTTTATTCAAGCTGAACCTCCAAAGAATCATGTTTAGATAATTAGATGGGGAATATTCAATTAATACATAAATATAATTATGAAAATGTTTTCAGTTAAATGTGAACACGTTGTTTTGAAACATATTTATAGTATATTTAAAAGTTTGTTTGAAATATATATTTCTTTTATTTTATGCTGTAACAGTTTTTCATTTGTTTGCTATTATTCTAATCATATCAATGATTGATCAATATGAAGACTAAAATTCCTCTTCCCACTCACCATTAATTCACAATAAATGATTTGAAGTGGTCGTGTGAACTCCTAGGAATTTGAATTAGGAGAAAATGTTTCTTGCTTATGAAGTATTCACTTGGAATTTGAATTCCTTTACATCATTCAACTTAAGAAAATTTATTTTATGATCATACATTATATTTTCTGTTAATTTAAATTATTTGAATTAAATTAAATTTAGTTTTATAGACTTTTTCGCCTTGAGATGACCATCTCAAACTTACCAGAGAATTCCAAAGATACATTTTTGCAAGGAATGCTGATGACACAAATATTGCTCCATGAATTGTGGGAATTCTGATGCAGTGTTATTGACGTTATTACATGGACAAATAAAGGAAGTCATCTCCGTCAACTTAATATTAAGGTGACCGAGATGACTTCCTCTATTTCTTCATCACAAATATTGCTTTCAAATAAAAAGACAATACGAAGTACGTAGAACTATTATTGATGTTTCTAAATTGTTTTGAAATAATAAATTATAGAAAATGAAGGAAAATCAGTTTCAATGCTCTTTTGCGTTTCCAACAGACAATCTCATGCGCCGTTTAAAATTAACAATATGCTATTGACTGATGTTAAGGTAACAACATTTCTGGGTAACAACAATTAAATCAAACCTCAAATGGAATATCCACACCGCCTAAACGAATTGGACTATAAATTAACTTCCTTATGTTAAGCATTCAGAATGCATTCGACTGCTCGTTACGTGTCTTGAGAATGTACTACATTCTCCCCTGAGTTATGACATATCATTCTAGGGAAGCACATCCTATTGTACCCAGACTTATGCAATGAAAAATGAATGAATAATATGCAAACACCAAACAGGTGATACCAAACACCATCCAGGCGATTCCTGCAAACTTCTTTTTGCTGATCTTTTAATCTTAACGCCACCTTCTCTATTTATTTACCTCATATCTTGGAAATTACGTTAATCAGGTGGCACTATCAACAGCCCAATTCAAGACATCAACATATAATACATGTACATTATTCACGACAAAATGCCTGTTGACATTAAAAAATTAAAATCGATACACAAGTTGCCAAGCCATTGCAAAGCCATTACGATGCGAAGTAAAATATTTTCTACTACACAACTGTTTCGATACAATTAGGGACTATACTGACCATCAAATTAAATAATGATACACAATGAATTAGTTTACATTTGTATTATATAATTTTAAAAATACTTGATATGCCTGTAACAAGTAAAGTACTTCAGCTTCTGGGACACTGACCCTCATCTCTATCAGATTTTTCACCCCGTTTCTCGGATCTATTGGGCAAATGCTGAGATGAACCCTTCCTTTGCTTCTGCACATGTATCTTTGAGCCCTCCTTTTGCTAGTTGGGGAAGGAGTAGAGCAGAGTGAGTGGGTTGCTATTTTGTTAGAAATACTATAAAATCAAATCTCTAGTTCATTTACCGATTGTAAATAAATTTTCTATTACCCAGGAGTTAACGTTTCTAGTTTTAAAATATTGCTAATCTCGTTATTTTGGCAGTTATTCGTACCAAAACTATATATATTTAAAGGGTGGGGAAGAGATTCTGAAGCTCAAGAATACGTGCGAAGATTTATGTTTCTTCCCCATATGTCAATAGAGTTTTTACTATTTTTTGAGGAAAATAAATGATATAAGTTCCAGAGAACTTAGAAGCTTTGATGTAAGGGAAACGCGGATTGAAACATATGATGGAAGAAACTCTCGAAAATACTGCAATTCATTTACTACATGCAAGTTTGTAGTATGGTTGGCGATTTTAATTAATTCTAGAATACAGCTTATTTTGAAAGCAGAGAGAATTGTTTCTCAAAGGAGACAAAATAAAAGGTGTGTTTTTTTAAATAAAACCAGATAAAATAAAATGAAATAAATGTTTTAATGCAATAGTGATTTAATTATTAATTTGATAGTGACGTAACTAGGGAATATCATATTAACTGAGGCTTAATATCTAATTGGAAATATCTAAAGTAACAGCAATTTCAGGTCATCTTTCACCGTTGCCCTCCCGCATTGTTCTCCATTTTAATCATTGTCTTTTTAGTCACTATCACAGACAGAAATATATTACAACGGCTAACAGTTATTGACTCTTCTTTGTTGCATTTGTATTACTTATTTGTATCACTTTCAATGTACTAATTTCTACTTGATCCTTTAAGTTGCAACGTGCTTCTTAATTATTGCTTGAAAAATAAAAAAACAGAAATGATTATGAATTAATATTTTACCAAAACTCAATATCTAGAATATTAATATCAGTTTTTTATTACCCATATGTAACTCGATATTTAAACATTTTTATTGAGATCAATATCACGAACTTCGGCGAGCAGTTGCGGTGTAAGGACCTTGTTCGCCAAATAAGGACCTACTTTCTACTTGTTTATCACGACGCTAATGAGAAACTTCTCAGAAAAGAATTCAGATCAATGAGCCGTTACCGGTTTCTGATGCCAAATACACCTCCACTTAATGGCAACATTTTATATACTATATGCAATCTAGTATGTGGTACGTAAGGAATGAAGGAACTAAGGCATAAGAGGGAATAATTGTGGGATGTCACCGATTCGTCATTTTGAAGTAATTTTTACAAGAAGTCCTTCCATCAACACTCTAATTAAATGTGACTTTTCTATTCTCATCATCTCGACATACTCATGACATAATTGCAGGGACTTTGCAGTGGTTTATGAGAATGTGCGAGTAAAAATTAAAAAGGTTCATTTTTAATATTAAAAAGTCTCTTGCTCCTGCATAAAAACTCAAACTGAATATTTGCTTTTCTACCAAGATTGCATATTACTTAATTACTCTTGTGATATTTTTATCTGTTTGGAAAGTTATAGTTCCAGGTATACAGTATCACTACCGTCCTTTCAAGGAACAAGTATTTAAATCAATCTTGAGACACGTGATTGAATGTATGAGAGTAATAGTAGCGCAACTTTCTCTTGGATTCTGTAAATCTTGGAACTCTACATTAGGACGTGTTTTAAAATAGAGGTTCACGTAACTCATAGAGATTCTTTGAAAAATAGTAGTAGTAAAACGTTTTGAGATTCTATTCTACGGTATCTGATCGCTGTATGCCCGAACATGGTTTCGAACGCGGGTCATCAAACTTAGTATTTTGAACTTTGTGAAAAACTAAGGTTTTAGACGTAAATTTACAGATGTAAGTGTTTTATTAAATAACTATGATCAGAATAATTTATGAAAGGAATAAAATTCTCATTTACCTCCTGTTACAGAGGAAAGGAAATGTGGAATTACAAAATCGAGATAAATTTGACACACAAATTTACAAGACATGACACGGTTAATTAATATTATCACGCATGGCTGCAGAGTTATCACTTTAGCACTTAAGAAAATGTGAACAAACAATTTAATTTTACTGCCAATTCATTACTGAATATGATAGTTACAGGTTGTCAATGTTATTTGATTAGTTAGATTAATGCGAGAATTTTAAATTATTCATTTAAAAGTGAAAACATTTACAATGAAACCCTAAATTCCAATGTTTGTGACTATCCCCTGCTGCAGAGTGGGGGTTATTGCCCTGAGCTAACTCTGCCAGGAACCCGGCTACTGACTCCCGCAAGCAGCGACCACGGGCCACCCGAACGGTTAGCTGAGCCTGACACGACTTCGCGAAAGACGGAGAATACTCCAAGCGAGAGTAATGGCCAGGAGATTTAGAACTTGTCAGTCGGATCCACATATACAACTTCGTAATTTTTGATTTTCAAGTTCTGACGGTGGTGTATTTTCGAAAACAGCTAAGTCGCTAGTGCGCTAAGCGTCGAAAATAGCTAAGTAGTGCGAAAATGCCTAGGTCGAAAGATGATAATGGATTAGTTACCATGACGCTGGTTGCCCTTATTGGTAGTGTTCGCGATATCCTTTAAATTCCTCCCGGATGTCGATCCAAAGGCTTAACGTACAGAGGACGAACCGCTCGCGTTCATTCTTTCCCAATTCTACACCAGTCCTTAAAGTGCCTTCACACATTTGTTATTCGGCGAACAGCGAGCAACCGCTCGCCGAATCCCGAGTAGTGTGGATGAGTTGCTCGCTATTTGCCAAGTGACGAACATTCGGTATTTGCCCCACCCACCGCGTGTCGGTCTTTTGGACTCATCAAAGGGAGCGAACATTCGTCGAACATATCAGCTTTTCGGGATTGGGCGAGCACTAGCTCGCTGCTCGGCGAATACCGAATATGTGTAGCCGTCTTTAGCCAAGGTTGGATTGATCCCCCATTACGAGAGCTATTTCACACGAACCAGAAACTCCGGCAGTATTGCCGATATCAGGCCAATGCTCGAGTTAATCATTCCTGCTGCTTAAGGAGAAGAACAGGGATGGATCAAGTGAAGCGAGATGGATGAAATGAACGTTGTGTGCTCCTGGTACTGTGGGGCTCCGCGTGTCCGCTGTGGCCTCGAGTGCCGGGTGCAGCTTCCCCGCGGCCCGGGGCCTGCTCATGCTCGTGCTCGTGCCGTGCTCGTGCCGTGCCCGTGCTGGCGCTGGGGCCGGTAGCGCCGGCGCCCGCGCGTGCCGGAGCCGCGCGTGCACTTGCGTCAGCGACGCGCCCAGCAGCGCCGCCAGCCGCACTATTACCCTACTTTCCCCTAATCCGCGTCGCGAGGCCACGAGGCGACGCTGCGCCGGGCAGCCGCGGACGGGCGCGGAGCCGCCAAGAACTCCCGCCGACCGGAGGTCATTTTTAGTGGTAATAATATCAATAATAATTAATTATTATAACAATAATAATTATTACTATTATAATAACAATAACAATAACAACAACAATAATAATAATATCCCGATAATTGTTTCAAGCACCGGAGTCACCCCTAGGAGTCTGATTTGGGGCCTTAAGCAACTGGGTTTGAATGAAGACCTGTACAAACTCATGCAGAAGGCAGTTGTTATTTCAACAAGGATAGTGCGGAAATTCATGGGAAATAATGTATTATAAATTCTTTAAAAAAATAGATGTATTGTGCTTTTATTTTATGTATCTGTACAATTCATTCAAATGTACCAATAAAATGAGAAAATTAAAATAATAATAATAATAATAATAATAATAATAATAATAATAATAATAATAATAATAATAATAGCGAGTCCGGATAGCTGACATCGCTAAGGCAGTAGTGCCGTGGCGATCCCGGACGGATGGAGTTCGAGTCCCGTCTCGGGCATGGGTGTGTTTGAGTATGTCTATTTGTGTGTGCAGTCCACTCATCATTCAATCTTCCACCCACCCCCCAGGTCTAACAACCCTGGGTATAAAAATCGGATTCAGGCTAATGTTGATCCCCCTGATTAGTTACATGCAAGACTTGCAACGTGATAACGATACTGAGCCCGTGCAAGGACATGTTCTGCGTGGTCCAAGATGGCCTATTTGTGAGATAATAATAATAATAATAATAATAATAATAATAATAATAATAAAACAATCTAAGATCCCCACGAACAATTTAGATGCAAAGAACAAACATAACAAGGAATGGCATGAGTAGGAGATGGAAAAACAGAAGAAAGCGGTGTCGCGCACTAATAATTTTTTTATAAATTAAAGAAGACGCGACAAAATCCCGATTTGAACAGTACGAATCAATAGCATTCATTTAGAGGAACATTTCAAAAGTTATTCGAAGCAAATCGCATCATGGGTTTAAAAGATATGAGTGATTTTGAAAGTACACTTTTGACGATATAACTAGACATTTTTACAGCCATTGTTATCATAAGAAAGGTAATGTAAAGAAGCGGTTTTTCCTAAAAATTAAGAGAACGCGTAAAGCGATTGAAATGAAACTTCGGGATTAACAAAGGAAATCACGCGGAAAATTATGACATTACTCGCAACTCTGAAAAATATCGAGGAGCTGCAGTAGAGATGCCAATTGAAATTGTATGTTTGGAATTTTACGAGAGAACAATGATGCGTCGTGCTGACGTCACAACTACGTCAAGGCGCTGAGCGACGGAAATTGAGCAATTTTGGCGTTAATAAACATTAGGAAATCGTAAAATAAATAGTAATAAGATGTAAATTGATAATTAAAAGTAGTAATAAAGAGAAATAGCCTGGAAAGGACAGAATTAAGTGAAATGGTATGATATTTTTGGTAAAGACACGTAAGCGATCGGTAAATGTTCCAGAAAAAAAAGTTGAAGACACAACGCAACAATGCCCAGGGGGATTGTGTGTAGCGAGCTCGAAGTCAGACGTGGGGAACAACGCTCCGAAAAAATATAAAATTTTAGTGTGCAATTGTGCGAGAAACACGGTGAACATGAATGGATATAGTGAGTTTAGGCAATGATGTTCGTAATAACAATGCGTAACGCGGAAATATTTTGTGTCGCAGTATATTCAACAATAGGACATTTTGGAGGAAATGTAGCACGCGATAGACAGATAATCGCGTTATTAGTTGCGTAATGGAAATAGGATGACAGGGGAATGAAAGGACATGCTAAGAAGATATTAGCGCGTTCAAGAAATTTTTGGTAATGTGTGGGGATGGAGAAATGCTACGGGAGGATGGATTTGGAGAATGCTGCGTAATATACAGCGAGGACGGCGCGCAACAATGGTTTGCTGCGGATTACAGCGTTTTCGGCAAAAGGGAAGTTATGAAACTTTGTTGTTGTTTTTTTTTGTTATGAAATTCACATTTTGAAGGAGAAGAAAGATTAAAATTAGCTTCTGTACAAGATCAAGTTCTGTCTTAACGTAAAATAGATTCAATAGATATACAGGCAGAATGCACATTCGGGTGTGAATGAGTTTATTTATAATTGTCAGTATGAATGGAAATATTTTGGATTTTGTGTCTTGTAATTTAAGTGTATTATATCGTTGATATGTTTATGTGTTTATTTTGTTTGTCGTTAAGTGTTTTATGTGAGTCATGGGAGAGCAACGACCCCAGTTTGTATATATATTTCAACTGAAATAACGACTAGCACAGGAATTACAGAAAATAAATGACGGCGAACATCACTTGGTTCGACATTAAATTAAACGAACGTAGTTTAATTGTTGCATGTAGCTAGTTAATGACCTACGCCCACGTGCCCGAATAGTTGTTAGATCCTGTACAGGTCAGCCACAACCTCACACCCAGATTTTATGTGCAAGTAAGAAAATATCGGAAGTTCTGGGGGAGCAGCTAGTCGACGGGCAACCTTGGAGGTGGAAGCTGAGTATAACCATGGCAATTGATAAGAGCGGGTTTTGGTTATTATTTTGGCGTTTTAACGCCGGGCGATTATAAAGATTATAGTTGATCTAGAGCAGGTACATTACAGAGTTCATTACATATTTTGGTGCGCCTAACGAGGGGCGATTATAGTTGTTTTATAGATATAAGAGGATGACGGTTTATTACAATAATAATAATAATAATAATAATAATAATAATAATAATAATAATAATAATAAATAACTGATCGGTCTACTACTTCAATTTTATTTTGTTTCACAGTTCTTATCTGGCATGCACAAGTCCCCAGAAGACCTAAACCCCCAAAAATATAATAAAAAGGTTCGAAAAGAACTCATTTTGTGGAATACTGCTGAAGAATCTTAACTAGGGCTCCGCCTGCTTGTCCCCTGCCTCCGTCGCATGTCATCCAACATGTTTTCATCCATGTTCTCCACTGCCCTCATCCGTTCCATCACAACTCGTGTCTCCACAAAATACCTGACCCTTCAAAACTCTCCTCTCCAGGGAATAAAACCTCGTTTTAAGGGTCGAAGACGTATCGTTTCCGAGTTATTTGAGATTTAATGTGTCTAACTGTAATATGTATAATACTACGTCATAATCTGAAAGCTTGTATTAATTTCGTCTAAAACCTGTTTGATGCAGAACTAGGAAGTAATTCCCCATCTAGGAAAAGCATACTTACAGGGTTTTGTGTCAATGGCTTCTTATAAATTGTTAAAAACTGTCAAATATAGCAGAAAAATGTTGAAGAAAACCACAGAAAATGAGTTTCCAAATGTAGCAGGCACACGGCTCAAAAATACAAAATAAAATAATCTGGAATTATACTGCAATAAAATAAATACTAGCGTACCCGTGCGAGAACTCTCGCATGTTAAACCACACCCTAATTTTTCCTAAGGGTATGGTGCAACTGAAACTGTGAACATGTACTCCGTTTCCATCGTAGTTCCCTCCACAGTTAGATACACCGCACTTGTAGCCCACGGCAAAATGTTCAATGAATGGTTGCACTACACGCATAAGAAAAAATCTTCATCGGTATCAAGGAACTATTAATAGTACTTTTAGTTGTCTCTGCGAGAGCGAATCGTTAATTAATAATTATATAAATAAACCTCGTCAATTTGCGCAAATAACGATGTGCACAGAAAGCGTAAATATAAGATGGAGGAATCTAAGCTTTCTAACGGTGATGTTACAATGATGGCCATCAGCACCATGGGTTCATGGAGGAATATATTGTGTATTCCTCCATGTATAGGTGGTATTGGTAGTATCGATAAGCGCCGAACGGGCAAAAATTTTAATAGAAGTTTTAAGAATATACTCTTCCTGTAGACTACAATGTGAAAAACGTGTCTTTGAGGTCTTTGACCTCAATATTTTAATTTTTAAGGCCCTAGAACGCTTTGTTTATGAGTTATTTAACAATATATCTGACTGAGTGTTGCGTGTCACATTTAACATGAATATTTAGAATATTTGTTTTCTTTAACAAATCCTTTAAAAAAAATATTTTGAATATTTGTTTTTTGAAACAAATCCTTCATATTTTTCAAATCAAAGTGCAATTCGCCACGTTTCCGTGAAATTCTCTCTCTTTCAAGATCTCATTTATAAATATTGATGGAGTGTGAGAGCTGCAAAAGGCATGTATAATAATATAGGATACGAAATAATATAGGTGACGATGATTCAACACTAAACATTCCTCACGAGTACTGCTATAACAGAGAATAGTATATGCGGATACACAGTACAACGGTTCTCTACCTACCAAGAATATAAAAAGGATTGCTTGTCAATAACGCAACGCATTAATAGCAAATATTTAACGGTGCGCGGCCTCTTCCTTGAATTCATGCTGTGGCATGACGTCTTCTACGTCGCAAGCAGAGTCGTAGTGTATATGAGAATGCAGAATTTATGCGTAGAATAAGAATGAGTAGAAAAATACCAATCAAATATTTATATTTTTCAGACAAAATTTAATCAATGATTTTTTTATTTTTCATGAGTTCCTGGATATATAACAAAACCATATACATCTCTCACATGGCTAGAGGCTGCATAATATTATTTCAATTTCTACGCACATTGGAAATTACTAATGTAGTTAGAGGATAATAGTAATAACACACTTGGATGAGAGGGTAGGAACAACAACATTCCACAAGACTACTACAGGAACTGATTTTAATATCCTCTCCTAAAATCTTGCAATTGCCCAGCTGCAACCAGAGCACATAAACAATAAACACATACTACAACAGTGGTACTGAAAAAGGTTAAACTATGGACCCTACAACGTACTATCAGGCAAGTATATTCTAGATTAGAAGCATCTAGCAGATTGACTCGTGGTTGATGGACAGGTGATACGTATCTAACTTTAGAATATCGCAACAATAAATTATTTGTATTACATAGTATGTGTTTATGCGAAACGTATGTTCGAGACCCATCTATCACGTTACACACAATGATACTAGTAATATCATTCTTAGGTGATTAATATAAAAGTGCGGATTTGAGTATTTATAGTATCTCATACTACTAATATCATCCTGCTTCAATCTTGGTAAATAAAAAGTGGAACCTACACTGCGACAGAAGCATCATTATAAACCACAACTCCGAACAATGGGCTGCAATAACAGTTTTAAACAAGCTCCGAAAGAAATGAAAATATATCCCAAAACTCCAAGTCCCTCATGAGAGGCGAAACCGGGGGCACACCATAGATGGAAGCAAAGATCCACTTCTTTCCCAGAGCTTGCCAACACCGTGCAGTATGATTAGGGCGAGGACTTGATGAAGTTTTGTAGAGGCAAATGTAAGGCACTTATACGGACTTACCCTTCAGTTTCAGGATGCGAATCAATGAATGCGATAAAGTGATTGGATATTAATCTCTGCGAAGACGTTAGTCTTCATGACCGAAATAATGAACTATGAGATTCTTCCAGATTACCTTCATACTTTACAATATCTAAAGTGTAATATGTGCTGATATCCACTGCTGCAGTTGCAGCCATGAGAACACTAGGAATCAGTGATAACAAATCATCAGGAATCATGCAAGTAGTACTAAGAACTACAAATAACGATATGGGAATTATGTACGGTACAGAAGATTGAAAACTCAGAGGTGACATCACAAAATTAAATATTTATGTCACGTAAATTACAAAGGAAGTGACTGTTATTTTAAGGAAAATCTTCTATTAATATAAACGAGACGAACGTGAAACTGAACGACAGTGAATGGATGCACACGAGCAGAGAATGTGTGATAACAGCTCTTCTGTCCATTATAAATAGTAGAAATCTCATAAAAATTAACTTTCTATTTTCTACAGGGGGAAATGTTTCAATTAAATCTGGAAAATAATGATTCCATTGATACAAAAACATTTTACTTTCTCGGTAGAAAATTGTAGAATTTTGGGAACAATCAGATCGAAATATCAATTAGTGGTGCTACAAAATGGCACAGACTTTCTCCTATCAGTTAGTTACCTATTTTATTGTGCAGGTCTAACGTTTCGGTTTCCTCCCACCCTATTCTCAGTTGTCATCTATTAGCTCTTAAAAGACCTTCCACGACCTCTCGCGATACATACCGCTCTCCTGGAGACAATTCTCCGTGAAGAGGGCCCTCGCACTTCTCAAACAACATGCTGACATAGCCTGTAGATGCTCATCTCAATTTTGAACCTTTAAATATATGCACGTGGTAGATCATAGCCACAACTCGGTGTACAGACCACTGTTATGGGGGTTGCGATCCAATTCCTCAATAATGCACAGGTATATTGCACAGAAATCTCACCGTTATCGAATGGGCCAGGAGTTTATGGAAGTATTCAAGTGTTGTCGTGATACACAGGTTCCTGGGTTGATTGATTGATTGTTAGTGATTCCGGGCGCGTGAATTACTGAAATCCTTAGCCCCGTAGGTATAGTGCATGTTTTTCATTGGGAGGTGGCGGTGATCTTCCCCCACTGGATGGCGAGATTCAGCGCCGACCTACCGTCGACTAGCGGGGTTTTCCCCAACCAGGTATCTCCCACGAGCGGGGCACCGCCCCAGCTGGAACAAGTTCTAAGTCCCCGATCGGTCTCCCGGCATGCGCGCTAGTGTAGTGCATGCGAGTGTAAGTGTGTGTGTAAGGGGAGAAGATAGGACAAGGAAGAGGAAGGAAAGATCGCGCGCGGTCCGTGGCCCGTTTGTTAGGGTACTGCTCCGGCATTCACCTGGTGTTGATCGTAGATGCCACGGAAAACTACCGATCAGAGCAGCCGGTCACTAGAATTCTCCTCCAGACAGCGACTGAATTTGACCTAGCTGGAAAGCTAGTGTCGAAAATCCTGCCGCCGCCGTCGGGAATGGGGTCCTGGGAATGCCCCATGCGACAACCAACTGAAAACTTTTATTCCTTACTCAGATTTCAAACACAGCCTTATTAACTACTTGGCTGTCCAGGAGACGCCTCGCCCTAGGCCCAGATACCAACATTTCGCCCATCATTCCGCAACCTTCCTCAGAGCGAAATGCCGAAACGTCAGAGGAAAATGCATGTCCTCCTGAGGAAGGTCGTAGAATGTCGGTCGAAACGTTGGCACCTCAGCCTAGTATACGGCGTCTCCCGGACAGCTAAATACCAGTTCGTATTTACTGACTTCGTACTAAGTTCGTATTTACTGACTCCGGTCGCGGAAGCCTATGCTAACACAATCTTAGTGTTCGTGTTCTTGGGCGCATCTGCCAAAGTCCCTGTGCCACGAGGCAGAATCACTTGACCGTACTAAGAATATTTGTAAACGTGTTACAGTTATAAAACAATAATTTGATAAATAAAATAACTTTATTAAAACTGACCTTTTTAAGCATACACAGCCAATAATGTGCTCAGAAACATTAAATCTATGAACCTCAATAACTTTGTCACTATTCATTTCCACAGCAACAATGCAAAGTTACTCTAGTGTTAAAATATATCAACATCGCATTCATTTATGATCACTACCTCAAAATAAATAATTTTGCAGAAAGTTTAGAAGAATAAAAAATAAACAAAATCCTAAATAACCTAAAGGGAAAACCTAGAAAATTTGAAACTTTCGTAAAAAAATTTGAAACCTTTGAAAATATGGAAGTTTTCGAAAATTCAGAGACAAAAGTGAAAATAGGATATGTGTCATCTTTATAAGTGTATTTCATTATATACTAATGCAATTTAAAGAATAAGTTTTAAGGTTATTTGATAAAATTTTGAAAACGTCCCTCGGGCTTCATATGAAGTAGTCTGCGAAAGTAAGATTCGTTTCAAATAAACAAGGCCTGGCGTTGGGCAAAATCGATCTTTTCACTTCGCATTTCCCGAGCGTGCTCCGGAATTCGCGGGAGTCATCTGCTGTGAGCTAGAATTCACAGTTTACAAACGGCACAAAATTGGAAACATGTTCTCCCAAATGCTCTAAGATGCCTTTTATTCTCTTGTTAAGAAATGTATAAAATGAGTTGCAGGGAATATATTTCGGTGAGCATATGCAAGCGTGCGAATACTCACTAAGCGATGCTCATTAAAATTCCCAACCTAATTCAAACCTGTCAATACATACGAATATCTAGGAATATATTCTTAAAATGATTCTAATACGTCACTCAAATGAAAATACTTACATTGTTTACTAAACCTATGTCTCTACTGAATAACTAAATAATAATATTGAAATAAAATTCCAAACAATTATTCACAAATTTTGTCCGCAAATCCTCCCTTTTCTCGAGTAAGTATCCTTCAGCTTTCAGAATTTCCTATTTGGAAGTGAAAAACTTCTGGTAAGGTTCTGTTTGCTCATTAAGAAGCAAAATTTTGTTCTCGAATGCACTAGACTCTTCCCTTGGTTACCTACATGAAACTTACGAAGTCCTGGGGCACTGCGGGAGAATAAACTAGAATTTTCAGAATGCTTACTAATTTCTACTAATGCTTACTAGTTATAATTATGTTAGAATGTTAGCTAAATGAAAAATAGCACTAAGTGATGCCTATCTCACGCTCTTACAAAGAATTCGATGTTAGTAGCAATGAGGGCACTGAAGGGAGGTAGAAAGTTGGAACGAAACGTGGAAAATTGTTTGTAAGGCCGTGGTAAAAAGAGTGCAGCACCAAGAAGTGGTATAAAAAACTGTTAAATACGATTTTCTACTCTAATACCCACATCTTTGAAGCTATTAGTTCCTCTCTAACGATCGGCTAACTAAAATGCACCGAACACAAGAAAGTGCACAACTATTTTAAAGGTGACAAAGGACTGCATTCAGATTTACTGACCTTTCTCGCCAACCATGAAGTTAATCGGAGACATTGCCATTCTGTTTTTACGATTATTTTAATTATCACCTCGTAATAATCTCTCGGTGGAGGCAGCTTCAACCAGAATCAACAACTCCTATAGCGTCACATCTCTAGGTTACAGTAAGTATAGAACGACCAAATACATCCGCGACGTGCATATGTGCTAACAACTATGTACGCTTAAGATATGCATGCATGTCCAGCATATGCACGAACAATTACAATAATATAACAAAATAATCGCATATTTTACGTTATAAAATAATTTTTGATATAGTCTATTGAGATGGTTTTTACTTTGCCATTAGAAAATCTAATTAATGAGGAAAATAAAAATAACCATTTAATTATTATTTAGAACCGATGATTCTGTGGCATACACCATATATTTGAGTATGGTAACTTGCTGAAATATTCAAATAAAACGCTTTCAATTTCAAAATAAAAGAGAAACATTATTCCTAATAACAAAAAAACTTGGCACAATTTTGTTTGCAAACAGAAAAGAACAATGCAATATTTAATCAATTCAACAAATTCCAAGAACAGTACCTAGATTTACCTTCTTCACCTTTCACATAACCAAAAGTTTTCTTTATGACCAATCCTACATGTACCCTTCATTATTGACTCTCCCAAATATTCTAGTTCATTTACTTGTCCTCAATCAACTATACCGCGAAAATCACATTGCATTTCTTAGTTTCAAATTCTCCACTGAGTTACGCCACTCTCACTCTGCCAATACTCTACCTATCATTTAGGACCCCTTCACACGTAGACACTGCCGCGCGCCACCGAACACCGCGATTAATAGCAAAGCATTGTCTTAAATGGAGGTCTTCCTACGTGTGGCCGATTCGCGCTGCTGTGTCTTTCGGTGGCTGACGCTCGCCACCAGCAGCCCGAGTCAGCGTCCGCACCACCGCTAGCAAAGCATTGGCTTAAATGGATGTCTTTCCACTAGGAAACTGCCACTGCGCACAGCTGCCGTATACAACAATGCAATTACTTCTATTCTTATTCATAACAATAGGCGTTTTACTTAGAATAAACAAAGGAAACACGCTAGACGCAGTGACAGCTGGACAGTGCAGCCATGCATTGTAAACAATATCTTGAACTTTGCAAATATCAACACAAAAAATACATTTCTCCCCATTCTACATTCCTCCAAGAGTTTTACTCCGGGTTGGTACAAGGCGGTACTCTGGTTGTACTCCCACTTCTTAAATGCCCTGACTACTGCATAGTTCCGTTACATACTTTTTTTTAGGGAGAAAAGCATGTATGTTTTGTTTTTAAAAAGAAGTAAAACATGCATAAACTATGCATCAGCATGTTCACGAGAAGACAGAGAATAAAATGGCGCACATTATGAAAAATCAATTTCTTCCCAAATTTTTTCGTGTCCTCGTTTTAAAAATGTATTCGTTTTCCGTGCAAATTTGTATATTTCGGTGTTTTTTCTAATTTTAAGAAATTCATGCTGCGTAACGCAGATTTTATATGTTTCTTTGGGGTAATGCGTGGTATTTAGACGTTTAAATATTTAGACATATTAATAGTTCACTGATAGTTTTTCAACAATTTCTTGCTAACTTGGTACAGGTGTCAGATGTCGCTGTATATTTCAAAATGTCGGAAGTTTGAAAGAAAAGTGACTACGAAGGGGTGAATCTCACTAAATAAAATTTTAAAAACTTAATTTTTCAATGGCAAAATCCTGTCATACGTTTTGTACCGGCAAAGAGTGTATATAACGTGTGGAAATTGAAATAAACCTTAAGAATATTTCATTAAGTTTGATAAGGAATTTCATTAAGTAAGAAAGCATTCGGTGGGGATAGCCGCATATTCAAGTTTTATCAACCATTTTTTTTCTGAGCGTATCTGCGCCTCGTCGAGTCACATACGCGGCGGTCTTTGGAACCCTCCCTCTTCCAAGCTCCGAGGAAAGGGCTTTGTCTCTTCTCGGTTGCTCGCGGTAGTGTCCACTTGTGAAGGGGCTCTTACGTCCTCTTTCCAGAACGTCAATTTTATATCTGGTTGTTGATTCCGTCCATCTTCTTAAGCCGACCGTCTCCATGACATTGCTAACCTGGATTTTTATGCCAGTAGGCCGTGAATATACATATCATCTTGAAGCCAAACATGGACAAAATATCACCTCTAATTTCGACTCGTTACAATGTAATATAAAATTTAGTAATCCAATAATATAATACAATTGATTATAATAATTATAATGATAATATCAATATCTTTTAATAAGCCAAAAGACCCCTCCCACACGTTAATATCTAATTTAATACGACGTTTATTATAATTTATCTGTACATACAGGGGGGTAAGATAGGTAAGATGGACGAGTTGCTACGCTAACGGATATAAATAAACAGTACTCGCGGAGAATGTAAACGCATACATTTCGCATACCGTATCTTGCATAGATGGGAGGGCAAAGACTTTTGTAGATAAAAGAAACTACTTAGAAGACGTAGTCGTGGCCGGCGACAAAAAATATGCCTTTTATACTGCTGGCAGTCCTGTTAAACACTCTAGTCTTTGCATTAGATGGGGAAGACGTCAGATATTGGCGTGATGAAGTAGCAAGGATATAATGTCAACTTTAGGAGGAAATAGTATTGTTATTGCTATTTTGATATGTGAGAATAATATTAAATATTAGAATAACAGCAATATGAAAAAAACAACGTGCATTATGTGTGAAGTGCTTTTCAACTTCGGAAACGCATGGTGAGCTTTTTGCATTTCACCGTCGCTACTGAACGGTACTTCATTACAAATAGTTTCCTTATTTTGGCTAGGTGAAGATCACCACTCATATTTGTTTGTCACCCTAGGTTTCAAGGAATATATTAAATTTTGTAATCACATTCGTAAATAATGACCGACAATAGCGATAAGAGTGTATGGTGAAAACATACAATACGTAGGCAAGAACCAATATTTGGACCAGATCATATCCTTTAAGAATCTCTCCCAATCTATAATAGAAAACAGGATATCACAAGTTTGGAAAATAAAGAGAGACATTATGAACACCTGTGTCATACCAGCATTATTATACGGTTCACAGACATGGCCACTGACGGTAAATGAGAATAATATGATAAAAATATGTCAAAGGAAGATGGGAAGGAAAATATTAGGTTTAAATCTAAAGGACAAAGTAAGAAATGCTTAGACAAAGAACAGGTCAAAACGACTTAGGTCAATTCACGCGTCGTTTAAAATGGAAATGGGCAGGTCATGTAATGAGGAACACAAGCAGATGAACCTACAAAATTACAATGTGGGACCCAAGGACTGACAAGAGAAATATCGGAAGACAGAGAACACGGTGGTCAGACGACATAGTAAGAAGACTGTGGACCAGAACAGCAGGAGACCGCATAAAATGGAGAGAAGTCATCGACACACTCGAAGAAGTCCATCAAGAAAAGGATTAAAAAACAAGGAACAGTTACACAAAAATAGAGAGCACTAAGTGAAGTGAAAGTGACGTGATGATAAGTGACGTGATGATAAGTGACGTGATTACGGACAGTGAAGTGATAACTGATAAGTCAAGTGTTAGCTTATTTAGAACCTTACAATGTAAGAAGCCTTTGCCCTACTAAGGGATGTAAACGGGCTAATAATAATAAAAATCACATTCGTAGTCTCACCTCTTTACACTTATTCTTTAAGAGGAAAGTACTGTTCTGTAGTATACTTGAAGAAACAGATCTCACCCAGTTGGCAATGGGGTCAAGTACGATTTGCGATAATCAGTATCAGTAAGTGCAATCAACTACTCATTTTACTCGTTCCTGTTGACTGCATCCACTAATCAAAAGCAAGAACGTCACCTTTTCTGGTTGGTTGCACATCTGCATTAACCTTTACGACACAACCAAAAATGATGTCATACTATATTTTTAACAATACGTTCTTGAAATTTCCTTCCAAAGTCAATATTTATCTTCTAGTTTTAATACAAGTAAAGAGTAACATCGTGCGAGAAACATCACGCTTCATTTTTAGTTTTTCTTTGGCTACTGAAGCTGTGATAAATGCGGGAGTCCTTAAAAATACACAGAAAAAAGGAATAAACTTAGCACGCAGTGCGCAGTAGAAATGAATTTTTTTTATTTAGGGCTTTTATCCAGCCGACAGCCGGTTACCCTTTACGCCCCGATGGGACGCATATTCGACCATACACTAGACACCAACACACTTGCGGGCTCTTCTGATCTGGGGTCAGCAGAACGCGAGGGCCTCCGCGACAACACATTCATACAAGTCAAGGGACAAACAGCCATGCCCAAGGCGGGACTCGAACACGCGACCCTTCGGACCGAAGCGCTGAGTCGGTACTCGCTCTTAGCCACCTCGGCCATCCAGGTCGGCAGAAATGAAAATTTACTGAATATAATATTACAGAATTGAGTGAAAAAATGTAAACAATTTAATGCAATTAATTAATAAGGGGAAATATTCATATTCACGTTTGTTCTAGAGTTGTGGAGAATAATGTTGAAGGCTGCTATACTTTAATTCAGAACGACGTAAGTAACATTTTTCCACAAACAAAAGTTGAGCTCTTAACTCACTCATTTGCATGTATCTTTCTGATAAATTTGTCATTATTTCAACTCCCCCCCCAAGTTGTATAACAAACATACGAAGAAGCAAACGTTGATATTGCCTGAACGAAATTGTTTAAGATATGTCGTTTTTCGTTGAAGGTCGTTGAAGGTTCTTTGAAGACATTTTCGTTCAAGGTCGTCTCGGAGGTTATAGTGAGACATGTGGGGAGTGTTGTGTGTTTTCCCTGAATTACTTGCAGACATTAAAATTAGAGATATCGAAGGGAAACGTGATTTTTACTTCATTGAGTTTGAGGGAGTGATATGTCCTTAATGATCTCTTTAGCTTTAAAAGTAACTGAAGGTACACGGCTGTATCTGTTCGGTTAAGTAGTTTGTATGAAGGAAATATTTGAAAGTTTTGCGACTTATCGATAATTGTCCTTGTCGTAATTCCACCTGAAACTTTGAAGAAAACTTTGAAAATATTGAGTCAAGGTCTAATGGAATCAATTACAACTGGTAAGTTTCTTATTTTATGACTGTACATGTCATTTGTAATCCTGAACGGAAATTACATCCAAGTATGAGACTATGTACAAGGCACTTACGTGTAAAAACGCGTAGTTTGAGAGGTTGGGAAAAGTATATCAAGAGAATTTTCTCATGCTTTATCTCGAGTTTCATTAAAATGTTGATAGGTTTTCTTGTCTGTGTGTGAGAGTAATCTTTAACTGAAAGTTAATTATTATTATGTCAGAATCTTTCATCAAGTTTCAAACTTATATTAAAGCATCGGAACAACTCGAAGTGAAATACTACGAATTTAAGAGCTTCGAAATTTTTTATGATTCTCAGTGCATTTTTGTGCCACCGAGCACACGCTCACTTGCAGTAATAAAGCATTATGAATACCGGAGGATACCTCCACGATTTTAAATTTTACTCTTGTCAAGCAAAGAGAACACTGTGAAACAAAGATTGTCTCATGCTTATTTCATAAAACGACGATTTAAAAACTGCTGAAATGGAAAATGGGGTACATCACCACAAACTTTCAAGGCTGATCTGATCAAGTGTAAAGGTCAGATCGAAGATTAAAAGCAGTTGCCTAGACAGCGCCAACATTACCAATAATTGTATTTTTGTCGAGGATAAAAGGCAGGCCAATAAAACTTGCATTGCAACATGAGCTTCAAGGAAGAAGATATGCCGTAATATTTGAGGACAGTCAGTGAAATGTACTAAGAATACAGAACTGGCAAAATTTTATCCTTGAAAATTTCACAGAATATCGAATCAGCATTTCGCATTGGGCGAGACAGAGACAACTCAAAAAACGACAATTTTAGGTAATATCCATGTATTCACATCCCCGTCTGCTTGAAAAACGTCAGAGCTGTAACCTGCAATTTAGCTGCCCAGAAGGCAGTTTTGTCACTTACTTTAAGTTAGTTCTTATGTATCATTGTATCTTTTGTTATTTCTCATATGCTGCAGTTTTGATTTACTACATTTCTTTTCCTGCCAGGGAGCAATACGCACGAATACTTCTGGCAACGATATAATAAAATATTGGAAAGTTTTGTCAGAAGCATTATTTTTTTCGAAACTTGTTCCTTCATATTAATTAACTTTTGTTTATTTGTTAGGTACGTATAGTTTATTTTTTTCTAATAATACTTTTTATTAAATTGTTCAATTACAACTTGAATCCCATTATAAGCAAATGAAATATTAGTCAGCTAATAAAACATTTTTCTCATTTTTCTTCATTTTCACTTCGTATCAACTTGCGCGAGAATCGAAAGAAAACTATATATTCAAGCAGTAATAAATGTTTTCTTGCCCTCCGTATTGTTACTCCACCGGTCGTAAGTAGTAAACGTCCTGTGTGTACGTAACAAAACTAACAAGCGATGCACCGTCATAATTCCGCTTGTCCTCGCGCGCGAGGTCGGAGACTCCCTGCCGGAAGAGAGCGGCGCGGCGCGGCGCGGCGACTCTGCCTGCGGCGGCTACGCAGCATTGCTCTGAGACACCGGCGCTACATCTCCCTAACGAGCGCTCTTATGACACTGGCCACAAAAAAGAAGCGAGGCACAGTCAATATCGGGGGACTAGAAGATAATGTTTTTTTATTTCTTGCACGATCTCAATGTTTTAGAACATTATTAATAGAGAAATATCTACCGTATATTATCGTATTTACGCCAAAAACAGAATACGGTGGTTAACAAATATAAGCTGGCTAGAAAGGCGATCTAATAATTTGTTTTTTTTTGTTTGTTTGTAATGTCCTCGCACTTTGAGATTGATCTATTAATCTACCCCGATATAGACTGGAGTTGCTCAGAATTTTCTTGCTGGCGCCGTAATTACCAGAGTTGCTGGTACATTTTGACTCCAATATCTTCCTCCTGGAAACGTCACAACAAACTAAATAATATTTATAGAACATTACTTAAGAGGCGTTACCGGATAAGTGACTTCGTGATGTGATTAGGAAGGGAATTGTCGGAGTTCTTAATTTTGTCGGACAATTACACTGGGTTCTTAACATGCTGTTAGCACATAGTCTCTGTGGATTTCCCGCCCTTAGAAAATCCTTGCACCTCAACCGGGATTGAAGCTGCGTTCTGGGGGTTGAGAAACTAGAAAGCTAACCATTCGCCTACCTCGAGGCGCACGATCTAAGAATTTGTCCTAAGAAACGAGGAAAATGTCTGTAAAATGTGAAGTGAAAGTCATTGGCCTAGGGTTCATTAAAACTTTTTGTTTTGGACGCGTAATATACACATTTCACAATTTGTCCATTTCGACGGTTTTTAAACTTATTTCAAGTCTTCTTTTTTTTGTTGCTATTTAAGGTCACATCAACATCTAGGTTATTACCGACCTTATTGGAGTTAACGCTATGGTAACTGTCAAGATGGAATGATGTGATGATAAGGGGATAACAAGGGGTGAAAGGACGAACACAAATACAACCATACCCGAGGGGAGACTCGAACCCGGGATGCTGCGGTCCGAGATCGCTACGACACTACTACCTTAGCGATCTCTGCCACCGGATCGGCTTCAAGTATTTATTCCAGTGCAATTTAATATTAATTATCTTTAATTATTATTCAACCAATAATTATAACCTAATTTTTTTATTTATTATATTTAAATAGAAACTCTAATTTCCCTAGAATTCTTATCCTCGTTTCAAAAAATGTATTACACAATTTTTTAACACTTCTTCCGCATGGAAATTTCAAAGAATATTATTATCTCGCTCATTTCTATCAGAAATTCAGCGTCGCAAAAAAATGTATTTAAGCCAGAATGTAATCAACGAATTAACAAAAAATAAATTAATATATAATTTGAAGCATTTCTTTCGCTACAGAAATTTCGATATCATTCAGAATTTTGAATTTACGAAAAATGTGTAAATATAAACATAAAAATGTGTAAATATAAATATAAATATAAACAGCCATATGTATACGTCCTTTGGTAGACTCACGAAAAAGGTTAATTAGTACTATTATTCCGTTTACTCTCAGCATTCTTTCACTGGTGATGAATGTCTGTCATTTTATTTCAAAGGTGTTTGCTAGCGGAACATGTATCCTTGGTTACGGTAAATTAAGTCGTACAGAATACACCATGTTTTATGTTACAGTGTATTATCATACGCACTAAAATGCGTTTGTGTCATCATCAGGAGAATTCCCCTCCCTCCATTACAACGATGATTTTTTCGATTCGGTACAAAGCACTTCACCGAACTTTCAGACGTTAACTTTACCTTATGAAGGACGTAAGAACCCCAACAGCCAACAGTCAAGTTAAGAAGGTGTTAAAAACGGATTCATATTTAAAATGTTAATATTCATTGAATAAAAAATTGAGATCATTCCAGCTCATTTGCGGGAAGAAGTTTACAATTTTTATTTATTAAATGAAAAATAAACTAAGGTAAAAAGAAAAATTAATAATTTTATGGTTGAAGAAAACAATATTTACAATTTATTTGTAATTCTTAATAAGTATTATTGGCAGAATTGTAACCAAGACCGAGTCCAACCAATCAATGATTTTTAATGTGATTGGCCTCTACGTTCTCTCCCCATTATATTACTTTGTTTCCTTGGCCGCATTTTGTTCCCCTTAAATTTAAACCCCTTGCCAATTGCTGTCTTGTTGTCGGTAGAAAATCGTAAATCGTGTCTACCGGGTTTAAAGGGGGCGACAAAATGTACAAATGTTTCAGTAGATGTTTGTCCATGGCCTCGCTCAACAGGTAACTTAGAAGTCATGGATATATTATTATTATTCACTAATGAAGTCATATCACCTTCGATTATGCCCGTTTTCTATTATGAATAACTAAGTGAACAATGAATTGTGGTAATTTTGGAATACTGAGTTGATATGAAAATAATGAAATATTCAAAAATATTTTATTTTACTGACCATAAATTTACAAAATATACGTCACAAAATTGTTCACTCAAATGTTTTATTTTTTTCTCATCACATCATGGAAATAACTTAGTATTTTAACGTAAAAAATATTTATATTAAATTGAAAAGTTTACATACCAATATCAATCTTGTTATTATTAATAATCATTGTATAATAATAGTAATTAGATAAATAGAATGAAAATAAACAAAATTGAATAACTCAAAAACATTGAGGTTTATAGGATTCTCGAGATACTTCGAAAACAAGCGTTATATTAATTATAATTTGGTTGTCCTTCGTCTAAGAACAGTTATTGTTACTACGCAAGGTTGTTTACTACCGGAACTGAAAGTTCTTGTTGATGACGTAACGATGTTCAGTGTGTTACAAAGCTGCCATTCCATTGAGAGATATATCAGTTTTTTTGGTACGTTGTTTTCATTCCTCACCCATTCCTCAAATATATTAATAATAATAATAATAATAATAATAATAATAATAATAATAATAATAATAATAACAATGTCTTTATTACTGGCGAGGCTTATTACATCATTGCCGAAGTAATGTTGTATTTTACTTTGTGGATAAGCGAGAATATGGGCATGTATTTCATTCGATATAACACTCTTAAATAAAAATATTACAAATACACAATGAGATTTCTCTGACTGTGCGAAGAGAATAAATGCAAATGTTACAGTCTGCTATCAAGCGACTGATGTACTAATAAAACGCTTAGTTTCCAACCTTGCGAAGATCTTGACAGGGCTAACATAAAGGTTTGTCTTCAGATAAAAGGCACAAAAAATTTCGCGTATTTTGCAATAACAATTGAGAATAATTAATATTATATAGAAAATTTTAAAAATTTAAATATTCTATTGTCTAATTAAATAAAAATATAACACTTAAATAAATGAGAGCATTTGATCTGTCGCCGCAAAAGGTCTCACCCGCAAAACAATTGCAGAAACAATTCTTAAATGCGATGCGATGGGAGAGACCGCATCCCTGCGTGCCGCTTAGGACGTCACAGAGTAATCAGTCCCTCGCGAGGCTGACCACAGATCTTTTTGCTCCAACGGGGCGCGGCGGTCACTCACCTGAGGCCCCGGCGTCGACCTCTGCGGGGAGCGGCGGGTCGGGACCTCACTGCGCCGGCACGGCGCGCGGGCGACAGCGCGGGCGACAGCGCGGGTGACAGCGCCGCGCTTATCGGCGGGCGGCGCTGATAAGACTGCGCTCGCCGCACGTGGCTGCGCGTGGGCCCCCCTGCGCCCAGCCGGATGCGCAGCTTCGCCTGGCGGCTCGGGACGCACGCGGCCCTCACGAGCAGGGCCGCAGATGGACGGTTTTTGGCTGTGATCCTCCCCCCTCCCTGAAAATGTTAAAAAATGTGGAATTTGAAACTTGGAAAGTTGCCGCTAGCCGACCTGGATGGCCGAGGTGGCTAAGAGCGAGTACCGACTAAGCGCTTCGGTCCGAAGGGCCGCGGGTTCGAGTCCCGCCTTGGGCATGGCTGTTTGTCCCTTGACTTTGTGTGTGTGTTGTCGCGGAGGGCCTCGCGTTCTGCTGACCCCAGATCAGAGGAGCCCGCAAGTGTTTGTCTAGTGTATGGTCGAATATGCGTCCCTTCGTGACGTAAAGGGCAACCGGCTGTCGGCTGGATAAATGCCCTAGGAAAAAAAAAAGTTGTCGCTATCTACCAGTTTCCCGCGAAACGAAGGGTCAGAGATGTACGAGTTCGCTGTTCACTACGTGATCTCAAGGACATTAAACGGTGCTAATTTCAAGTATTTTCTGTTAAAGAATGTGAAAAAAGTGTTAAAGAATCAGAGGATGCGAACAAGAGTGGGACAGAAAGAAAACCTGTTGACACGAAAGGAAATCCGTGCAGAATGCCGCAGCTGGTGCATTTGGGGCCCGGGGCAATGCTGAAAGTACCATTCCCCCCCCCCGAAGAAAAAAATCAAAAACGAGTTATTTTATTTCGAAAAATAACAAAAATTACGTTTAAGTTAGAAACATTTGGAAATATATTTTAAATAATTGTTTTAAGTAAAAGAGTATATAGTGATCAAATAATACAATTTCCACGGTGAGCTTTAAAAGCTTAAAAATTTGTTGTGTTCAGTTAGTGTTTAATAAAATCACTTTTTAAATACATGAAATAATAAATATGAATGCCATTAGAATCTACTTTAATGTTAACGTCATTTTATTCGTTTCATATATTCGTAACTTATAAGTAATGAATTAACTATTTAAGACAAAATATTTATTGAACATTTTATGAAATATCAGACCGCGACTTATAAAGAGTGTACTAATTTCTTTTTCAATTTTTTATTATTTTTCTCCATTATCAGTCCCATCATCGGGCCCCTTGACTTGCAGGGCGATCACCTGTCTGGCCATGCCTAGCGCCGGCACTGCTCGCGGGCCACATAAGTTAGTCACTTGGTGGATGATCATTCGGCCTGGGGAGGGTGGATTGTCATCCCGCCCGTTCGACCCAGAGCGCGGGCAGGATTCCAGGTGAGGTCCGTGGCATTCGAAGAGCGGGGCCAGCAGAGGTGGCTCAGGATAACCACTGTTGTCATTACATCGTCTCTGACCTAAGGTTCGAGTCTCGACAATGGTGGATTTTTGACATTTGATACATCGCTAAGTGATTCAAGGAGAAATGCTCTGGCTTCGTCGTCGGGAGGCCCGGGTTCGATCCCCGGACCGACCAATCTGACCGGGGTCTCCGCGGTCATACAGGTTTCCCTTGGTCATACAGGCGAATGCTGGGATGGTCCCAAAATGCTATCATCATCTCTCATCATCATATCACCTCATAATTCACAGGCTGGCATCCAAATGTTTTGACTTTCCTCTTAGGGGAATCACCAAGGATCGCACGCGGTCTAAATATTACTACTACATCGCTAGATGGAATTCAGCCACTGTCTGGAGGAGAATTCTATCGGCAGATTATTCTGATCCATAGTTTTTCTTGATGTCTCTAATCAATATTGAAGAGCGAGTTAATCGGAGGAATGCCAGAACATCCGTGTGCCATCTTTCCTTCCTCATTCCATCCGCTCTCCTTATCCACACAACTATACAGTTACATGCAATACACTGCCACATTAGTCGGGAGCTTAGAGCTTGTACCACATCTGTCGATGCCCCACTGGCGGTAATACCTTGAGAGGGAAATTCCAACAAGATGATGTGGAAGTCGGCGCCGGATCTCACTTTCTAGCTGTGGAGAAACACCGCCACGTCCTAAAATCAATTATGCACTATATTTACGGGATCAATGGTCATATAGTGGTTGCACTTGGAATAAAATGATCGATCAATCAAATAAATAAGCGTGGAATATCCGAAAAATACGTGGACTATATGTCGTGCTTGCGGCATGAAAAATAACAGTGAGTAAAGACGTGGCCCATTTAAATCCTCCGATAATTCCCATTTATCCCGATTTAATTTCCTAATTATTTCCCATCTACATCCCCATTCGTTCAATCGGGAAAAGATAGAAGTAACACAAAAGTTCCTGAGATAGTTGATGTATCGCAACATCAACGCTACTGCTGCGAACAGATAAATCAAGATTATTTGTAACGACGGAAGACCCCGGAGTAGTACCACAGAAATTCCAAGCACGTTGAAGGTGATTCAAATGATTCATTTGCAAGAGCCTGGTAATTGGTGAGAACAACTTTCGCACCTTCTCGCATTAAACTCATTTCACAAATTAAATCAGCCTGAAATCTTACTTTGCATAGTAATTTTTAATTAGTAATTTTCGAAAATTCAGAGAGTTCGACGAAAATGAGACCTGAAACAATATTTTAAGAGTTCCATGTTTTACCCATGGGAAAATTAAAGAAAATATTTGGGGTGGTTTTCGAGAAAATCTGTTTTATATAAATTGCATTAATTCGAAACACAAATTACGCAAAAGACTTTCCAAAAGCCTTTTTTTAAAGCTCTGATTTCTTAGAACAGATTTTTTTACTGTAAAAATCTCTATTTTCAAATTTGTGGTTTTGAAAAGATAACTTTTTGCAATTTTCAAAAATACCGAGTTCTCCGGAAATGAGAATAGCATCCTATTTTTTACCATCTATTCATATATACCAAAAAAGAAGTCTTTTTGAGAAAATGATTGTTTAATTTTTTTAGTTCCCTGTATTTTACGCGAACTTACGTTAAAACTATTCATATTTTCGAAAAATTGTACATGACCTCATTTCAAGATCTACCTTTAAAGAACAGATTTTATTAAGAAAAAATCTCTATCATCAATATTGTAGTTGTAGGAAGACGCAAAAAAATTAACTTTCGAAACATACGAAAATGAGATTTGACCATTCTCTTAAACGTCGTTTACGTTAACCGGAGACAAAGTGTAATAAAAAAAATTGAAGCCGTTTTTGAGAACATTTTGAAAATGTTGAGGCTTCATGTAAAGTACTCCCCTCCCAAAAAGAATCAAAATACCCGTTTCAAATTTAAGAGGGGCCCCGAGTTCCTTTACATTGATTGAGGAATATCAATTTTGAAGAAAATCACCTGAATGGTTGTGGTGATAGCTTTGACCACAGACGGACAGACGGAAGGACAGAGACGTTTTGACGTCAATCGATTTTTCGATATCAAGGTCGCACAAAATGAATTCTGGCTACACAATGTGTTAGAGGAGTTAATTTAGTATACATAGGAACAAGATTTATCCACTCCATTACCAGAGCCTAGCAATTAGAGTTCCAAAATTAACCTCCTTCCGGTGAACGATTACAATACATTCTCTCTTACGAAGTAAGGGCAAGAAAGTACAAATCGAGAAATAAAATATTTCGACTTAAATAAAATTAATAAATCGAAAGAGAGAAAATTGAAGATATCTAGGAACTAGAGATATAAATGTATGAATTATTGATAATTGAATAGTAAATAATTTCTCTCGTGTGCATAGTTTTGAGAGTGCAATAAAATTTTCATACCAATTCTTGCCAAAACGTTTGTTGCTACGCTTTATATACACACGAGTTAGACGGAGATGCCATAGCTCCAGAAATCGTGCACAGATTGAACTTGTTCCCATTGTACGACTCATATTTTTTTATTAAATTAAATTAAATAAAGCAATTCATTATTCATGCTCGCTTGTATGGAGATTTAAAGCGATATTTTTGTCTCCAAAGACCATTGTTGCTCATGGTGAAATTAAATACGTAAAATGACGAATCGTGATATATATGATACGTATCATGTACGAAGTATTCCTAGTGCTAACAAGACGAAAATTAAAAACAGTAAATGCCTAATAAAGAATTTTCAACTTCCATTTACAATAATCATATCCTATAACGCTCATCAGATAGCCATTTGAATTTACTATTATTATTTTGACTGAGAACGTTTGAGATCATCACAGCTGCAGCGAGTTAGGTACTTGAAAGGAATATTGCAAAATGTTTCAGGAGAATTGGTGCGTGAATTTAGTGTATTGCTTGTCCTTGAGCCGTGAATTGGCGTTTGCTCATTGATGATTTCTCAATTGGGTGGAACACGCGTCCTGCAATTCACATTTTATTTAATTGGAGTGCGTAGTTACTAAAATGATTAGCAATTTCACCCTCTTTGGTAGTACGCGACAGTACGACATTAATTTTTACCATTTGTTCGGTCTCAGGATTTTCGAATCCAATTTGCATCATAATGTTCTAATTTCTTACACTGCTCAATAGTACGCAATGTAGGTTTCTTTGTTTCTTACACTGTCAACAGTGGTAGTTTGACAATCTTTGTCCACAATTTGCATCCTCACGGTATTTAGTTTGTTTTCCAGTCTTCAATTTAACACTACACTTCTCACAAGTGTTTGAAAACATGTTCTCAGGGAAACATCGAGGGAAGAGGTTTACATTTCGACACTTTTTTAAACACGTACCTATCGCAGTGATTGTTTGCTCTGCCTTCCAATGTTTGAAAGAGGGTCGGGTGCTGAAAAGGGGGAATCGACCTTAATATAAAAAATTGTTATGGTGTTCAAATGGGATTTTTGGTGGTAAAACGCAAACCACACCACACCCTCATAGAAAAACACCTATACCGAACACAAGGCTTAAACACGCACCCTTCGACTCCGTGAACATATATATCCTTGTGTCTGCGAGGCTGGAAACGTACTCTAGTCTGGCTTACTAGGTTTGCGCCGTTTTGCAGCTCGAACATCATCTGGCGCTATATCAGCTGCCGTATAGCCGTCGTCGTGTCCCCACCCCGATGTCCCAGGACGGCCGGAGTGCTTCCAGAAGGCGTTGGACTTGCACATGTTTGTTTCTGCCTTGTCTCGTAACGTCACAGTCAGTCATTGCCTTTTATTATTTCGGTCAGGGGCCAGTTTACGCTTTTCTTTTATCACTCGTGTCTTTCTTTCTTTGTTTTATTTATTTATTTATTTATTTAGTTTATTTATTTATTTATTTATTTGTGGTTAGGCGGAAGAGCGGGCCTGATGGCCCGAGTCTCGCCACATAAATAAAGTCATTATTATTACTATTATTATTATTATTATTATTATTATTATTATTATTATTATTATTTTAGTTCTAATTTGTTTACTCGTTTAGGAGAGGGGGCCTTGCAAACGCGAAGGGATGTTGACCTAGGTGGCGCGGGTCCTTGCCGCGTCCCGCTCGTTTCGCCACCGCGTGCAGCCCCGGCCAGCGCGGCCCCGATGCTCAGCGACCCGCGCGCGCAGGGCGCAGGCGCGGGCGCAGCCACAGGGCGAAAGGCGCAGCGCGTTCTTCGCCGCCCACGTAACGCGCTTTCGCAAAGCGCCGCCGCCGCCGCCCGTGTGAGCGCGCTTCCAGGCAATTGTGGGATTCGAAATAGTACGCCGCACAGAGATAAAGCTTGCGCTCCTAGTGCCTACCCCCCTTTGCGATAAAAAAGGAAAACAACAACCTGGACTCGGTAAGTGGGGACTCTAGTTGAAGTTTGTGTAAAAGTATACCTGTAGGACCGAATTCACAGTCGACACCCAAAATGAGTGCTCCTTTTGTGATAGATTTTTATTCTCACATGGGTGAGCAATGCTTATTCGTGTATGGTCGCCCACTCACCGAGTATCATTCTGTCTTTTCTTTGGCGGTTTAGGTTATGTTCTTATGCGACACTCACTTTTAATATGAAAACAATGACCATAATTTCGCAAAATATTTTGCGTTCTCGAGGTACCACATCGTTCTCCCTTCTAAAATATACATCAGAAACATATGCAATGCATTACAATTTATGAACGATCTTGAAAGCTCACTAGTGAAATTGGTCGCCCTGTATAACAAAAAACAATGAATGTGTGTACACACTGCGATTACGAAACAGGCAAATGACACAGTGTGACGGAGATCCATCGCCAAATAAAATACCAGAAAAATATCGACTCACCGGTGGCATTGAGGGAGCCGACAGCAACGATTAAGATGCCAAATCTGGAGATGCTAACCGTAGACAAAACGCCAAGGAGGCGGCGATGATTGTGGTAGAAATGAAAAAGTGTATATACTGAATTGTGGTAGAAATGCGAGTGTTTTGAAGACGAGGGAGGTTGCGTGAACGTCTCCAAACGTTCACGCAGAAAAGGGTCACATGAAAACATAAGGATGGCTTAAGGCCGAAGGGTTGTTTTTTGATTATGAGCTGCATGAACTAGTATTTCGAAAGTAATTTGATACAGTATATGCAGAATTGTGAAAACATTACTTACCCTTTTTACTTTCTCACTATGAAGTAGAGAGAATGTTATGTAATGCTACGCGAAAAAGCGCCAAATTTTTTACAGAAAATCTATAATTACAGGGCCCTGGTAACGAAAAAGCGGATAACTCTAGTAGTTAAATTTAGAAAAAAATCCTCTATCACGTGGAGTAGCCAGAATTAATGTTTTTTGGGTTCTTTATGCCGAAAAGTCAAATGAGAGCAAAACGTGTCCGTCCGCCTGTGAAAAACGCTAGCGGCTAAATCGTTCGTTCGATTTTTTTCAAAATTGATATTCCCCAATCGATCTGACTGATGTCGCGGTCCTTTAAATTTTAAACCGATATTTTAATTTGAGGAGTACATTACATGAAGCCCCTTTCAAAATTTTCAAACAAATGGTGCCATCGATTTTAATTAAATTTTGTTGTTGGACAGTGTGAAGGAAGTTTATTGAACGAACGAAATCACGAATAAATGAACGAAATAACGAATGGTGCAGATCTCATGTTCGTTAAAAACCCTGATTTTTCGAAAAATGCAAAAGTTCAAAATTTTTTAGCGGCTTCCTACAACTAAAATATTAAAGATAGAGATTTTTCCCGTAATGAAATCTGTTTCTTAAAACAGATTTTTAAATAAGGTCGTGTACAACTTTTCGAAAATTTGAGTTTTACAGAAAAAGATTCGGAAAAAATTCGGAAAGAAACTGCGGTATAAATAGTATTACGTAGGGGCGAGAAAGTATGTGCTGCTTTGCACCACTTTTTGATTTGGCAAAACCACCCTTTCATTCGCCTTGTTCGCTTCATGTTATTAGAAACAACAAATTGTTTTTACGGCTAAAATACGCATCTGACAATATTGATGTTCATCATTTGAAGTTGGTGTACATACTGAATATATGAATACTCTGAATTCAACGATAGAAAGCAGTTTTAATTGAAACTTTTGAATGAAAGAAAATACACGTGTTTTTATACTCCCTCTTGGTTAAGAGTTTTATTATTTGTATATAATAATATTCAACAGGACATTGTACTTTGAAGAAAACGGAAGTAAAAATGTTCGGAATCGATACTTCCAACACCAACACATCAGGACATACAGGTCTTGTTTACGAGAAATAACGACCAGTTGACATGAGCAAGAACAGGCATAAAAAATATGTGAATAAATTGACAAAGCACTGTGTAAAGCCGTATTAAATGTCTGTCTCATGCACACTTCTTTGGATAAAAGGAGGAATTATTATCTGTAAAATAAAGAAACATCTTACAACTGGGCGAGTCATTTATTCTTGGAATAAGCAGTACAAGGGGCAACTATTCCTGGAGGTATCCCGACATTGGACAATCTGTTCTTAAACATCTTGATGATGTCACGTAATCAGCTCTGGCGTTGCAGTTTATTTATGGCACATCCGCATACGACCCGCACTACTTTTGCACGCGTGAGCGGACACCCAAGGCCGGAGTCGTGTTCCGCGCGGGAGGCAAAGGCGGCCTTTGCAGTTTATCACATCTGCGCTCGGTGCCTCAGTTCGGGATTCCCCAGGCGTGGCGGCCTCGTCCCGCTTTGTTGCCGCCAAATGTCTTAGGGAGCAAGCGGGGGCGTGCAGACGTTTCTCCGAACGCGTTCGGCAATCGCCAAGCAGCAGCATCAGATGGTCGAGGCTGACATTTCGAAATTCAATGTCTTCTTATGAAGGTATTCGTCCAGTTGTAAGCGCAGAGTAAACCCCAATATATTTCTCTTTTTTTTCGGCGAAACAGTGAGATTTTTTTACAAGTAACGTTTTTCTACAAGTAAACCCACCAGTTGCCTGTAGTTCATGCTGTATGCTGAATACAGCAAATAAATTGCGTTCGTTGACAATAGCAAATAGTTGAAAGGAAATTCTGAAAACGTATTTACCAAACGAAAATGTTTAGAAACGTTTAAGATATAGTTTTATCGCTAGATCCGTTTTTCCAAATGTTTAAATACGATAACAGAAAATTATTTTTAAGTCTAACTAATCTATTTTCATGTGTATAAACTTTAATTATATTATAATTACATTATCAAATAATTATTTTAATGATTTGGGGTGTTCGTGAATATGAGAAAGTTGCCTAATTTGTGGCATTTTTTACTTTCTCGCCTTACTTCGTAGTACTTACGTAGTGAAGAGAAATAATTTTAATGCTGGTGCGAAAATCGGTTTCGAATGCTTTCTTTTGACAGAAAAAACTCTTATGGTGGGGCCCTGGTAACGAAGAAATGAAGAAATCATGTTCTTATACGTAGTAAATTACTTTCTCTAGCTATCGCTCAGGCAATTTTCTTAAAAATTGATATTCCGCAATCAATCTAAACGAACTCAAAGTTCTGGGAGTGGGAAAGTAATTTTAATTTTGAGGGATGCTTTGAATGAAGTTTTAACTACATCTTTAAACAATTTTCTCAAAAATGTCTCCAATTTTTCTATTAAATTTTGTGTGACAAATACGCAATTTTTAAACTATTATTTTCTCAAAAATGCTCCATGTTTTTTTTTAATTTCCCTTAGGATATATAAAAGATCAAAAAAGGACATTAAAAATGGTGCTGGGCCCATTTTCGGCAAACTATTTTCGAAAATTGCAGAAACATTAACATTGGAAAAGTATGGTATTGATGAAAATTTATTTCTCAAGTAAAATCTCTTCTAAATAATTAGATCTTTTTAAAAGGCAATGAACATTTTCTTGAAATAAAACTAGTATTTTTTACGTAATGTTTTTATTTTCTTCCTTATATAAATAAAATTACCAGCATTAATAAAAGTATGGTCAAGTGTATTACAACCAGAATTAAATTTATGAAGTGCGTATAATTATTAACAATGATAGATCCTTATACATTCTGTTCCTGTTATTTAAATAACAAATATTTTCAAAATCAATTCCAACACTAAAGATTGAATATGAAATTTGTGGGAGTTGTTGAACAATTTAACCTGGAATAATAGTATACTAAACGAAACCTTCCCTCTTCAGAAACAACAGCTATTATATGAATTCTTTAATTGTCAAATTCAACATGATTCAACAAATTTCCGACTTAAGAGCCACAGGGATTTTCTCCCACCGAGGGCTCGGGCAGCGGTCACTTGCCCCAAAAGTGAAAGCAGTAGAAGCCAGTGGGGCGCGGAAGGGCTGCCACCGCCATCGTGGGGCGCGTCGGTGGGGCCCTTGTGCAAGCCTGGTGTACGGGAAGTGGTCTAACCGGGAGTGACGGAACTGCACACACATTCACATGCATATACGCACACTCGTAGTTACTCAAAGACTGTATAGGAATATAAAAATATGGTGGGAAATTGCACAGGTTTCATTTAACAAGTTGCACAGGTTTCATTTCCCCTGATTGGTAGGCAACTCACCAGGCATTGGCGTTCGGCGGGGAAGCGAGGATCTCCTTGGCAACATCAGAAGTGACATGCCAAACACCAGTGCTTACCAATCAAGTGCCCACCAATGAGTTGCCTACCAATCAAGGACACATGTCACATGTGGCACTTCGCTAAATGCAATTTTCTAATGAATGTTTAATGGTAAAAAAGACATTTTCGACCCCTATATGTCATGAAAATGCCTAACATTTTTTCTCGGACACCTGTAAGCCTCGCGAAAATATTTTGTGATGTTTTACATTTTCTGACGGTGTCAAAGAGACCCTAGCTTCCTCCCAAACACCATTGCCTACCAGTCAAGGGAAAATGTCCCCTATGGAATTTCGTTATATGCAATTTTTCCATCGTAGGCTTCTAGGCAAAATAATGATTTTCGACACCCTATATGCCATGAAAATTTCTAACATTTAATCTCAGATTCCAGTATGCCCCGTGAAAATATTTTCTAATGTTTTACATGTTTTACCGTCGAAGTATTAAATTTATATTTACTTTAATTTGCTAGAAAAGGAAAGAATTATGAAAAAAAACTCTAACATAATTGTTTTGATTAAACAAGTGGTTTATGAAAATGGATTCTTAGTGCTCTATTGTAACATCATCAAGCAGGAACAGCCTAGAGGATTTCCGCCCTGACTATTTATTACGATGTAATATCACAACATTATATCCCAACATTTCAAAAGCTAGGAACTTGGTGACCATTTCCGATAAGTTTTTTGTTCAATTCTGGTACGATTCCTAATGCTGTAAGAAATGAAATGAGTGCCTAACTTCGTATAGGTAAAATAACGGTTTTAAGGATGTTGAGTTGTCAATTTTTATTCGGTTTTATCGACACATTTGCAATACGACTCCTCTATGAACAGTAATGATTACGATTTCAAAAACATTGGGTAGTCTATTGAATCATTCGAATTTGACTCACATTGGACCTCTTTATAAGACACCACTGCCTTGCTTGGGTGGATTAAAATCGTTTTTGGATAATGACAAAACATAATAATGAGAATGTCTGTACACAAATGTCGTGAATAACCATCTTTATATGTAAATAATACGTACCAGAAATTATAGGTACCTGTTCATTGTCACTCGTTAACAGCATTAAGCTCTGGTTTTGTTTACTTTTAACTTTCTTATCTTAGCTTAGAACTTTTCACATCTCCCTGGTTGTACGACGTGATCTCCTTTTTCAAGTTGAGTTAAAATAATGAAGCAATTTATTTTTTGTTTAAAATCTATTTAATCGACATTCATTAACCCGAAACCTTGTTACATCGGTTGAACTACATTGCCATCTTTCGTATTATTATTTTTATTATTACATGCATTTGAGCGTTGTCCCATACTAGGATTGGAGGTTGATAAAATAAAAAGATGATAATGAAGATTGAATGGTTTTAGAACGGATGCAGGAATAAAATGTAGACAGAGAGAATCCTGAGGAAACCTGGCACGAACCCACTTCGCCCATCTCCTCGAGAGACCAAGATCTGAACATGGGCCAGACCAGAGGTGAAATGCGAGAGCGCTGGCTGTCACACTGTGCTCGCACTTCCCCTACTCTCACTCCCCACTCAAATACTCGTAGGGGGAGGATTTTTATGCCCTAAAAACTTGAAATATTCCTTTAAGAAGATTCATTTAAGACCTAAAAATTCTAAAGTATGCAATTAAAATTAACTATATTTCATTTCCTGCTTAAATATTTCTCGATAGAATTCAGAAGAAGCATGTTTGGAATGAAAATATATATTTTTGTGCAAACATAACATAATGTACCTTTACTTTTCATGAGAAATAATTAAAGTAAATATGCACCTTAGTATACCTTGTTGCATTTCGTGTGTCTGATTTAAAAATATGATATCAAGAACTATCCTACATTTGCACAATTATTTTATCATCTATAGAAAAGAAAACAATGCACTGTGACAAGCTTTTTATAATCAATCAACGCCCACAAATAAACAGAATCTACGGAAAGATGAAACGATTTAGAGATACGTCTCTATTTTAATGAAATATGCAAAATATGCACTTATAATTGCAAGAATGTGCACCCCACCAGTAAAAATCGGCCAAAAATGCACTTACATATTATTCTACGCATATTATCCACTTCTAACCAATTATCAAGAAATTTCGCTTGGCTAAGCCCTGAAGCAACAGATAAAATATGCAAAATCATAGAAATTCGCTTCCTAAATGATTATGATTCCAAAATTTCAGCCGGGGTATCTTGCTTTTTATAAAAAATTGATTTTCTTATATAGCAAAGTAAGCGCTTTACGAGATTGAATATGAATTGCAACTTAGCAAGTTTAGTACTGTTACAGGAGAGCGAGAATACTCCCAGGGGAGACCTCAATAATCAATAGTTTTGTATGTAATGTAATTATGGGAAGAATGGCAGTTTTGTACGATAATAGGGAAAGATATGTTTTAAGAGCTGATTTTTTGTTTATTAAAAGATACAATTTAAAAAGTACGGCCTGTGCTTTATTAAATTTATTTAAAATGTTCGCTCTTCAAATTAGTTTGGTGTCAAGGAGCACACCTAGATATTTTATGTTTATTTTGAGGATTCCAAGGAACGCTATATTAATGTATATGAGAGTGGAATTGTTGATGCGCCGAAGAGTGAATATTTTAGCTCCGTATTTGGATGGGTTTATCTTGCATATGATGTTGAATGATCTTGTGGACAGATGATATTGACAATTCGGTTGATTCATTCATGTTTCCGAGCGCGTCAACTGATGTCTTTAGTCCTGTAAGTGTAGAACATGTTTCATCGCGAGAGGTGGCGGTGATTTTTTCTTGGTGGATGGCGAGATCCCGGCGCCGTCCTACATGTCGGCTAGCGGAGTTTTCCCCAACCAGGTATCTCCCACCAGCTGTGAACTCCCGAGCAGGGACAAGCTCTCAGCTCCCGACTGGTCTCCCGACGTGTATGGTAGTACGTCCCGACGTGTGCGGTAGGGCATGTAACTGTGTGAATAAGTAAGGAGCGAGGATAAGATAAGGATGAGGAAGGAAAGAACGTGCGTTGTTTGGCCAGTTTGTAAGGGCACTGCACCGACATTTGCTTGGTATTGATCGGAGAAACTACGCAAAACTACCGATCAGCGTAGGCGGCGCTAGAATTCTTCTCTAGACTGCGAATGAACTCGACCTAGTTGACAAGCTAGAGTCGAAAATTCTTCCACCGTCGAGACTCGAACTCTCGGATCCCCGGTCAAAGACACTGCAGTGACATCAGTTTATGTTGAGCACTTAAGCCGATTTGACAATACGATGTTAACGTTGATGGAGAAATAGTGGAAAAGACTGAGAAAGCGGAAGAACTCTCATTAAAAAACAAGAAGAATCACGAATCCACCTTATCCACTACCTTATACCTTTTGAAGTGGGCGTGATTTAGATCGCTACCGAGAGCCCGTCCCTGAGAGCTCGAGTAGTTGCGTTCCCGTAGCCAGTGCTCCCCCCCCTCCCGCCGCTGTCGTCACAAGTCGCGGGTCGCTGCCGAGGCGAAGGCGAAGGCGCGACGCTGCACAGTGGTCCTTATTGTATTTGTTATTATATTTGTTCCACAGTGGGCCAGAAAAGTCTCTCTGCACCGAGCCGAGTAGGACGTCCTATTAAAAAATGTTTTTATGTTGGTAGCAATCAGATTACTGGGAAACAAGTGAAAGGTACAACGCTTCCAGCATCTGTTATGATTGTTGATGAGTATGCAACTTACGTTCTCTTTTGTTACAAGTTGCAGCTCGTGTTATCAATATAATTTCTATTGCTAGCACTATCACCAGCAAGATGCGCCTGCAGAGAGATATTCCTAGTGCACTGTAGTTATACTGAACAAACACAAACGTCTTAATACTTTAATATAAATCTGTTTAAGTAGTGTACAATGTTCTTCTGAGTTTCCTGGGGAACCTTCTGGTTATCGATCCTAGTTCCGAAAGAGAATGATTGCTGATCGAATTATTCTGCAAAAGATATTGGAACTTAACATGCAAAACAATAAAAGCATTCCTATTGTATTATTAAACATGAAAATAAATTGTTATTTATTGAAAATTGCCCTCAAGCGTTGATTTAATCATTGTTATGATAAGGACCGGACTATTAGGGAAACTGAAATTAGGGAGAGGGAAAACAGTACTGGTTAGTATGAGAGGAGCCTAGACTGGAGAGAAATAAATCAATAAGTCAATAAGCTAACAATAATTAAGTTAATCAGTAGTTTTATGTTAAGTTAGAAAACAGTTAAGAAAATAAGTCACAAGTTGTAGTCAATTGTTTAGTAATAAGTTAATAAAACAAAATAAAAATGAAACTGTCAAAGTAATAAGCACATTAGGGGGCAAAGGGAAGTGGGAATCGGAAATGTAAGGGTAGAGGCGTTGATGCGGACGATCTTCTGTGGCGCTGTTTGATTTCAGGTGCTGAGGAGGCCAAACACTGGAAGGAGAATGCATGACCTCCGGGCCAGGAATTAAATAAATAGTTTAAAAATGTCGGATATATCAGCATGTACTCGGCTTTTGACGGCAAGTTTTCCTCCTTCAGGTTTGTTTCCTCAGCCGTACCTTATGGTCTCTTTTCCGCGGCTTTGATACGACGGAGGGACTATTTGGGATGAATACCAGAATATGAAAGATTAGAACGCGGTAGGATGTAGGTATTGTAATTGCTTAAAGGCCTTCGGCCTAGCCACATAGCATCAACTAATCTAATTTGCCTGTAATAATTACCTATTAAATAAATTAAATAAACAAACATAAAACTCCTTTCACCAGTTAAATGTGTATTCGCTTCATTTTGAAATGATAAATCTAAATCATTAAAAATGCTGGACAATTATCCGGCAATAAGAAAAAGCATATCTTCGTTATAACACTAGTTTATATTTATCTACGCCAGTTGAATGACTGTTTTCCTTTGCAGGTTTTATATATTCAACAACTAAAGTTTATTTCCTGATGATTTGTTTGAAAAATTAGTCATTTTAAAAGGAAATTCCATTTCTCTATGTTAGACATATTTTTGATATAATTTTATATTTGAAAATGTTTATTCATATTGTTACAATATATTAAAAAGTTGTTGTTCAGAAATTTGTATGACTGTCAATTACTAATTTACTTTACAATATATTGTTGCAATAAAAATATTCAATACAAAATTCTTATATATTTACAGTATTTATTGCATTTTAAGTATTTTAAATACATCTGTATTTAGCATATCAAGTCCCAATGTATTTTGTGTATTTTAATACTTATTTATATAGTATTTTTCCAAGTATTTAAATGCTAAATTTAAAGTATTTTGGCCTATCCTGATATTTATTAAGACCCTTTGGGCTGAGTGTGCGGCGCGGACGCTGCCTGCGGAGGCCGAGGACGTCGCGCGACCCACTTAACGCCCGGCCGCGCCGCCCTCGCCCCCACGGCCGCCCGCCCGCCCGCGCGGGTATTCTGGGAACCGCTGGGAACAGAAACTTCCGGAGTGCGGTGACGACTGTGACAACGGGAAATATATTTAACTAATGACTAGTGGCTATTTATTCTTGCTTTCTGTTAATGAGTCCAGTGTGAAACCCCGGTTGTTGGTAGACGAGGATCGATCTTGTAGAAGGAAATTCTGATTTGCCGGATTTTGGGGTGCTCCAATGTTTGTTGACGAATGTTTTACTAATGTTTTCCTAAATTTAAGGGAAGTTTTCCGCACAATTTATAGTAAATACGGAAATTTGAATGTTTCATGTAGTAAGCTTACAACTTATTAATAACTTAATTTGATATTGCGACATTTCAAAAATCGTGAAACAAACTTTCTTTGAAGTTTTATGCCATAATTTGCTAATAAATATAAACATTAGTGATACATATACACCTCAACTTCCTATATTATCTATGTTACCGGAATCGTAGAATTGCAGTGTTTTATTCCATGTGTATACTGCAGAATAAATAACTCCATAATTTGTGTAGTACATTACAATGCTTATATAACATGCTTAACATACATTCATATCTTGTCAGAAAAAATGAACAGTACAAAATTTATTTATCGTCAGGAAGCTCAGAAAAAGTCGACACAAATATACTCGGGCAGGTGAATTCACGCTCTAAAGTAATCGGTGAAAGTTGTTAACGCGTTAATTTGAATATTGTAAATGTATGATACAATCAAATATCCACAGTTACTTTCAAATCTGACACAATTTCTAGTGACCTATCACAAGAGCTGTTTATCTCAACTTCTTTTACATGCATGAAATACATTTAAGAGACTTAATGCGTCTGGGTTTTCCACGTTCACGGTTCATGAAACGATTGCTGAAACTCTGATAGTTCCAAACTTCCATGCTTGCAAAGAATTAAATTCATCCAGTATGCTCCTAGTGGTGCTGTGAAGTACTTGTTTTCGCTGTTACTTAGTTCATGACGTTGTGTCTGGTTGTATCATTTTCCACATTTTTCCGTCAACCATCTCGTATAGAGAGTCATCTTTGTATGCGCATAAAGATACCTAATTCAGTTTCTCGGGATTACAAGGAAGCGGAAGAAAGTTTGATATGAGGTATGTGAGAATTTTGTATAAATGCGAAGAGAGCTCTTTATAACAAATATATTTTGTTAGCCTCATTAGTCACTGAACTCTTTTATTTAAATTTATTCTAAAAGCTAATTGAGAAATGGAGGCCTTCATTAGCTACAGTTGTGGGCAATTACGATTGTTTTTTTATATACGTAGTTTATAGAAAATTATTTAATTATACAAAAATTCGATGTTGAGATTTTGACGGAAACATATGTTTTGTTACCGAATAATGTTATTTTCAAGAACGTCAGTCCAGCTGTGAACAACACTAGCGCCTGAAACGTTCATAGTTTTTCGCAAAAATGGATATTTCACCATCAATCTGGATGAACTTGACGTGAATTTTGAACATATATTTTTACTTATTTGAGTACTTTGTATGAATTCCATGGGATTTTTTTGTAGGTTCCATAGTGGTGAAATAACCCGTCGCTGGCCGCGAAAACCTCTTCAGTCGAATTAACGATATTGTGGATGTGCGAAATTTTGGCACGAGTTCATCTAGTCTCACGATATTACTTAAGCACACCAACGTTACAAAAAATACAAGAAACCGTGTGCTGCTGTTGCTCATTAGAGGTTCAGTTATGATGTCAATGACTTGCCAATAATGAAATATCTGAAATTAATAACTATTTATGAATAGTAAAATGGAATGAAATAGTGTGTGTAACGAATATATACGTTTCGTGTTTCTTTTCATTAATAAATATTGATTACTAATAAGTGAACGTTTCCTTATCTTCAAAATCAACAAAGAAAAGATTATTCTCTATTACTGTGTAATTTAGCATACGGTAAATTGCAAAATTACATTTTTCTCAATGTTCTCGATTTTCTGGAGGGTGATCAGCGTCTTGTAATTTTACGCTGCAATGATTCATCGCTGGGCGTAAAGGATTCTTTTTTGTTTTCATACTATACAACAAGAAATAATGAGAAACAGAATTGAGATATTGGGTGAATGTGAGGCATGGATCACACGAATTTTGTAGACATTTTTAAAAGTTCTATGTAGTTATTGGATATATCGCTATCCGTAAGTACGACTCATTCAGCGAAAGTCGATTTATTCTCTGTAAGTTTTCAAAACCTCACGTAATTGTTAAATAGGGCACCGTCACTAGCAATTGTATACCTTAACTACTTCGGCGTATTGAGTATGAACAACGATGCTGCAATAATATTGAAACATTGTCATTTCAATTAACATCTTCAAAAGTAAATTCGTTACAATAAGTCTGGAAATGGAAATGCAGGGGTTGGAGTTCTGTAATTCTGATCATTGGCATATGGGAGTTTTATTATTTAAAAAAAAAACTCATTTCATTCGCAGTCTCCTTCTTGATGTTGCACTTTTCACAAACAGTGGTGTAGAATCCATGAGCACTTTATTTGCCACGAGTGCATTAGGGATGCCAATTTTCCTTTTCCACCCTTACTTCCCAATAGGAAAATGTATTGTAATCGTGAGCCGGAAAACTGCTAATTTTCGACAGAAAAACTCTTATTGCCGGGCCCTGGTAACGAAACTTGTGGTTATATACAACAGCGTGCTCTTTCTCAAATTCTTTCTAAATTTGTAATTTTCGAAAATTCAAAGAGTTCAATACAAATGATACCTGTGCCATTCTTTTAAGCCTCCCTTGTATCATCTGTAGAGAAAGTGAAGCCTTTTCTAAAAAAATTGTTTAAAAATATAAAATTTCCATGTTTCACACAAAATTAAGAGAAAACTACACATATTTTCGAAAATTGTATTTAATCTTATTTCAAGATCCATGTTTAGAGAACAAATTTCATTCCAGAAAAAATTCTATAATATTTTAGTTGAAGATGCCGAAAAAAGTGAACTTTTCAGCTTTCCAAGAATTAGGGATTTCAACGAACATGAGACCCGCACCATTCTCTTATGCGTCCTTTACGTCATCCGAGGCCAAATTTAATCCAAACATTTGGAGCAATTTTTGGGAAAATTTTGAAAATGTTTCTAAGGCTTCATGTAAAGTACTTCCAAAACAAAAAATTTATATTTAAAACTCAGAGAGTCTCGAGTTAATTTAAATCGATTATGACAAAATGATAAAATATCAATTTTGGAGAAAATCCGCTGAACGGCTTTGGAGTTTGCTTTGACCGCAGACAGACAGATAGACGGACGAACAGAGATAGGTTTGGTTATCAAATTTTCGGTATCAAAGATCTACAAGATATGGATTTTGACTACATAACATGTTAGAGGAGGTAATTTACTATATATAGAAACAAACTTTATCCATATCTTTGTAACCAGAGCTCGGCAATAAAAGTTTTCTGCCGAAAATAAGAGATTACAATATTTTCTCGTCTTGAAAAGTACGAGCGAGAAAGTATAAGCAAGGAAGTAAAAGTAAATAAATCTTGATCCTCTGTATAGTGAATTTCTTCCTCTAACACATTGTACAGTCAAAATCAATGTTATGTGGGTCCTTGATACCGAAAAATTGATTGACGTCAAAACGTCTGTCCATCCGACTGTGGTCAACGGTAGCACTAAAACCGTTCAGCCAATTTTCTCGAAAATTGGTATTCCCCGATTGATTTAAATAAACTCAAACACTCTGAGGTTGAAACGGATATTTTGATTTTTGAGGGTACATTATATGAAGTCTCAATAACATTTTCAAACTTTTTCTCAAAAAAAAACTACACATTTTTTATTTGTTTTTTTTTTTTGAATACCGTAAAGGACGCTTGAGAGAATGATGTACGTCTCTTTTTTATTGAATTTATTGAATTTAATTTTTATTGAAGTCTGTATTTTCGAAAATTGAAACAAGTTAACATTTCAAAACTACAAAGTTGGAGAGAGAGATTTTTGCCTTAAAATCTGTTCCAAAAATATCAGCTCTTTAAAAAAGATAATGTTCAGTTTTTTGAAAAAACGAGTCATATTTCCATAATTTTTGTGGAAATAAATGCAATCACAGTTTTCCCCGAATGTCTGAAAGCAGGTCTGATTTTCGTTAAACTCTCAAATTTTCGAATTTCATATTTAGAAATAACGTGAGAAAGTATGGGCAGTTGTAGTACTACTAGTTTCTTAACCTAAGCGGGCCTGAGAAGATGGCAAAAGGGTAAAGAGCAATGTGATGAAGATTTTCTAACAGATATCAGAAATATTAGAACATGGTTAGCAGTAAAATGATTTCAATATGATGTCACTATAATAAATAACACAAGGAAGTCATGATGTGGTTCCTCTAGTTTGAATTGAAATGCCCATGGTGTATTGTGAATTCGCACATGGAAAACCAAGTGTGTGTGTCTCCGCAGGGGCGCGGCAGCGCGTGCGCTGTGGGGGCTGTGGCTGATGCTGGCGCTGGCGAGCGCGGCGCAGGGCGAGCGCGGAGGGGCGGGAGAGTGCGGCGCGCGGCGGCGGTGGCTGGCGCTGACGCTCCGCGCCGACCGCAACGCCACCGGCCACCGCCGCGCGCAGCTGAGCGTGGTGCGCGAGGGCGCGGCCGGCGGCGTCGGTGGCGTCGGCGGCGTCGGCCGGCGCCCTCGTGACCCCCGCAACGCGGAGGCGCCCCTGCTAGTGCAGCTGGAGCACGGCGACTGCGCTGGTGGACGCTTTCTCACACTCGACATCACAGGTGCGTTCACAACAGAGGCTGAGGGAGTGTTAAGGCCGCTTCACAGTAGCCCGGGAACGCGAACGGGAACGCAAACGCGAACGGGAACGCAATCGGGAATGCAAACGCGAACGGAAACGCAAACGCGAACGGGAACGCAAACGCGAACGGGAACGAAAACGCAAACGGAAAGGAAGTTAAAAGATGTATATCTCAGGCAAATATTCACAATGCGACGGGAACGGGAAGAATGATGAACATTTATCTTGGCCTGAGAATGCGAAGATCCTCGACCAATGAAAATGAAGCAAATGGCATTTCTAGTTGATCGAGCGTCTAAACGTTTTCCAGCTGATCGAGCGCCCTACGCCCTCTGCGTGCGACACTGGTTGCGGAGTTGAGGGTAGTGCGATATTGAGGTTAGAGCGTGGATTTGCGCAGTTATATACAATTCGAGGGGGGTTAGTCTTGTTAAGATGTTTTAGTTAGGTTTAATAAGTTTAATTATTTTTCTATTCATATTAATACTTAGAATTAAAATTCATCCAAAAATTAGTTTAATATTTTCGTTAAAGCACTTTCGAGTTGTTTTTTTTATAAAATTTTAGTTAGATGTATTTCCCATTAGTACGTATTAGTTTTTGCATTTTTTATTCTTAATTTCATTATTTTGTTTTTCTATTTACTATTCTTTCGTTTAAGTATTTATTATTCAAACACAAAGTACATGGCAAATCAAACAATTAACAGAGCAGTGTAGCTGTAGAAGTTCTTTGGTTTCGGCAATTGTTTCTTGAAGTTCTCTTTTTAGCCACTAGGGGTTCGTAGAGCTATTCCTCTTTCCGTTGACGTTTATTGTGAAGCTCATGTATCTCGCGTTCCCATTCCTGCCCATGCCTTCACGTTCCCGTTCTCGTTCGCGGGCCGGGAGCGGTAGCTCAGTGCATCAACTGATGTCACTGCAGCGCCTCTAACCGGGAGGTCCTAGGTTCGAGACCTGACGGCGACAGGATTTTCGACACTAGCTGTTCAGCTAGGTCGAATTCAGCGCTGGAGGGAATTCTAGCGGTCGGCTGCTCTGATCGGTAGTTTCTCCGATCAACACCAGGCGAATGCCGGAGCAGTACCCTACCAAACGGGCCACGGACCGCGCGCGATCTGTCCTTCCTCTTCCTTGTCCTATTCTCTCCCCTTACACACACACACTTACACTAACATGCACTACACTACCACATATTCCGGGAGACCGGTCGGGAGCTTAGAGCTTGTCCCGACAGGGGCGGTGCCCCGTTGGTGGGAGAGTCCTGGTTAGGGGGAAACCCCACTAGCTGACGGTAGGTCGGTGCTGGATCTCACCATCCAGCGGGGGAAGATCACCGCCATCTCCCGAGAAAAAACATGCGCTACACTAACGGGACTAATGACCAAAGCAGTTGACGCGCCCGGAAACACGAAAAAATCAATCAAATCAATCAAAAAACCGTTCGCGGGCTATTGTGGAGCGGCCTTTGCCCTTGTCTCTGAGCGGGAGGTCCTAGAGAGCGACGCGAGATGGCGGCGGATATTCGATACTGGTTATGTAGCGAGGTCCAATTCAGCCGCTGCCTGGAGGAGAATTCCAGCGGCTATAATTATTTTCCGTGCTTTCTCAGTTCAATAAAAGGCATATGCCGGATCAGTATCCTAATAGGCCACGGACCAAGCTCTATCATTTCTTCCTCTTCTTTGGCCTATTTTCTCCCCTGACTCACACATTCACTTACATCATCTACACTCCTACACATGTCAGGGAAACTAGAGGTTTCTTTCCATTTTCGTTTATATATTTTGGCAAAAACAAATTGTCCTACACCTATGATGGAGCATTTCTCACAATTTCAATTTATACCATTATAATATTTTTAAAACCATTAATTTAAACAATAATAAACAAATTAATAGTAAATTATAATAATTGTCTTCGTAATTACTTTCATAAATAACATTCTATAATATTTATAAAACGAGTAATTATTGTAAGGATAAAGAATTAGGGTATTATAAATTAAGAAATTGAAACAACGAGAAATAAGATTTTATGTTACATAAATTAAAATACTTGTCTTCGATATGATACATTTATTTTATGAAACATTTATTTTGAAGAAACTATCATGGAGTGGTAGATACTGCAAAAATGTTAATGTTTTCATTTAAAAGAGCGTTTGGAAGTCATCAAATATTATTCATTCTCAGAAAACGTGATAAGCTGTTTCATCAACCTTTTCTCAGACACACAGTGGTGACTCAATAAGATTGACGAAGATTGATATGAAGAATTGTATTCCTTGTCTGAAGAAACTATTAATTTTCTACTTCTACAAATCAAGTCTAGGTGGGGAAGAAAATGAAATGCATATCACCCGTTTAAACTAAAATTCTATCTGTCTTGCCAAATTTGTTTTAATAATTTAGTTGCGTGATGCCGCAAGTGCAAAAAAATATTTCCAAGAATTTTCATATTATTGATGTAGACTTGTAAATTTTCCCGAAGTTCTGTTTTAACTGTACATTTTTGAAGTTCTAAATGAAAAGGTATCTGTTATAACCAAAACAGGAAACCAAGTTCTTAAAAGGGTATTTTACTCCACCACAATTGTACAACAGAATATACCATGGGACAAGCTTAAGTAATCATATAACCGGGAGATGTACCAAAAACCAAACCAGTTCGCCAACCGCCAGAAGATGTAACCAAACGCGCAGGGTAGCCAAAGTCCTGTAGAAATGTCCGTAGTCTTGCCGCGCGGTCATCACTAACAATCACTTGAACGCTGTCTCACCACTTCTTCATTATACTCCGGGATTGCTCCAACTGCCCCTGGAGAGGGCCGATTTATACCCCCTCCGGACTAAAGGACTGCCGGCTAGCCCGACCATACGGGCGATGGTAGGTTGAAACGTGCCGACCGGCGCGTGACGGCTTCGTATGCTCCGCCCGTGTCGCTCTCTCCCGGGCTCCGTCTGTACCGTCCGGAGGCGCTGTGTTCCTGCGGCGGGTCTTTTAACGGCACGCGGGCGGCCATTACAGTATCAATTCAATAAGAACTTGCAAGGCATCCGTAGAAGTTATTCTGAATACTGGTGTCAGAGCTAAAAAAAGTTGTTCGTTGTGTTCAAAACAGAATTCTTTAGTTGTGTGTAAATATTGCTAGATGAAACCACCCTGAAACACCATGTGAAAGACATGGTGTATGTATAAAACTGTATAAAGCTTTAGAAAGATGTAAAAGCTTGAGGAAAAGTTGGTTTGCTGTATTACTAACATTTCGATTATGTTTTTCTCAAAATTGTTTTTCAAAATATTTCCAGTCATATATTTTTAGTTTTATTAAATACTTGAGATTCTGTATTAGGCAATTCCGTCAACAAAAATTGTAAATTTCTAGATCTAATATTAGCGAAAATAGCTAGCAGGACGAGCAAAATACTAATATAAAAGTAAATTGAATGAAATTAATATATATTTTATACTGTTCGAAAATAAAAACATTACAAGCTGAATCATTTATACTCACTTATTCTCTTTTCATTTCACGAACGTTTAACGAATTCTATTACAGAAAAATTTTTCCCAACCATATTAAGTCATTTATTAGTTCTTGAAAAGCACCACCAATTCTTATTAGAAGAAAGTAGTAGTTTAAATGCGGTAAATGTTAATCAATCTTTAGAAACTTATACTATAAGCACACGGTTGGGCAGTATTTAAATACTTGTATTTCAAATACGTATTTTAAATACAGTTTGTATTTGAAAAACTGTATTTTTAATTTTTTGAACGTGTCTTTTAGAGATGTATTTAAATACATAAAATAGGTGTGTTTAAAAAAGGAAATACTTCAAATACAGATGACGATAACGAGGATAGTTCTTTTTATTTTGTTAGTGAATGAACCTCATTGAAATAAAAATAAAAGCCCCTTTCATCTATTGAATCTGAATTCTCCTCATTTTTAAATTATTGATCTAAATCATTAAAAATGCTGGACAATTATCCGACAACAAAAAATGCGTTTATTCCTTATAACTGGAGTCCTTACAATGCCCTTTAACCTATTTTATTTCCTTGAATGTATTTGAGGCAACTTTACCCATTATCAATGTTTACGTCAGAAATTACTTTTGGGAGGGGCTATAAAAGCATATTTTAGAGATAATTGCCTAATCGAGCGTTAAGAGCCTATAAGTGTCTAGATTGAATCATCCGTATTTTTAATATTTTTGTTCACGATATTTTGTTTTCTACAACTATGTTTTTGAGAAATCGGTGATGAGTAGTTTTTTTCCGAATAAGTAACAACCGCGTAATATCTGCCACGGCGTCTTCCGATCGAGAAGCTCTATGCCCTGTGTTCTTGCCTGTAACGCATCGAGCAGGGACACCGCTTAGAGACGTATGAGAATTTGACATCGTGCGGATTACTTTATCTACTTCACCGAAGCCCGTGAGGGCGTTACAGAGAACTCGTCGAGAATTGCTCTCGTCTATCCGATCTTCGCAATGATTAGTGAGCCATCTGTTCCTTATCATGAACACAACTGGCTTCAAAAATAGCGCTCCCGGCATCTTTCGTTTTTAGAAGGTAGAATTACACAAGGTAAGTGGTGCATGCCAGCTCAATAAATTTGCTGTTCCTGTTAAGTATGCTTGCTACAAACCCAGAAGAGAAATTTTCAAGAAGTGCATTGCTAAAAGAGTGGATTTATGGAGAAGATTCACGGCGGCCTGGAAATGTATTTTTTTGCAAGTGTTGCGAAAAGGTGATAAACTGTGCAAAAAGTATTTCTCATGACTTAAAACACTGCAACTCAAGCAAAAACTGCGAAAAATGTGAGAAAAACTATTCAAACCTTCTTCAGCAAGTGCAGTCAAAAAGAATTTCAACACTGACTTGTGCTACGCCGCAAACATTCCATTTTCAAAACTTGAAAATCCAACATTTAACCAACACATTGACTGTCGTGTGCATCATACATGATCCACACTTGCAATATATTAGTGAGCCGTGTGAAACAAATGTGCTTTACACCCAATATTATCGTCCAGGCCGCGTGGCTCAGAGACGCTTCACGCTACAATGCTATGCTTAGGAAGCAAAATAGATTAAGGCCTTCTGAATAGATTAGTGTTCTTGGCCTACCCAAATATTCGAAATATTACCTTCAAAGTGGTTTTTTTGTTTAAAAAAGTCGTCAAACACTGCATCTACCAGTAAAGTTCAGAATAAATTATGTATTTTTTAAATAATATGGTTAATTATATCAATTATCTCTAAATAGAATAATTCTGTGTATATTATATTTTACACGCTATAATTATGATATTGAACATTTATTCGAAAATTATAAAGGAAAAATAAGTATAAATAGTAAGGAAAACGACGATATGACACCAACTATCGCTATACACACTTTCAAATTCAAAATTAGCCTCCTTACTAGCATTTTATAGAGAATACTCGTATAACTGTGAATCACGTATTCACCACGCGGCTCCAGCGAAGTTATTCACATCTCGGGTCGCATGGTGAAACATGGATTCACGTTTCAAAATGGCCGTTACATCTGTGAAAATTAGTTACGTTTTCCAAATATATAATATTATGTAGCCGTTAGGAATAAAATAAGCGTGAGGTCTGAGGATAAAATAAGTTTGATAACATTTCGGCGCACACTGGTTCAATCGGACCTAAAATCTGGCCATAATTACAAATGCCAGTGGATTTGCATAAAAATAGGTATCAATTGGTTTTTGAGGTCGCTGAATTCGAATATCATAATGGAATTTCAAAATTCAAAATGGAGGGTTCAAAATGGCTAACTGACTCAAAAATGAACCCGATATGTGTAGAAATATGGATGCAATGGTTCGCGCGGTCGCTGATTTTGCCCTGCCTATTTAAAAATAACATAAACATAAAAATATGTTTTGAGTGCCTATTTACCTGCCTATTTTCGACCTTTTAGTGTCTACATGTTCGAGCTCTACTTATAATACTAGTTTACGTTCATCCACGCCAGGTTAACAACAGTTTTCCTTTGCGGGTACTATACATTCGCCAATTAAGGATTTATTGTCTGATGATTTGTTTGAAAAACTGATCGCTTTGAAAGGAAAGTCTGCTTACTTGAGCTAGACTTATAAGTTGTTTTTTTTAAATTTATGACTCTCAATTAGTAATTTATTGTAATTGACATTTACAATAAATGTTGCAATAAAAAGTAATAATAAAAAATACTATATTTACTGTATTTTGAGCATTTGGAGGATTTTAAATACGTATGCATTTAGCTATTCAAAATCTAATGTATTTTGAGTATGCATTTAAATACTTATTTACGAAGTTTTTTTGGCGAAGTATTTAAATACCTAATTTAATGTATTTTGTCCAACCCGGTATACACAGAGATAAAATGAAAATGCCGATTACAATACACAATATCGAAATTAAATTATGCTTATCCAAATATATCCAAAAACTCCATTAAGCATACTGAATGGTAATTACAAAATAGTAAATTCTTTAGACTTTGAAAACTACAAAAAGAAAGTATCAGTTCTTTGACCATTATAGTTTCGCCTTATTTTCCTTTAGAAGTACGCAAGAGAACTACAACGTATTTTGTTCTTCGATTTATTTGTGTGCTTTGACAGTTCATTAGCTGTTACGGTGTCATCCAACCTGGAGCTTAAACGCCACAACAGTGACGTCACTGCGGTGACATTTTTTACATCAACAGATCTAATGTTTAAATCGAAGTCTAGTCTACTTGCGACAGATATGCATTCCCGTGGTACACAACTGTCTAACGGGTTGCCTATACTGACGGCGCGTTCCAAGATGCTTTTAGAAAAACAATGGGAAAATTTAGTTGGTGGAAATCCGTCTTCTACAAATAGTGGTGTCTTTAAAAGAGTTCCCTTCTACAACTTAAATATCCGGCGAAATGTGAAAAAGAGCGCATTAATATACTCGTAGTTCCACGAATATATTTTAGTATTTATTGTGTTCCTGGGTATGGAAGATCACCAGGCGATTTCACTCCTAAAGCTAGTTTTTGTGATCTAAATTTTATTTGAAAATGTTATGATATTGTACATTGTCTGTGTTCTTTTAGACATGGTTTCTGAAAAATTCGTGCATTATTGTATTGTTAAAAACTCAAATAGTTACAGAAAATTTAACATTTATAATTTGTTCACGAAATATAAAAGTTATCCCAAATAGAAAATTCCCTCCATGATTTTATAATCTGTTACACTTTTCACCCATACAGACACGAAACTAATATGAAAAACAATCAAAATATTTAAATTGTTAATTTCTCCAAATGTTACCGCTTTCCCAGTTTGGACTAGTGGAAAATAAAGATCACTATTCTCTACTTAAATAATTATGTTTGATTCACTCCTTTTCATAATGCATTCGTAGCATAAATAGTAATGAAGATTCCACTATTTACCTCGTAAACATACCAGGCAAACAATTATACTAAGACATTACCCACTTTTCAATAAATATGAACTTTTACCATGGAGTAGCTTAAGTAAAAGTAAAATGTCTACATGGGTTGTTTACTGTAACATGCGCATGTGCACAAATCATGATGGAAGAAAAATATAAGATTTTCAATATTTTTCTGCATATTTGCATACCAGCTGTTGTATTCATGTGTCAACTATCCTGCTGGACATTCCCATCCCTCGAAACGCGCCATTGGCTAATCTCCCATTATTAAGGGAAAATCTCGGAGATCGAGGAATGCATGAAACCCACAATTCTTTTATCCACAAATAAAGAAAACAAAACACACTGGGTAAAACTTTTCTTGAGTCCCTGGATTGCAGCACCGAATGCAGTCTATGCCCCCCTCTCGTAGGGGCAATATCGGTACTGAATTCAACTATTAATGGTCAGTAAAGCTCGTTTTACTACTTAAGGATAACTGTTCTTTTATCATAATTTTTACCAGAAACTAATCATACTGTGTAAAATAAGCAATATTCTATTTTAGTTTCATAAACCTCAAATTGTTACAATTGTAGGATTTAAAGATAGTTTGCGCCACCCGGTACTCCTTCCCGTCCATCCATTTTATCCCTCGTTTTGAGTCCCGGGGTTCTCGTATTACGACAATAACTAGTTTCGGTCAAATAATGTCTTTGAACCGATAAAAGAAACTGTAACGTACTTGGTAAAGTAGGCTTCCGCGACTGATGTCAGGGATACGCTCTCGGCTACGAAGGCGATGACGTGATCTGATAAACCAACGATTCCGTAAGCCTTTCATGGCCTCCTTCGAGGCTGAAAAGGAAGAAAGAAAAAGAAGAGAGAAAGAAAATAAAATGGTTCACTTCTTCAGTCCTGAAGAAGGCCAAGTAGAAACTTGAGCGAAATTATTGATTGATTGATTGTCCCGGCGCGTCGACTGCTACGGTCATTAGTATCGTAAGTGTAGTGCATTTTTTACCGCGGAAAGAGGCGGTGATCTTCCTCCACTGGATGGCGAGATCCGGCGCCGACCTACGTCGGTTTTCGGGGATTTTCCCAACGAGGTATCTCCCACCAGCGTAACACCACCCCAGTCGGGACAAGCTCTAAGTTCCCGACAAGTGTGTTTGTGTAGTGCATGTGAGTGTGAGTGAAGGTAAGGAGTGAGGATAGAACGAGGAAGTGGAAGGAAAGATCGCGCCCCGTACGGGGCCCGTTCGTTAGGGAACTGCTCCGACATTCCTCTGGTGTTGATCGGAGAAACCACAGAAAACTATCGATCCAAGCAGCCGGCCGCTAGAATTCTCCTCCAGGCAGCGGCTGAATTCGACCCAGCTGTTTACTGTCGACCCGCCATCGGAATTCGAACCACCGACAAATGCGTCGTCGTTCTTCCACCATGACCAGAAAAAGGATACCATAATTGCCAACAAGATTTCAATAGTTACACAAAACCTTCGTATGCGAAACAGATACCTTGTTGCTTTACTCCCTTTCCTAGTTACAACAGCATCTAAGATTGCTGACCTTGATAGACCAACCTTGATGGACCAACCGGCCTGTGATTTTTGAGAGGTTGATGTTGCTTCATAAACGGACCTGTCGGCCTTATCAAGCCTAATCATGTTGCAAAGCACTAGCTGGCCATAGCAGCCAGGTACCTTGTCAGATTAATTACGTATTGAAGAAAATATACATTGAAAAACATTCAACATCTGTTAAACACACACACATATATATATGTATGTATGTATGTATGTATATATATATATATATATATATATATATATACATACATATATATATATATATATATATATATATATATATATATATATATATATATATATGTGTGTGTGTGTGTGTGTGTGTATACATATATACATATATGTGTATATATATATATATATATATACACATATATCACATTATTTCAATTATGTAATACACATGATGCGATAATTATGACTTTATCAAGCAAAGAAATCATAACTGTCATTCTTGCTCAAAACGGGAAAGAAGTTTAATAATTATATTATTTTCCGTCTGTGCTATTACACATGTAAATATAAATGTAGAAAGGCAGACTAATTACGTTATATATTTATCAGCTTCCAGTCCCAGGCCCTCGGCGGGCTCTTGGAAGTGTATGTGTGTGTGTGGGGGGGGGGACAGGAAGTTGCGCGCGCGCCTCAAAGCTTGCTGCAACCTGAGTGCTACGCAATATTATCGGTTCATCCTAAGAAAAATTCTGATTTAAAGAAGTACAAATGTAAGTTCACTACATAAGAACTAATTTGACCCATCGGTTGTTAAATTAACCTTGCATCAAAACTACTGCAAACGAAGGAGAGCATGCGTCAGAGAGTATACTACATGCGTGTTGCTGGCCGATAAGGACCTGACATCAGCTGAGGATTGACGAAGCGCGTGGGACGCGGCCGTTGGACCGCAGCGTCGCGCCGCCGATCTGATTCAGTTCAGTTTGGAAGGGCTATGAGAGTGACTGCCCTTTCAGGAAAATTTCTTCGAAGTGGCGAAAAGCGCATCGTTGTGAAAGTTTTCAAATCGTTGAACGTACGAATGAGTTCACTGGTAAGTACCGTATTGAAACTTATAGTGCTGCATCAGTGTGGATTATAATCTAAAGGATATTGGTGGATATCTTTTAATAGGTGCCAGACTACAGAGTCTAAAATACCTCTTTGAAGTGAAAATCTTATTTCATTGGAAGTAAACGGGCGAATGAAGTTCGAAAGAAAATGATACCTTCATTTACACCGCCTATTTGAAATCAAACAAGAATTGTCAACCAAGATTAAAAGAGAATGGTGGAATGGAATTGCAACTTGTAGGTACGTATAAATTTCTATCATGAGTTGTAATAATAGAAAGGCATATATTAGTTTTGTATTTCTATAACCTACAAAACTTGGCCATTAATCCAGCTCAAAGTTATTTTAATGTAAATTGTAAAATTCCTCTAAAAGCTGATGTCGAACGAGATAAACAATTATTTCGCTTTACATAATCGGTTTGAATCCTTTCAATTCAAATTCTAATGTTGTTAAGTGGATATGGGGCTTGGCGTCCAAACTCATTATTTTGCATTCCTTTGTGCATTTTTTAATAGTAAAAAAAGTACCTATTAAAAAAAGTTTATTTGATTAGTTTTTAATACTCAATTAAGCATTGCAAATGTGTATTAAAATGTAAAGAAAAAATATTTATTATGTTGCCAATTCATTGAAATAATTTTAATATAGTCTTGAAGTGGCATTAATGGCAATTAGAAATTGTAGAATTAATTGTTGTGTAGTATTCCCATATGTTATAAGTAGACATCGGATGTTTAGGGAAATGCCTATTTTTTCCTAGAGAACTTATTTAAAGGCTGATAATATATGTCCACGAATCATGGCAAATGATGACATTTGACGGAATTTTATAATGCTTATTTTTGCTTATTTTAGCATAAATGCCTATTTTTTGCATAAATACCTTTTTTAGGACTTTTTTGTCTTTTATTTAGTATATTTATATACAATGCTAAGATATCGGAAAATCGGCGATGGTCCAATGTGACCATTCATTATGAAACCTTCAATTCACGTCTTGAAATTTAAAATTACGAGAGAATTCCTGAAAGTACACCAACTGATTTTTCTCCATTTCCCTAAATCACAAATACTAGCCATGATCTGAGAACATGGACGATTGACAATACGCCGAGGGAACCGAAATATTAAATGGAAATAAATATAAATTCCCAGAAGGTTTCAGTGTTGCTAGTGTTGGACTGCTAAAATATATGCCAGTCACATTGTTCAGATATCCTTCTCCGCTTTCAAACTGATTTTGTCTCCCAGTCGTCGCAAATTTAAAATTGTGATCCTTGAAAAGTTGTAAATATTACTGGTTAATGGAAACTATTAAGAATAAAATGTAGAAGAGTTCTAAATATGTAAATCTAGTTTTACATTAAAATATACGAACTGGTTTTGTGCATTTAAGTTTACAAAATAATATACACAAAAATTACAATTTTCCATTTTATTGTGTAAGTAACTTATGACAGTGCCTTTTTCCTCCTTATTCTTGACTTTTTCAGTGCCTTTTTAGGCGCCTAAAAGACGATTTTTTAGTGCCTAAACATCCGATGTCTAGTTATAAGTGTACAGAATTTTGATTACTGTATTTAAATTGAGACTAAAGCCTATCATGTTCTGTAAATAATTGAACAAAATAATAATGCATTCCTCGGGGGGAAAAAAAAGAAAAAAAAAACCCTGCTGTAAAACACTTTCTATTTTTTTTATTTTTCAATAATTATCACTTTAATTATATTTTCAAATACTATTGTATTTTTCAGGTAGTTTTGGCACAGGTGATGGAAATTGGTCATTGAAACAGGTGATGGTTCATCGATGCAGATATTCATGGATATTGTTAATTCTAAATGGCTATTGCATTCTATAACAAGATCATGAACATGTGTTTGAAGGTGATGCCAATATACATTTTGCTAATTTTGCAAGCATCATGGACTTTTGTGATTTCATTCGTATTTAACATTTACAAAATGTGTATACATTAATGGTTCAATTATTTTAGTGTGTATCATTTTTGACCAGGCAAGTTATTTTAAAATTCTCATTAGGTAATATAACTTGTATTATAATTCTGTTATAGTTTCAATGTGTACTATTTAGTAGTGCTCTCAGAATGATTACAAATGAGTATGAGTAATATAAAAAATTCACATTCTCACTAGAAAAATGTCATTAACTTCAAAATGCTGTTTTTCAGGACATTGTTTTACAACTAGAGTTCTGAATCAAGTTCATGGAGTGTGACTATTTGTAATTTTCTTTTGAAAGATTATTAATTTTTACTTCGGTTTCCAAGGAAAAAAGGTTTCAAGTTTTTTCATAATTTAGGGTTCTCCACAGTGTGCTGTTTGTGGCAAATAGTACGGATAACACTGCATTCTCAAACATGCAATGATTTTGGCTATTATTCATCTTCAAAATTGCCAGAGAAAAATATCTCAGATTGTGTTAATGATTCTTGGGCAAAGAAATGTCATTACTGTTGTAATAGTGTTGACCTTGATAATTTTCTGAAACCTTTCCCTTGTCAAGTGAATAAAATACTTTCCTCTTGAAAGAAAACAATTAAATATTACTAGACATGATTCTCGTGCCCTTTAAAATGCTAAAACCTGCATACATATGCCAAATAAAATTTGACAAAATATGCACAATCAAATTTTAGCTTGGTATTTTTTTTCATTGTCTTTTGAAACAGGAACACTAAACAATTTTTCAAAATTTTACTCAGTCAAATTCATCCTTTTGTGAGAAATGAATCTTTTTGAACATTCTACTACATCACCAGATGTAATTGGAGCATATTTGTAAGATGAAATCTGAGCCAATATGAGGTCAAATTCTGCATTTTCTGCTCTTGAATCTCAAATTTTTTTTTCTTTAAATTTCATAGAAGTTTTAAATTGAATTTGAATTTACTGGTTTTTATAATTTTTCCTCGGCAGTCACACTTGCATGTCCAAACACAAATTTCAAAGACATTGTAATATCTTCAACAATATTTAATGACTTCAATAGAGGTAATCCTGCTGTTTTCAATTTGTGAATTGGTATAGGCAATTTTACAAAATTTAATTAAATATGCATTTTTATTTTATTTTTTTATATACATAGTTTTATAACATATTTTATTTATTTTTTTTTTTTTGCATGCAAGCAGACTAAGAGTCTGCACCTAATTATTTTCCCTTCCCTTGTAGCACTGTCAGTTACCAGTGATACTGAGTAGTGATCTATGTGTGTGTGAAATTAATCAATAGTATTCGAAGAATATAATCCTAAATTTTGAAGCAATCCAGAAAAGTATGCATTTAACAAAATAACTTGCCAAATTTAAAAGTCACTTCAGAACTGGTTATTAATTTGCTAAGAAAACTTATTATTTGACTCATCCAATAAAATGAAGGCCAAGCATTTCATCCCACGCTAAAGTGATGAGTCTTCTCCCACCTTACACAATACTAAAATTATGATTTATCCCGACGTCTCACTATATTTATTCGCTGTTATTGAGTGCACATTCTTCTCTACAATTTTTTATTGTTGCATTCAGGTGATAATAACAATAGTTATGACACTAACTTGTTGGGAGTGTAGGATTGGTAAATGCAGGCCAATGAGCTTATTCATTGTCAAATGGGCAAAGAGGTTTGTAAGCAATGAGATTGATTCAAATTGCAGACCCAGCAGGTAAATCAATGCTGGGCAATACATTTTAATTCCAGTTTTTAAATTAATTTAACTAATTTAATTTGATTTTATAGTATGTTTGTACATTTAGATTACAGAAATTGAAATAACAGAAGTAAAAAATATAAATATGATTTATGTTGGTGTTTTCTTCCATATACTTTTTTGATTTTAACAGTATGTAAACTATTTATGAATTCATTGTAATTGTAAACTAAGTGTTAATTTTATGTAGATGAATTTTGTGCTAGTGAATGCATGAACCATAAGTATAATGAAGGGACTAATAGAATTGAACTTTTAGTAACCAAAATTAATATAAACATAAAACAAGAATATTAAATTTGTAAAATGAAAGGTTAAAAGAAATAAACAACAAATACATTCGAAAATAATTTTCAGCTACATATTTAGCCGTAATTTAAATAAATCTTGGCGTTTTTATAAAATAAATGTGAATTAAATTTGTTTTTTGGGGATCAGTAATAAAAGTTGCTATTTAAATGTACTTGTGAAACAGTACAGTGAAACAGTTTTGAAACAGTTATAAAACGTTTTTAAAATAATTTTGAAACAGTTATAAAATATTTTTGAAATAATTACTAATGACTGTAAACATGTTCTTAGTCTCCTTGTGTATTTAATCCACCTGATCACATAAATGATTAAGTGGTACATCAATGTTTCATTATCATTTGTTAGCTATTAAGTTTATGTCAATATATTTCATTCTATTGTGAGTTATGTTATATTTTACACATTTTACTTTACTAAATAAATATTTTAATGTTAAATTCTAATATTTTATTTTAGGTACAGGCTGTTTCAGAATATTCATTATATATATATATATATATATATATATATATATATATATATATATATATATATATATATATATATATATATAAAACATTTTCATTCAACAACAATGCAGGCATATTGATGTATGTATATCTACCGTAATAACAGTCAGACTGCTGAATTTAAAGGCTTTTGAGGCTTGTTGTGAAATTTAATTATCACTAAATGCATAATTTTAATGCAATTATTTCCGTTTTTACGGTGTCTGGTTGTGTAGGTAAATATACAGATCTGTTGTTGGATCAAAAATAATGAATATTCTATTAATAGCAAGTACTACGTATAACCCATCCTATACCCGTCAACGATCAGTAATTGTAACACCAATAAGAAATGCTTCATATGGCAACACGTACGGCTGGCCCTTCAATCAGAATAGCTGTGCAAGCCGACACGGAAGGCCGGCTCCTTCTATCTGTTTGGCCCGGATGCGTCATGACGGTAGGCTGGATCCTCCAACCTGTATTGCTCGCTTATGCCGCGCAGATAGCCAACTCTTCCAACAAGGTTGCTTGGGCTCGGCAGCTTCTACCCGTGCACTCTGACAAGGTGAATTCAGAGGAGTGCAACAAGGGACTCTTTACAATGCAACTTTTCGTTCCAACTATCTCCGTCACGAAACAGCAACAGTGAACCTGGTTGGGCCTATATTATCATGCGTTCCCTTGATGCAGTATAATGGATCAGGTATACTGCAACTGTTCTTTTTTCTCCGTGTACCATTTTCTCAAAAATGGTTCCAAATTTTCTCTTCAAACTTTTCCAATGGATAGTTCCAATTAAACTGTGCTAATTGCACAGTTTAATATGCCGTAAAGTTTATTTTCATGTAGTGTTTTGTTTTTTCAAAAATTATACAAATGTAATTTCTTTTAAATATCACTCACGCCGTTAATATGCTTATTTTACCAATTTATATACATTACTAAATTTGTGAAAAGAAGTTCTTTAAATTAATTTTAAATGAAGTTTTTCGAAAACACTAGATTCATGTGAAAAAGAGCTTCAAATTTCGCATTTATAGTAACTCTTAAACGCTATTTCCTTAACAATGGCTGCAAATTTTTCAATGAAAATTGTCGTTCATGACGAAGTTTTACTGTTCTTTCAAATTCTTAAATTATTAATTCGGTTCTACTATTAGGAAAGCGAAAAAATGAGGAAATGTTAAAAAAAATGTACTTTGGGTGGCGTTAGATGGCAACTGGCAAGAGGATAGAGCAAGACCATAAAGCAAGTTCACACGAAGGAAATTAGAAAACTTTACTACGAGAAAGAATGGGCCATTCTGTAGCACCACTGATTACTTTCTCGTATACATACGTATATACGGAGTAATATACGTAGTATAGAGAAAGTCATGTAATGCTGCGGAAAATCTATTTCGAGATTTTATCGGAAATACACTTTCTTTTCCCCAAAAACGTCCGTCCGTCCGTGAACACTACTAGCGCCTACACCATGAGTACGATCTTTTCCAAATTGAAGAAGCCCCTGTTGATCTGGCTCTAGTTGAAGCTGTAAAATTTTGAAAAACATTCTTTCAAATTTGGGGGTACTTAACATGAAACCCTCGGGCATATTCAACATTTTCTCAAAAAGTTCCAAATTTGTTCTTTATATCTGTTGTAAGAATAAAGTAAAATACACTTATAAATGTGGCGTAGGTTCGATTTTCACGGTTGACTGAATTTTTGAAAACTGCAAAAGTTTTAATTTTTTCGGCGTCTTCCTACAACTACAAAATTGAAGGCAGAGATTTTACTTCAAATGAAAATTGTTGTTCATAAATAGTTCTATCATAAAGGTCATGTACGTTTTTTGAAAATTTTAGTAGCTTTCGTGCAAAAATGCGTACAATATTTAGAATTTAAAATATAACAAAAACAAGATTTTCTGGAAAAGACTCCAATTTTTTTTTAACTTTTGGTATGGATAGTGTCAAAAGAACACTTTACGACGACATACGATGCTCTATTCTTTTGTTTTTTCAAAAAATACAAAAATGTATTTTTTGACTTGTCTCTCACGTCGGTAATATTTACATTACATTTCTTCACATTATTATATTTATGAGTTCAAGTGCTTTAAATAATGTTAAATAAAGTTTCTCGAAAACTCAACAGTTTTTTGTGAAAATGAGTTCAAAATTCCGCATTTTCAGAAACGCTCAAACGCCATTTTCTCAAAATGACTCCAAATTTTTTCGTCAAACTTTTCCAACGGTTAGTGGAAGTGGTACTGTTTAATGTGATGTAAAGTTAAATTTGGTGTATTCTTTTGCTTTTTTCAAAAATTACAAAAACCTTATTTGTCTCACGCGGTTAATATGCACATTTCAATGGATTTGTATACATTATTACAGTTGTAAGTGGATGTGCTTCAAATTAATTCAAATGAAGATTTTCGGAAAGTCAATAGATTCCTGTGCAAATGAGCTTCAAATTTCGCCTTTACAGTAATAACATTTTCTTAAAAACGGCTTCAAATTTTTCAGTGAAAATTGCTATTTAGGACGATTTTTCCTCTTCTTTAATATTCTTGAAATAATACTTTGGTTCTACTATTTGGAAACCGAAAAGTTGAGAAAATTTCAAAAAAATGTACTGTGGGTAGCGATAGATGGCAACAGGCTAGAAAGAGGGAGACTGCACAGTACCAGTCCTCACCGAGAAAATTAGAAAACTTTACTACAAGAAAGTCTGTGCCATTCTGTAGCACCTCTAGCTTTTTAGCTCTAATAGAGTAATATGTGCTTATAAGATTGAGGGCAGATTCAATTTGTATTTCAAAACCTCAAAGTTTGAAGAACTTCTCTACCAGCTACATTATTGAAGATAGATTGTTTTCCCTCGTGAAATTTGTTTTTCAAAATTAGATCCTTAAATAATGTAATTTAAATTTGTTGAATATTTTAACAATTTTCACATAATTTTGAGAGAAATCAAGGTACTATTTTGAAAGAAATATGTTAATGATGTTTTCTCAAAAATGGGTCAAATTGTTCCTTAAGTTGCTTGCTTCAATAGTTTAAATAGTTCTCTTAATATGACCTGTAGATCCTATTTGTATTAAAACATCTGGAGTTTTGAAAATTGCAAGAGTTAAAATTGTTTTCTCACGTTTTCTACTTTCAAGTTAGGAAGCAAAAGATTTATTTTGTAATGCAGTTCTTTCTCACCTTTAAATCAGATACACTGAAAGTTTGGATAATATTAGTAAAGTTTGCATAACATGCTACAAATTTCAATTTTTTTTTTAACCTGTCCTTTACCTTTGAAGCTAGTGATTTCAACCTAAATGATCATCTATTCCTTAACCTTAGTGATATGATCTTAAATCATATCACATACTGTTATTTCAAAATATTAATACTTTTTACATAATTTTCAATTAAATTGTTCGATTTTTAGTGCAAATTTTGAGTGGAAGTATTAGAGAACGAAATATTAAGCTATCATTACCACTAATACCAGAAAGTAGGTGCTGATGGCAAACTACTAGTTTTATTGATATCTTTGTAGTTTTTCAATGTTTCAGTAGCTTGCAATGTCCGAGTTGAGTTGCTGAGTTGTGCAAGTAAACACCAAATATCAACATGGGTTTAACTGCAATTTATACTCTATTTAAATCGTTAATTTATAACCATATAGCTAAAAAAAATTATTCTAATGTATATTCTGTCCCTGTTGTTATTTTTTTTCCATGTCAGACTGTCTAAATGCAGATCCATTTACCTTGCAGAATCTTCTTGAGACATGGATTTGTCTATTAATTTACAAGGGGTCACGCTTGTTTACACCCTAAAAGATGTGGATAGTGTTCCATTTATGTTAATACACCACAGTTTAATGTGCGTATTGAAAATAAAAAGAATTTTAGATGTTTAATTCTGACAATGAACAAAATTCTACAATTTTAGACTTTAAAAAAAAAAATTTGTTGCTTTAGTACTCTTGTATGTCATTGACAAATTAATATTGTAATTGTGATTGTAGAAGGTACAACAAGGGAGCAAGAGCACTCTTTAAATACACTTGAGTCAATATTATAGAGAAGGCAATTATTCTACTAATTTTAATTTCAAATAATCAAACTTCATCAAAGTCTACTTATATATGCTATGTAGTTTCATTGGAACTCCTTACATCTTAATATGTGCTTCACAGATGTATTTTGTGATTTAATGCAATTGTGAAAATAAAAGTTTAATGTTTTCTTATGAAGTTTCTTGAAATCTCAAAATTCTTCCCCCAAATGGCAATTTCCAGATTGCTGAAACAAAATGTATGTACTCAATAGAGAAGTATTATAATAGTAGTGTTTTATGCCATCAATAGTAATTTAAATATTTTCAGTAATATTAATTTGAAATAATAATATAGTTATTAAATGATTTTAGATTGATATAAACATCACAATGCAATGAGTATCACTTTATCAAGATGAGGAGTTTACTGAGTGGTGCAAAAGCCAAACAAGTCTATTTTATTTTATATTGATTTAGACATCTGCATTGGTTGATAGATCGAAGATATGTTGCAATGCACGCATTGGAATTGTTTCATACAACATGATTGTTTCATTTGTAACTATTGTTACAAACGTTTCATGTTGGGTGAAAGTGAATGATATTTGTTAGTTTTTTTATTTTAAAGTGTCTGAATACGTCTTGGATAACATTCTATCAGATTTTGAGAAGTTAGTGAAAATATCTTTGCTTTTATGGTAAAAATTGAAAAATGACAAATGACAAATGACAATGAAAAACTGCATATGCAAAATTTGTAGATTGGTGCAAGGAGAAGAAGATAAAGATTAGTTATGAAAAAGTTCTTCTGGAATATTTTGAAAACTTGGTTAAAATGTACAAACACACTTGCTAATGGGTTTTTTGTACCACGATATATTCGATCTTAAAATTGAATATTGATATTGGAAAATTTATTTTGCCTACAAAAGAAAGGTTGTACACAACTCATAATGCATAAAGCTATTAGGAATTCTGTAAGAGGCACTCATCGCATTTTTAGGCTCCTAATAGCATCTGCTTGAATGGGTCAACTGAACGTCATAGATAAATAATTTGAATAATAATAATAATATTATAGTAACCATCATTGCATTTGCTAAGACCTTTGAGGTATATTGAAATTACTTTAGCAACATCACTCACATTCAGGAAATAACTCACTCAAGAAATTTAGGTAATTCACAATTGCTTACATCCCTGATATACATGCCTTTTATAATGTGGGAAACTAAGCACCACTAAAACATTGCCCATTACCCAATAAATTTCTGTACATGAACTGAAGTGACTTTATTCCGTAATGTCATTTTTAATTACCCTAAAGATCCTATCAATTATCATAAAATCAATAGGATTTTTCAGAAAACTTTTCTACAACAATAATACTAATAATGACAATAATAATATGTCAAAGAAGCAATTGAAACTTTGTATAACTTTTGGGGTTGTAAAACTGTGTAAAATCACAATCAAAAACCAATCCCAAAATTTTGCCGGCAAATATCTACATTATGCTCTTCTAGATTCTGATAATCTAATTCCAATAAAGGTATTAGGAATCCGAAAAATTAAGAAAAAACAAAATAAAATCGGTGGTTCTCGTAGAATGTCCTCCTCGTCTCATAGAATGTATTTTGAACTCTTATGATATAAATTCAGATCTATAATAGTGAACATATCTCCAATGAGTGATTTTTTCTTGAGAAGAATCATTACAACAATTTTAATATCTTCACATCAAAAATAGTAGATGAACTCTGAAAATTTGGAGATGTTTGAATTTCAAATTAAAAAATTGTTTAACATTGAACAGTTAAAAGAGAATGTCATTATTTTCACGATCTGTTAGCAGCTTAAAAAATTCATATGAATTTCATTCTAATTTATAGGATGGGCATTTATAGGTTTGGTAAATGGATGGTTGGTTTCATATGCAGCAATAAAATTGATTTTCCATACCACAAAAGGCTTTGAAAATGTTAGAAAATTGATTAACTATGTTTCAGGCAATTAGTTAGTTAATTAGTATTAAGTTAGAAGAGATTTTTTGCAAAAGATAATAGGTGAAATAGTAACAGTACATAAGCTGCAACATAACTACTATAATTTTACCTAACCTTTATAAATGATTCAAGAAAGCGTACAATTTTTGTTAATCTTTTAACTGATACATTTAATTGTACATTTTCTTGGTCTTCATGTTTTTATAATTATTTTTACCTTCTCTTTAAATTCAAGTGACTTTTTTATTTTAATCCATTTACTAGCAGATTTATCCTAAACAACATATATCCACGCTATTTTCCATTTTGAGCTTCCTAATTTTTATTTGATGTTTGCTTGGTTCTTTAACATACATGAATTAAATAATACATCTCTTCTTTAGGTTGTAGTGTTTGATATGAACAGTTCCTATCCAGCTACAATTCAAAACAAGCTCTTGTACTTTGATTTGAATAGAACAGAATTGAATTTATCTTTTTGTAACCAACTGAAAAGAGATACATTTCAGAAAATGCACATATTCATAGTGTCAAGGCCTACTACACACTTAATACTACTAACACATAACAGCCATTAATGTCATTTAGAATTATGGGTAGAAAAAATGAATAATAAACATTTAACAATAATGTAAGTCTGTATTTCCAAAACAGTATCTATCAACCCTTATAGCAATATACAATACCAATAACATTCATACAAATAACAGTTGAAGGCCTTGCATAAATTAGTTTATACATGAAATAACCTGGTGTTTCACAAATGGCAATAGATTATCAGGAGGAATTGAACAAGCTAGCACAAGCAGCTTTTGCTCTAGTGCAACCTCCCCTCAAAATCTGTGGAGAACTATTGGCTCATCAGAAATAGCTTTGAACAATGAATCTTTTTTTCCTCCCAATTCTTCATGTGCTATCAAGATAAGTCTACAGTAAACCAAAGTCAACCCTGTTTGTTTTACTGCAGAATTCATTAACTTTTCAACTAAGCACATCTAATACAATTACATGAAAATTAACCAGATCAGTACTGAACATAAATTTTGGAAAAGACTTTCTTGTACCGAGTTGAATTACAACAAATTGGGACAAGAAGGGAATAAATCATTGCAAAAATAAAATAAAATGTTTACTTTTTATTTCAAAAGATTCAAGCACCTTTTTTTTCTTTCTTTCTTTTGAGTATGTTGTATTCCTTAATTTATTGCCATCTCTTCAAACATTTTCAAAACACAAATTAGGGGGTACAATAATAAGAAACAAAAAATCAAAAGTTTCTGCTCTGCAGATAAATCCTTAGGTACCCAGCAGATCACACACATTATTATAAATATGTGAAGTTTTTAGGACAACTTCAAGTATTTTATTAAGAACAACAAAAGATAAACAAATAATTTTTAAGTTATTCCATTGTACTCCTACAAGAAAACTACAATAAACTAAACACAAAACTAAATTATCACAGTGAATCTTCTTAATTCTGTGTCAAACATTTTCTGTTGCTTTTCATCTCATTCACAATATTATTGCCCACTGACATAACTAAAGGATAGAATTTAAATGTTCCCAACAATCATTTCAAGAGTTCTGCATTTGGGAAGCAATGAATAATGAAGTTACAGATCATCACAGCTGAACGAAGAAAACCAATTTTTTCCCCCATCATTAACATTATTTCTCGAGGAGTCCTAGTACATAATTCCTTCACGTAGGTAGTAGAAAAATTTTTTATCATTGATATAAGAAATATTTTATTACTGTACATTATAGAGCTTAACATTACAAGGAAATTAATTCCACTGTAGAACAGAATACACACGGTCTTTTAAAATCTTGAGAGTACCATCCAAAGTGAGTTGAGGATGTAAAATTTAGAACAAGGATATGATCCATTGTTCATCTCTGCTAAATGCACAAAACACACAATTGTACAAACCAACAGTGCAAAAGTGTGTCTAAAAACAAAGACTCTGGTTTTTGAAGTACTTTTGCAGTTTGTTTGCCTTGACTCCAACAAGTTGAGAAAATTTTGCTCTGGCTCTGTGCATATAGTGGAGGTCCCTGGCTTTCCTGTAAATAAATTAAATACATCAATTCACAATTTTTCAAGAATTATAAACAGTGAAATATAGATTTCAATTTTTTACACACTACTCAACAAATATCACTATTAATCTTTTTTACATCTTCTCTAACTAGCATCTAAAAGAGTCCCATTTTGTTCAAGTTTGTTGATTATTCACGAGTGCAGTAATACAAATGTCTAAATATTAACGAACCAACAATGGTCATTTAGTCATGTATAATACACAAAATTTTATCTTAATCAAACATATTTTTAACATTTTGTAATGTTTTCTATTTGAATGATTTATGATTAATGTAAGGTGACCAGACGTCCTGTATTAGCCAGGACAGACCCTTTTTTTGAGTCCCTGTCGCTTTTTTTTTTTACGGGACCCCAAAGTGTTGCATTTTTTTGACAATGACTAATTGGCATAAAGTGCAGTCAACAATTTTAAATTTATCATAATGTACTCCATTGAGTTTGCATTAGTTTATAAAGAAGAAAGGGCAAGTCATACGTTCTTATACCAATTAACAAGAGTGTTTCACAGACTATTACAATCAAGGAAGAGATTGAAAGGTTGTTCTAGGAAGGGAAAATGATCTATCATGTCATTTAAGCTTGTATATGCTTTATCCCTATCGATATCATTACCAAGAAATTCAATAATAAGAACCTTCTGCTTCTGTGAGTTTCTGTGCAACTTAGCAAGCAATCTTAATTGAGGAGCATGTGTTCCATTTTTTTTTTCATCAAGGAAATGTCACAATGTCCTGTTTCTTGGATTTTAAGATCTGGGCACCTTAGATTAATGATTTTACACTGACTTTGGTGTACCTACCCTTTATTACATCAGACATATTACAAATATAACAGAGTAAAGTTTATCTGTAGTTGGAAGCTTTATTTAATCAGGATCCTTTTAATCTACTTCAAACACATAAGTATACAGCATATACAGGTGATCAAACAAGATAAAAGTAATTTTGTATCTACAATCAGAGTGCTGCTCATTACCTGAATCTATATCTCCAAAGATTTCCCGTTTTCTCAGACTTACATTTAGCAATACACTGGTATGACTAAGTGTTCTTAGTTCTAAGTCGTCTTCATTAATAAAGGACCATAAGAAAATGAAATTGGATACAAGGCAAAATGTGATCTCCAAACATATACTTGACTTGGGCAAGATGAAATAGGTAACATTAACATTTCAGATAGGGAGGCAAATTATTATAAAATATTCATTTTTAAGATGTTATATCCAGATAAAACTATCAATTTGCACACAGCACAGACAACTATAAATTGTTAACCAACCATTATTGTAATCTCTCTGTTCACTTACAAAGATAAATATAATGTTGAACATTCTTAGTAACAAGTAGTGGCAATGTTCAAAGCAATGATGGGCATCCACAAAACCTATTTAAAAGTAGTATTACAACTTTTTAACCCATAGGGTCCCTTAAAATGACAAAAAACGTATATGATACTAGTGTCATATTCATCATGGTGTGTGTTGGTGTGGTGAGGAGGATTGTCTCTCTCTCACTCCCCGAGAGGTGCCCGAGATGGAGAAGCATTCAGCACATGTATTAATTATGTTTTCATGTTTTGGTTGCAAGCCCTGAGGATGGAAATAAATTTTCCGAAACGTCGGCAAACAACTAACTTATAGTTCGTGTTTACTTATGACCAGCCCCGTTAACCTGCCTTCCAATATTTCATCAATTGGTCGTTAAGAATTCTTCATATAAAAATTAAAAATAATAATTTTACTATTAGCAAAAAATAAAGAGCCATTTCACCAAGCCCATTTCTTCTGAGAAGTAACCTCTTCCCCCCCAGGGCAGGTCTTAAGGAGTTGTCTAGTTTATCTTTGGGTTGCACCTATTATGCATTTAACATTATTCAAATCTTAAATATACTATTCATAATGCACTAAATTTTCTCATATATGTGTGTAACCAATTCGAATCATAAACATCTCCCAAATATTTTCAAATACATCAAGTAGTTTTATTCTAAGGGCCTGCCCATAAATTACGTAATGCAAATTTAGAGTATTTTGAACACCCCTTTCTCTTCACCATAATGTGCACTTAACCCTCCGCTAAATAATTTTGTAAAGCTTGCAACAAGATCCCCCCTTCATTTACAATAAGTAAACATAAGTTATAAAGCTGTAACTAAGAGTTGTATTAATTTTATTTGTGTAAAAATGTGTGACAATTGAAGTTGGAATTAGTTGGTGATGCACACTGCACCTAACAATAAGACTGCCAACAATTTTTGAATTAAGGAAGGATGCATAAGCGAGAAAATGTTTTGACAACAGTTCTTGCACACACGGTCAGGGATAACGTCACCTCATGAGCACCCAAGTCCATCGAGTCTATTTCATTGTATTCTAGAAAATACTAAAGATCGAGTTTAAATAATTTCTTGAATTGAATAATCTAATAGTTTCGATGTATACAAGAGTTCACAAATCAAAAAAGTCCATTCATTGTCACAATTTATACATCATAACTTTTTAATTTATTTATATTTTGTTAATTTAACTTCTTAATATTTCAATATTTTGGTACAAGACTGAAAAAAGGAATTATTTCAGCAAATGTGGAAAAAATTGAAAAATAGGTATCAGCATTACTTACAATCTATATACATAAAAAATGTAAGTTGGTTTGTGTACGCTTCAAAATCTCAAAACTTTCTGCACCGATTGAACTCAAATTTTGACATGATATACAACCCACTTCAAAGATTGTTTTTTATTAATTTCTTGTGTCAGTAACATATCCGCAACCATGAGAAAACAGTTTTTTCAATGGTCAGCTGTGTACCAGCAACCCCGCCATCTGCCAGAAGCAAGGTGAACACTCACCAAACTAGCTACCAACAACCGCAGACACATGTGAAACATTATCTGTTCTCATATGCATTGTTTATTATCAAAACACCATCAATACAACAAATTACAACCAACATTGGAAAGCTAACTATTTTGCCATCTTCATACATAGGCAGTCCGTGTCACGTGCAGAACATGCTCAAGGTGCAACAGCATCTTCACAGAGAGAGAGAAGAGAGACTGAGAGAAAGAGACAGAGAGAGAGAGAGAGAGAGATGGAGAGACAGACAGATGGAGAGAAAGGGAAGGAGAAAGAGGGAGATGAAAGGCAGAACACATAATGAAAAGAGAAAAGCACATAATGAAATGTTCCCAAAATGGTTGTTGTGGGGCTATCCCTGCATTACTTCCCACCACTTCTGCTCTAACCTCAGGCACCATCGCCAACATGGCTGACAAGGTTTTCCAAGTTTACTGTCATAATTACCCACTAATAGCTGTGACATACAGAACTTGACCTTATTAGTCTATGCACTTATTAGTATCCACCTTGTTATCTTCAAAAAATCAATAAAAAACTGTTGCAACTTAAACGAAAATTCCAGAAGAGGTATTTCCTTCGAAGTCCCTCCCAAATTTTATGTGCCGCAGATGCCCATTTTTCTAACTGAAGCAAATAACACAACTAAATACCTTGTGGCCTGCTCTTTCTGGGTTTCGGTCCATCCCAATGCTCTATATTGCGCCATAACTCTGTGCACCTTTTTCTGTTGCGCAACAGCTTTACTGGGATCCAAATTTTGCCTGTGAAAAGAAATCAATCATATTAAAACTGAAAAACTGTGACACTGAAAAAAAAAATTAAAATAAAATTGAAAGTTCTAAGAAAACATTGAACTGATGAAAAAAATAAACTGAATAAAAGACATTTTGGTGTTGTTTTTTTCCCCATTTAAATATCGACAATGTTAATTATAAATTGCAGTTCAATGGTATTTTCCAATTTTTCTAGCCTTATGGAGCAAAAAGAAACCAACATTATATCTTCATTAATTTCATTCTGATATACATTTTCACTCATTTTCATCATTCACACACAGATAACATTCATACATTTAATAAAACTTCCAAAATATTAACGAATTTCTCCTTCAATTCAAGTCGATTTGAACTGGACTAGTTCCTGGATATGCAATGAGATTATCTCATAAATACATGCATTAACAATAACTTAATCAAAAATAACTTTATTAAAACAACTTGTGATGGAGCAAATTTTGTCCAAATACTCAAGTGAGAATGAAAGACACAAAAGTTGGTGCATATCACTGAAATAAAGAAAGTACAATATAATTGCAAACAAGCCAATACATAATATAGGAAAACAAAAAATTGTGTTAACATACCTATAATATCTCATAAGTGAACGGTGACCAATTCTTGCTCCAGAAGGCAGCACCAATTCATAATCTGTGTCATCCAAAACCGGGATGGAAACCTCTTCATCCGGGTTTGCTTCAGCTTGGTCAGGGTAACTTGAACTGTAGTCATAATAAGCAGCATATTCGGCTAAAGCTTCTCCTTCGTGCAACATTTTACAATGGCCTTTGTCATTCATATGTTGTTGAGCAGCTTCCATCGAATGAAAAGTGCGACCTCGGTCATTACACCATAAACACATGTAGTACTGAGACACCTTCTCTCCCAAATATGTGAGGAGACCTTTCATATCTACAATATACTCTACATCTGGGATAAAAAATGAATGAGCTATTGTCATGTGTTTTATATTCTTCATCAGAGTACTGCTATGATGGGAACAGAAGAGACAATTATTGTTATCAATTGGATTATCTTCGTTCTCCTCTTCCCACTCATCAGAATCCACTTCTTCAACTTCAGAATCGCTTTCAACATCCATGTCATCATTTAAATTAGATTTGCTTTTCTTTGTACTGTCTGCATGGGGCGAATGGGGAGGCTTAAGCACACTTTTCTCTACTTCGACTTTGTGTTTTCTCGAATTTAAATGGTTATTATAAGCATTCTGTGTGTTGAAAGACTTTTTACATATTGCGCAATAGGATGCAGTCGGGGTACTCTGATCTTGCTCCCTCTGCAGAAGTACTCTGCGCTGAAATTCTTCTGCCGTTACAGGAGGAAACTCTGCTACTTTCCGTTTCAAGTTGTATCGATGCCAGTCCGATTTATAATGTTGTCTCTGAAGTTCTGGATCTTTGAATGCAACTCGACAGGCAATACACGTGTATTGATTCAATTTTGATTCCATTTGCCCTCTATTAAAACAGCAGCTGAACTTGAAACAGGAAATTACAACTAAAACACACAAACCAGAAATCTGCCAGTAAATGAACTGTCTAAAAATTAAGATATTATAACCTCACTCCAATCACACAAATACAAACAACTTTCTTGCTGGCTCTTTGCGGTTGGTTACTTCGTTGGTATCGATGAGAACTGGCGTTGTAGTTCTCTGCTCCACAACTAGATGACTCTACTTCCGCCATTTCCATTAATTTATATATACGTATTTTAATGATTTTATGTTAATTGAAGTAAAAATTGCTCTCAAAATACACCAAACAAAGTATTTTGACAAACTTATACTAGTATATGAGTAATTTTACTTTAAAATTAGTGTATTTATCTCACGTAACATTCTGCATCCATGACGTCACATCCCATGTCTGAAAAGGAAAATTTTAGATACCTATTAAATTATTAAGGCTACATAGAACACATAGAAAATCGGAATAATTCATTATTTTACATAATATAATTTAATATAATATTCAATCTTAAATTGACTCGCGGTAACTCCCCTATGCTTATCAGGAAACAAGCTGTGGCCAACGTTCGCGTGTTACTCCCTGCAGGAGAGATCAGCTGCGTGATATTTCTGTCCAGGTTTAGGCTGAAATGTAAGTAGAAAGAAGGCTTGCATTCGAATTATTAGTGGTTTTTGCATTCTGGCGAATCCTATTTTCCAGCTTGGCACGTGTTAGTAGAGGATGTGCTGCGATATATGCCATAAAATCAATAAGATTCCAGAGCGCAGTTGCTTCTAGAACGAGAAGTAAAATGGATGCATATTCCTTTCTCTTTTCAGATTTGGTGGGTCATTGAGGATCCACCTTTGTGGAGATCAGGCGCCGCTCCGTGTTCTTTTTTTATTATCGCGCTTTTGCTACCGTCCCACTGGGCGTTACCATTTTATATGACTTTATTACCTACATGCAGAGGTAAGTGATCAATTAATTTTATTATATCCACAAGTCTTACGGTCACATTGCCATCAATCAATAAATAACCTTCAAATATTTAAACAGCGGTTTCGTAATATATATTTATTGTTATTGAGAAATAAATGTCTAATTCTCAACACATGGATTGAAATGCACAAGAGTTTGGGTGTGGTTGATTTCCAATATTGATTGTGGAATTTTGTGACCATGGGAACTTACAGTACTGATCAAGTTGAGAATAAATTTTTTCAAGAATTCTAAAGTGTAATTATTAACATGTATTTTGTCATATTTGAATTTTAAATGGTCCCAGATTTTGCACTATACATAAGGATTTACTGTGAGGTTAGGATGCATTATTGAAATATTTTCCAATTTTATTTTAAATGTAATATTTTTAAAGAATAAATTTGTATGCCTTCCATAAATTGCATTTAGTATTTTGGGTTAAACCGGTTCAGTAGGGCCCTCTCACTTGCTGGCGCTGGTTTACAAAAAGTTTTTTTAGTATGAAAAAAATGTGGAGGTAACTTAAAAGTTTCATTCGGGGAATTGCAGAATTCGAGCGAAATTTTTTTGCGTAATTATTTTTCGGGTCCGGTTGACGCACCGTTATGTATTTTTTCTATTTTGAAGTTAAATGAAATGAGCAATTAGCCCTTGTTGGGAGTCCGGCTTACGCTGAAACCTCCCGTTTCAGGGAGTTCCGGCGAAAAATATATTTCGGGTTACATTGGAAGTAGCAGTTGGATAGCCTAATTTAATAATGATGGTCAATGTGTTGAGTCTTCGCCCGTCCTTGACCAAATCAGTGGCACCCCTGGATGTTTACATATGGTGTTCAGTAACGACACGATCTGGAAAAATACTATTGAAAATTATTTTTACTCACAACGGTTTCAATCAAGAACGTAATAGTTGAACACTATTTCGTTCAGAAGCTTGTTTCATTTTCCCCGCATGTCCAGATAGGAGAGAGAATTCAAGATGAGTCATCGGAGTTGTTTGAATAAACTGCAATGGAAGACGTGGCAAGGATTCTCAGAGGTTAATAATGTCTGATTTGTTTTAAAGTAATCCTAAGTTTCTTTTTAATGGGCCGTTAATGTATTTAATTTCGGATCTACTCTACCCTTCCTGTATGGCCGTCCGTTTGAAGGAATCTATTTTCTTGTAGAGTCCATTTTTTCCAAGTAGATTGTTAATTCATTTCTAATGGTGGTGTACGTTCCATGAAGTAATAGTTCGAAAAGTTGATTATCAAAGAAAAATGAGCAAAAATGTTTTAATCAAAAATTTTAAAAATTGTTTTCGTCTTATTTCGTTGCATCAAGAAATTTATCAAATCCGTTAGTGTTAGTATTGGATTTTTAAAAGTTGTATTCAGGGAATGAGTATTTTGAATTTATTGTATCATAAAATATTTGGAGATCGGGAATCAGATCGGTTCGACATTGGTTTCTAATTTTTTATCAAGTTTACTCGCGTATTGATCGGTTCATGTTTCAAAATACTGTTTATATAATTGCTTCATCGAAGTTGGAAATATATTGGAGCTATGAATACATAGTTCTATGGGAAAGCTAAATCAGACCTGTCCATCATTAAATATTGGTGAAGACACGCTTCGAAAATGTAGATATTGTATTTTGAGGGGATGTTTGGATAATTACAGGTTTTTCTTGGACATTGACCATGTAAAGCTTGTCTTTCAAACGTGTTGTGTAAATGCGTCCGCATAAGTTTTGTGCTATTGCATTTTCCGATGACTTTGTATTGGTTTAACCTTGACCGCTAAGCTTTCTCCAATTGTCCTTGATCTTCTGGAGGTTATCGCAGTCCTATTATATTCTAATTCTGACTGAATAAGAAAATGCTTGCAATCATAGATGGAAAAATTACGACCTGATAACCTTGCAAATCTCTTGTTCAGTAAAACGTTAGGGGAAATGAAATGATCAGTAGCAGAATTTTTTTAACATTGATGCGTAAAATCCTCAATAGAGATATTTCTCACGCAATAAGTGTGACGTCATATCATGAGACCATGATTACGGCCGAAAGGAAGGGTGAAAAGACGGAAGATACGTGTCAGTAAGTTATGAGAAATGGAAAGTGGGGATTGTAGTCGACTGTACTAGGCGATACTCAGTAATTTTGCCGGAATGATAGAGATTTTGTTTCTGATCCTGTCGGAGCGCGTAAGCTCCGTTCGATCGAGCACTGTGAAGCATCCCAAAAATACTTTAAATGAAAGTCCTATCTTAATAATTAAACAGGGAGACCAAAAATACTCTAATTTACTATTACATTGGTATCATTCACATATTACAATAAAAAAAATTATTTTGAAGTTATGTTCATTTTTATCATGCATCAACCACGACGTTTCGCGACCCAATTGGTCGTATTTCCAGGTGTGCTGTAATACAGATTTTTTTGTGGTTAAAAAGGTTTCTTTTTTCTATTTGAGGTGGTGAGAAAAAACTTGGCCCTTGCCAGCCTAGTTTTTAATATTATAGGTTAAATTAGTAAAGGTTCTTATGGGAAAACTTTCTTGAGCATCGTTTCTTTTTAAGTTTTCAAAAAGTTATACGATTAAAGTACTCTTTTCTTTTACTCAAGAGTTTGTAATTTTTGGAGTTGGATGATCATCGGGCATTAAGAAGTTAAACTAATCAGAAACTTCCAAGAAAATCATCGCAACCGGAAGTATTGGTTCTCGGCCTAGAAAGGATGCTGTACAAATCTTGTCAGCACGGATTCTTTTCGGGTACAATAGAAAACGCCATGAACTAAAACTTTGCACCACAAACTGACGATAATTCACTTTGGATGCTACGGTAGCAATGCGATGCGACTGATATTCAATGCAGAAAGAAAAGTGCGGGAGCCGAAGTCAACCCCCATAATTGTTTGTTTAAAAAATAATAATCGTTATAATAATTGCGAGACTAGCTGCCTGGCTCTTGAGTTTACTTTTAATTTCCTTTTCCGTTCCATTCCATTGTTTAAAAGTTCATAACTAGTCTTTTGTTGCTAAGCTGAATAAATAGCTCGGCGTATGTGAAGCAGTTGCTGTATGATCGCATTGCAGATTACGGCGACTGTAGGCACGTTAACACAATACCAATTCCGGAAGTTGAGTTGGGAGGATATTGTGCAACCATTCCCATGATCGTGTTGCGTACTCGTGGACATAGGGAACAGAGGAATTGTTTTATTTTAAAGACAAACTCCAGGTCCTCTTTTCACTAGGAGGGGGATGGTCGCCTTGTCTAGGAGGAGAAAATTTGTTAATTAACTGCGTAAATGGAAAATAAAGTGTTTAGAAATTTGTATGCATTGGGTTACCTTTAAGGTTATCTTATCGGAACTGTGAATCGTGACTTGATAACACAAATTATACGGTTTTGGTATTGGAATTCTTGTTATGACACCTTAAATTTCTACGCCGGGAAAGTTGAGGGAATTTCCTGATCAGGTTTCCAGCTTATAGGTGGAAACAACAGAAGTATTGTGGAATTATAAACCGAGAAGTGGATTCGACAGTCCTGTACAAGCAAACGTATGAAGCACTGCATGACAATTGACTGGATTCAAAACACTAGATATGCACAGTGAAAGCAAGTGAACCATTCGTGTATCTATTGTTAACCCTAGATTACAAAGGCGGCCTGTACAAAGCATTATTACAAAGGCTAGTCTGACAGACTTTGTTTAAAGATAAAGAAAAAATAATTTTTACAATTAAACGCTAAATTTAATAGATTGAAGATGTCTGGAGTTACAGAATACACGTTAAAGGGTTTTATAGATACACCTAAATGACTTGACTCTTACAGCAGACCATGTATGGTGCTGTCCACACATGGCTTTTAAGAAGTGTCCGCGGAAGTACCTCGTCATGCGACCTTTATGATCGCCATCGCCCCATTATGATTGCTAAATGTTCAGGACAAAAGAATATACAAGACAATTAGTTTGTATTCATTATTTACAATAGCTAATATATCACTTTTATTACTACAAAGGCGTAATCTACTGGAAGTAGGCACGCGCACAGCGATACATGTATTTAACTCGCTAGTCACACAATGAAGGTACCTAGATTTTCAGAAACTGCAGTGAGGGGAAAGGGGTAGGGGATGCTTTCGGTACTAATTGTGTAGTCTGACGCATGATGCCTGACAGGATGGCCAGTCTGGAAAACCGGGGGAAAAAAATCAGGGAATTTCATTGCTCGGGAAAAGTCGACGAAAAATCAGGAAATTTAGACAAGAGAAAGTTGAAAGTCTGCGAAAATATGAAGATGGATAAACCACTAGATATCATTCCTTTTTAAAAAAATCTACAGCATTATTTGTTGCTCAGGTTTATTTGATGATAAGACTTTGTTAATTAGTACTTTATCACGGTGAAAACGGAGAGCTAACAAATTAATATCAGATTGGTTTTATTGTCTTTAATGTGAAATAAATCTTATTTTATGCACTGGAAAAATCGTGAATAGTCAGGGAAATTTATTCCAAGAAATTATTGTCCACTGTGAAAAAAGCTTGTAATTTCGCAAACAAACTGGATCGCATAACCGTAATACATTGGGAATAATTTCTACGTATACCGTCTTCTCATAGCAAGAGGGGGGAAAGCCTTCCCTTAAAATCTGCAGAATTGAATTAATTACAGTAGGTTCCGGCTATAGTGAACTCGGATATAGTGAACTTAAGTCATTGGTCCCGTTTCACTTACATTACAAATAAGCATAAGATTTGGTTATAGTGAACGTGAACCTCGGCTACAGTGAACGTAGAAAATAGTACAACGTCCTGGAATTAATTTCCTCCTGGAAAGGAATATATCGCCTCGGTGCCTCATCCCTCTACCGAAAGCATCTCGTTATGGCGTTATCTCATTATATTATTTGGCGAGTAAAAAGGCCTTCAGAGAGTCGGATGGTGTTCCGCAAGAGGCATTGAAGGGTGCCAAGGCTGCATTACGATACTTAAGACCCAGAGGACAATGCAGACTCGAGTATGGAGACAAAATGAACTATGAAGGATCTGAAGAAATTACTAATAAAAAATGTACGAAGTAAACAATTCAAAATAATTAATTTTTAAGGACAAATAAAGATATTGAAATTTTCATATCGTGCTGTTCATGTATTTTGCTGCATCTCTATATTAATAAAATCAATCATTATGGAGAAATTCTATTCAATTTTGACACCGGGTATAGTGAACCAAAAATGTACTAACATTTTTGGTCCCCAGAAGGTACGAAGTTGACTATTTTAATTAGTAATCATATAAACTTCCTGTGATTGTTACGTTTCGTAACTATTAGGTGAATGACAAAAATGGTATTTTAAAACGGATAATATCGTATCGATGCACACATCCATCTTAGTGTTGAATGACAGTTCCGATTTGGTGCTGTCTGACGAATTCTAAAACTCTTCTTGTTCCGTAATCCGTGAGCAGGTAGTCACAGAAATCCGTCCCTACTGACTTCAGTGCAAGCAGTCGCCGCGGGGAACAGTGAGCAACTGGCGTATCCAGCGGAAGGGATGAGGAGCAAAGTCCCCAATGCCAAACCTTTTTGTAAGATTACTCAATGAATTGAAAATAATTACCATACATATCTTAGCATATCCAAAGCTGTATTCTCAATATGAATATACTATTTTTTTTAAATTTCATGCTAATTCAACCAATTGGTATTTTCGAATTACTTATGAGGGAGGGTCTTAACAGTACTCCCCCCTCCCCAATTACTTTCTGGATCGACCTCCGGCAGTGGATGGTGGTGCTGCGTGCTCGAGCGTGTTGATATCGCGTGAATGGGGGTTCGGGTCCGTTTTCGCTGCTCTAGTGTCGGCGCGGGGCCCTCGTGTTGGTTTCACCCGCCCGCCCACGCAGCTGCATCTGCAGGGAAACGTGGCTGACGCGCCGGCCGGTGGGCGCTCGTTGATGGCCGCTGTCTCCGTAGGGCCTAGGGCTCGTGGCCCGACCATCGTCTGATTTCAGACACATCACTCATAAGAAACTTCGAAAAGTTGGTCGTCTCGGTAGCTCGGTGGTCAACGTGGGGTAAACGAAGAGATCCGGATGAGAGTACTGGTCGGGCTAATGCTTTGAAGGATTTTAAATCTTGAAATTTTCTGTTCATCATTAGTTGCCCGTGCCTCTCACCTTCGCACTTTTCTTACTTTGCCTTCAAGCAATCAAAAACAAATGTATCGCCCAAAACTAGACAACAAAATAAGTTATTTCTATTCGTTTTGTGTCGGTGACAATATTGATAACAATAGTAATAATAAGTGTTCGTTTTTCAGCTTCCACATTTGGGGAAAGAAGTTATTTTTGGAAATGGACTTCGTAATCCTTGTGACTTAAACGCATAGTGTGAGAGGAATACGCTACTAATACACATTACCATGTGATGTGGAACGCTTTTGTCCTAGAGATGAATGAAAGAAGAACACGATGACTTGCGTTATTCAAAACAGAAAATGTGAATAATAGTTTACGTAATCACTTTGGGCATTTCAGGATGTATATGTGCAGGCATACTGTAACTGTTGATATGAAAATGGCACACGCCTGGAAATTTTCTTGGAAGTGATAAACCACGTTGGATCACTTACGTCTGACTGCCATTGTCCTAACAATTCATTATCTTCATGTGCTAGTTTCCAGTCGTTTTGTCAGCAGCAGTTTGCAGAAAGAATAAAGGAAAGTTCAAATAGTAATTTGTTGTGAGAAAACTCATTTGTTATGGTGTTTGTTCCTCGCAGTTTCCCGTCTTAGCCCCTCGTCCGGTGGGTTAGAGGTCTTTTACCTTATCAAATGGTCAATAATGTTCGATGTGTATTGGTTTAGAGTTAAACCATTACTATGGAGACAGTCGGTCAGCATCTTGAAGACCTTTAAAGTTTATTTTTTAATTTAAAAAAAAAGTTTGTGAATTTTAAGAACGAGAATAGGCTGCGAGAGTTTCCCTGCTTGCATTCACTTAAGATCGTGTTGAAATCCTGTGCTTCTAGAGGATCGTACAGAGATTTGATAGTTTTGATGAAAATAATGGTCTGTAGTTAAAAACCTGAAATATACAATGGGGGAGGCACACTGGATATTATTTTAAATTATCTTGAGGTTGTCATCAAACAAAGTTGTTTAAATATTTTCCTTCTAAATTTTTAAGATTTATATGTTGTAGTGTCGGAGATTGTATGCGCGTACGCATCCTTTGACACAGTGTCTGTCTTTGGTTACATGGTCAGTGTTCGAATTTGATAGTTTACGAAAGGGGGTGCCCATGATGACGATTGCTGGTCCTAAGAGCAAGTTTAAGAAAAAAGACGCGAGGAAACGCGAACAGTTGGAGATTTCAAGAATTTTTTCATGACATTACCTCAAAAAAATTCCATTTAGGATTTAAAAGAGAAGGGCCAAGGAACACCCGTGATAATATTTTAAGGAATTTTGTGTGTTACTTTCACGCATTCCAGAACGAGCAGTGCGGAGTGGGAAGTCATTATCTCAATGCTGTAGGCGACTTGTTCTTATTAGCAAGTTCTTTCAGGACGACTGCCGTTCCTGGTGTGTACTTGTACACAGCGCACTTGCAGCTTACGCGGGATGCGTCTGGGAGAAATTGCAACAACAACGCGCTGCTTTTGAAAGCGTGACACGGTGGAATGCAGTACATCTCCGGTGCCGCGTAGCTGCAAAGAAGCAGGTATCGAGTTTCGGGTGGGGGAAGGGGGTGAAAGCTCATCGAACAGAGGAAGAGCGCAGATGCTCCTCGGGAGAGATCCTTTTTGTCACTTAAGCCTTGCAGTCCACGCCCGAGATGCAGTTGCATGCCTGGGGCGAATTGGCAATTTTCTAATTTTCTCCGCGAAGGGGGGGGGGGAATTGACGATTGCAACGATGGCCCTAATCTGAGCGTAGTCTGAATAAAAGCAATCCAAGGGTTTTTCAATTTCAACGTGGATTCCTTAATTTGAACATTCCAAAAACTGAAAATCATAAATGGAGGTATCTAGTAACGGAGTAATTTTGCCTCGGGGACGAGTATTCCCCAGTTGGGGACGTCAAATGCTCCAAAGAAGGGGATCCCAGATTCCCTCCCTCTGTCGTGGTTGCAAGTGCTTTATGCAATTGCTTCGCAACGTCTTTTCTTTTGAGCGCGTTTCTAGTCGCCGATGCAAAGTGCGTTCGTGCAGTGTGGGTTGCGAAATGTGGCCATCTCGGATTGCGCGCGCTTTCCCGCCTCGATTTGCCGACTTTCGCGGGGCGTTTCCGTACTTACGTGATCTGCTTGCCTACCAGATTTGGCAAGGAAGGTCTGGTGACGGGCGTCTCGCGACGGATTACTTCCTTGGACGGGGATGTAAATTTTTTTCCGATTCTGACGAAAGCATTCTTAGCATTTCGTATGCCGAATGATTGCCATCGGATTCTGATTCTTTTAGTTTTCCACTGTAATCGCGCGTTATCTTAACATGTTGAAAAGCTGTGAAATTTCTAAACTGTTTCAAACGAGATTAAGAGAACCGCCTTTTAAACTGTAAGTTGTGAAAAGAATAAACCTATATTTTGATCGAAATTTTCCCGTTTTCACACGGAATGTTCTGTCGCGGGAAAAAGCCGGGGTATTTAAGTAAACCAATTTGAAGTATTATAAATTAATTATTGAAATTTTGTTTTCCTATTTTAATTATTTCAATTTGGCGTGGCCTTGCGTGGCGGGCAGTTACATTCAAAATATCCGTTAAACATGAGACACACAAAAATCACAATTACTCAAAGAAATGCTAATCTAACATATGTCAATATGTATATTTTTGAATTCCTTTTTTTACGCTCGTCATGATAGACTGAAAAAATATGTATTGTTCCATTTGAAAAAAGTTACCTCAAATATCTCGTAAAATAAAAGTTATAAAATATAAATAAGTACACGTGTCAATTAACCCCATTCCCCCATGCACTTTCGTGAAAACTGCATTGCAATAACTCGAACCGTTCAAAAGTTAAACGAGGTGCTAAAGTTACGTGACTCACCTTATATACACATACACACATATACAAATACACACGTACACCCACATACATACACACACACACATCTTGACTACTAAATACAACTGATGAAGAATATTGTAGAAAATTAAATTGGAAAATGAAATTTCAGGGCTAGAAACTCTGAGAAGGGGGAATTTGGGAATATCAAATGCGGAACAATCCTGTGACAATTTTTTTATTCGTGGTTCTCTGCCTCTTTTAAAGAGAAATCACCGTCCAACGCTTCTTCAATTTGGTCCACACATCTCCATCGAACCTCCGTCTACCTTTAGACATTACAAAATCAATTCGTCAGGAAAAATAACCAATGCACCGTTCTTTTGTATGCAACTCACAAATTGAGACCTCGACATCCTTAGTCGCATTAATCCATGAACTAAACTTCGCCTTGTTCCGTAGACTACAGTCTGCCCCCAATCACATCATCCGTTCCATTAGAAAGAACCTTCTCACTGTTCCCGATAATCCACAAAACCTTCGTCTGGGACCACGTGATCTGATAACAGCTTCCTCCTTTATTCCTTACCCCCCTCCTCTCTCTAACATTGTTTTCCCAGCTATTCACCATTTACCCGACCACCCAATGAACCCCCTTGAAACCCCACTTCCGCAAAACGCGTTGGATCATCCTGCATTATTGGAAAGCTCTGTAAAGAACAAACTGAAACTAAACTAGTAAAGCCAAACGCTGATCAGTGAAGTTTTTTTTTTTTTTAATAGGCAAACATCTCGTCAAAAGCCGCGATGTTGGCAGTGCTTCCTCTCCCCGCAGCTCTTAGCCGAATTAATACGCCGCGATAGGCTACGCGTAGTGCGGAAAGCATTTAGCTGTGGATGTGCAAGCCTCTTGTCTCCACTACAAAACCGCTGCTGGCGTGCGTGCGACGGGCTGAGTAAATTTCAAGCAAGCCCCGAGACAATAGGCCGTTCTTCGTTCTCCCGATACGTGCAATTTACGACCGGCTCTCCAGAAAGTGTGTCCGATGTACCGTGGAAAACTTCGTTCGCCATTAAGTGTTCGGGAAAAGGAGGTTGTTTGATAATGGAGGCCCGCGTGGGTTGACCACAGGTGAGCATAAATGTTCGGAATTTCTTTGTAGAATACGCTCGGTCTGTGGCCCATTTGTTAGGATACTGCTCCTGCATTCTTCTGGTGTTGGGAGTAACTACGGGATGCTAGCAATCGGGCTGTGGCTGAACTCTACCTATACTTGGTTTTTCGTAACGTGGAGCGTGAGGGTCTTGTCTTCACGATGGAATATGGCACGGATTTTTGTGTCTTTCTCGATCGTGCTGCCAGATGTCGCATGATCGCGACCTATCAAGCATCATCTAGGGACACGACCGAGAAAGACGCGAAAAGTCATATTCCATCGTGAAGACAAGTCCCCCCCCCCCCGCGCCACGTTACGAAAACCCAAGTATAGTAGGTATATGTATAACTAGATCGAAAATTCGCCACCGTTACGACTCGCTCTAGGATCTCCGGGTCAGAGTCGCTGCGGTGGCAAGCTGTTTCCCCGCCCCCGTATCGGCCGGTTTTATACAGTCATTTTATCATTTTTCATCGGCACAGAAAACTGACGGGTCAGACGAGATGTACAAATGGCGCAAGCTTCATTTTTCGGAACGATTTCATCCAGTTTTGATTACCGCTCTTGGCGTCTCTTCAGAACGTTCTGGTTTGCTATGCGTCTGGTAAGATTTGCTCCCTTTGTAAAGTTTCCAGAGCCTTCTAATGTCTTGAATTGTTATGCGAGGTGATTACTGTGTTCTAAACGTGTTCCGTGTCCTCGTCCCATGCGTTGGTGCTAATATAACCTAACTGAAGTTGAACACAGCTACGGTAATAAATTATCTTAGGCGCTTTACTCGGCGTCCTGTGGAAATATTTTAATCACGATTACACGCAGAAAACTAAAATGGCCGTGTAAGACGCTGGTTCTAGTTCATCCAGTTTCGATACCGAGAGAGTACTGCGTAGAAAGCCACGTCCATTACATATTTGGTAAGGGGAAAATGATGGGAAAATAGTGTAAAGCGGGCTTTAGTGCCGAGGAAGTTCCTCGAGGAGGTGTTGGTCCCCGCCGAGGGGCCCCTCCCGCACCGCCCCGGTGCCCCAAATCGCGCCTCTCCCTCTTGCTCGGCTATCCCCCCGGCCGTGCGCGCGGTGCGCAGGAGCGGTGGCTGGCTGGCGCCACGAGCGTCGCCGCCCGGCCGCTGCCGCCGGCATCCCCTTCCCTTCCCCTCCTCCTCCTCCCCCTCCCCCTCCCCCTCGCCTTCACGAACCCTTCCCCCGTTTGCGTACGGACGCTCCGTGCACGCGGCCTGCCTCGCGCAGTGGGCCGCTCCCTGCACCGCTCGGTCGCAAATAGAGGAAGGGACAAACCTCTGTATTTGTATAACATAAATGAACGCTCCCTATTAACCAGCAGTTGCCAGTTTGGCACGATGTGTTGTGCGTCTGTCGTAACGAGTGTCGAGCCGCTGAAAAGAAAAAGAAAAAAAAAGAACATACACGAATATTTTTAGTTTGTGTATAGTGCTATTTGTGCAGATTTTATGGTTGGTTAAGTAAGGCCTAACACAGGTGTACATAAATGTAAAGCTAATATTTACTGCAAATAGCCTATAGTTCCTCGTGTTAGGTTTCCCCCACAAAGTTGTTTTTCTCGCTTCAGGGGTACGTTTTCGTAATTACACATTTGTAACATTAGAATTTTTCGTATACTATAACACTTCAGCGTTTCAATGCCCATGAAAAGGTCATTAAGTAAATGCCCTTTTAATAGGCCAAATTCTTGTCTAATAGGCATGACAGTTGCGAAGCGATTGGTTAAGTATTGTACTGCAATTTTGATTTTCTTGGTATGCAGTAATGGTTCTTTATACTTCCACCTACCATGTCAAAAATGTACGTGCTTTGTGACCCGCCTGCTCGTGCACAGGATATAATGAACGATTGGCACGCGTATCTTTTAAGCGTTTACAGTATACGCACGTAGGGCTTGCGAAGAAAAAAGTTACTTGTGGGTGAGAACCGAAGGCCAGTTTCATTGTAAGTTATTGAGGTGTGTCAGAGAAACTAGACTTCATTTAGTCAGATTCCTAGACGTTCCACGCAAGAGCCGTGTGATGTACATCCTCTCTGAGCCTCCCGAGCCGGTGTAGTCGGGTCCTTCCCCTTCGGCGCGGCGACCTCAGCACCAGGTAACACTGGCCGGCCGGTTGCAGACCTTGAACGCGGTCCCGACTCCGCGGCTTCAGTCACATGGCGGGACTGCGCCGTTCCCAAGGTCGCCACGCCATGCCACGCCGTCCCGCTGCCGCAGAGGCTGCGGAGACGTGAAGGTAGCTCGGCTGTGGTAGTGGGTAGCGGAATTATGCTTATGGGCGATCCTGAACGAACGACAAAGTTTTTACAAATGGAATAATTGAAACGTATTTTTTAAAGCATTCTATGCGCGATGGATCGATAATTTTGCCAGTTATAGAAAAAAGTTTTGTAAACATGTTCACTTGCGAATGCAAGACTTCTAGGTTTGTCCTAGGACTATTTTTCAATGCGAAATTGAAGATAATTGTTTTAATTTGAAATTATGTTATTCCTTGTTGCCCAGATCACTTTTATTCAAAATTATTTTTAAATTCAAAATAATTCTGAAATGAACATTTCTTCCCGAGGTTTCTATTCGGGTACATTAAACTTTGGTTATATTGAGATACATTTAAATGTTATAATAAATGTTTTTGCGTGATGGTAGTTTTAAAATTCACATTGAATCGTGCGTTTTCAGTTTGTTAATTTTTTTATTAAATTATAAAATTGCAGAATGATTTTCATTGATCGGCTAAAAGTAGGCCAATTGTAATCTAAATCGATGAATTTGAGTTTGGGATAAGAGTAGTGTTCGGTAACCAATCTTAGTCTTGTAATGAATAAGGTACACTAGGTAACAAAGGTATTGTACCCTTCATAAAAAATCTAATGTACTACTATAATAATCGTTTAAATGTATTTCGCCTGCGCAAGCTGAGATTGATGTTGATAGTGGTTTATGGAGCTCATGGCTTACTTCGACACTTGTACTCTAATATTCATCAGGATTCTGCTCTGATCCGTAAAATTGGTCTTCCAGATCAAGGGTGTAATACTTGTATTTATCTCATAATAAAAATGCTGTTTTGGTGAAATTTAATTTTGTTACATATTTTGTCATCGAAATATTTGAAGTTCATTATTGAATTGTTTTCAGGGTAACCCATTTTCCAGCCCTCTGAATTTGAGGTGCCATGCCCTGTCTTGGGTCCGAAAATTATATATATTTTCTGGCTCTGTGCGATGACTATGCAGTCATGGATTTAGAATTGGCTTTTCTCAAGTAGGGAATAACTGCGTTCGTTATGAGCCATTGAGACTAAGGAATGAGCCACGAAAAGTGTCTGCATATTAAGAGTATAACATAACCCGAAAATATGATTTCAACGTCTTTTACGCGAATTATGTCACCTTTCAAACATCTATATAATTAAGAAAATAAGGCATTCTGCCATGGCTTCGTTTAGAGCTTCTACTGAACCGATTGTAGTATTTTTTCCTTTAAATGAAAGAATGTGATCCCTAGATGTATCAGATATTGTTTGTGTTGATTCACCAACATTTACGGTGTAAATTAATTAATTAAATCATTCTTTAATAGTACGCTTATCAATAGTCAATTGTTTTCTTCCAAAGGGTGGCTGTTTCAAAATCGATTATATGAAACGATAGATGTGAGTTCAAGCTGCTTCATGGTGGCGCTGCTTAATGTTTTGTTTTGATTGTTGAGATTTGTTTACAATTCGTAAAGGTTTTGTTTCAGTGTAATAATTGCATTGTGGCGATGACAGTTTGCAAGTATTTGCTTTCGTGGTGTATTTTGTAGAGAACATTTGGACAGTGGGTTTTGCTCGGTTGTAGTGAAGTTGTTCACAGGTTATGTCGAATTCCGAATCGTTGCCAACGCGCCCCAAAAGACGCAAACGTACATTAACTGAACGCAGGGAAAGAGAAAGTCAGCGTAGGTGTGATAGTGAGGTCATTCCGTTTTCTGTTGGGCCGTTGTGTATGAAATGTCAGTTTTGTTCTGCTTTGTACTTCCCATGCGAGAGAAATTCTGCAAACGAGTTTATTCTGTGTTGCTTAAATGGGAAAATAAGTTTACCTTCGAGCAATATGCCAGAAGTAATCAGATTTGTTTATAGGAGATGACACATCAAAAAACTTTAGAAATAATATCGGACAGTATAATAGTGCTCTTTCTTATGTGTCATTTGGTGTCTTATTGCAATATGTGGGTCATATTGCATTGCCACCTCGTCATGGGCCATACGTGTTCCAACTTTTGGGAACTCCACATCTCAGAATATCTTCGTTATACCCTAAAGATCCAAACAATGCAACATATTGTGAACATTAGTCTGAACATTAGTCTGAGCACAGTATTTTACATTTATCTGAGATCTCACCGTCAAATTTTGACAGGCTCTCACTAGTTTTCCCTTAATTCTTGCTAGAGTTCTGGATGTTGATAAATATTAATTGTAACTGCCCCCACATACGATAATGTTGGAGTTGGAAAACGCAAGCTTTCCCATGTATATGCATCCATTTGGACGTTTGTAAGGTGTCTCAAGGACCTCCTACAGGGCTGCACTATTTATGACGGTACAAGGTCGTGCCTTGGGACGAAGGTGGGATGTTCTCACTTCAAGGTCGGTCACGACTATTAGAGCATAAACGCTACCTTACACTTAGATATAAATAGCGAATTCTGACATCAGTTGGACGCGGTTATATATTTTGGTACTGTAAAACCCGATTGGATATCCGCGTCACAGCTGATGATCTGTCGCTGCCGATCTGATGCCATGTTTTGAAAACAGAAATGTGCCTATAAATATATTTGTTTTAAACATCGATGTATTGAAGCCTATGTTTTTTTAACATCGAGGTTTTGTTTGTGGAAGGAAAATTTTCCATAATTAGGATTGTGAAGAACTTAAAAAAGAACTAAATAACTTGTACCACTGTCCGTTGTGTTCGAACCAAACGAACGCAGTTAGTCGTAGAGTAGCCTATCAATCATAGAGTAGCCTATCTCTCGACTGTGATGATCCTGATGTTCTACAATTTCTTTCGTATCACGGCGAGTTTTTAACTTGTCTTCAGTTAAATTTTAATTATAAATTAATATACTCAGCCACTATAAAATTAAATTTTGTTGCGCATGAATGTAAACTTGGGTTACTATACCAGCTTTAAAACCTTTTTTGGTCGATGTAACATCGAGGTTTTAATTTTGAACATCAATGTTTGGCAACCTGGATGTCGACGTCGCATCACTAATCAGAAGCCATTCAATTTAAATCGGAGTGTACGCATGGCGCCAGAGCGCCTAATAGCACGCCGGCGTTGCCTGGCGTCCGAGGCCCGATGCCGGCTGGCTGTCCCCTGGCACCGCGCCTCACGCCGCCTCGCGGCCCCACAGAGCGAATCCTTCTCGCGCGGCGCGTGGACGGGGTTGCCCGCCGCGCAGACGGCAAGGCTGCGCGCTGCGCGGTGGCTCACCGCTCTGCATTTAGCCGAGGCAAGGTCGTGACCGGTTCTCGTTGTTGCCAGCATTCTTACCAGGGTGAATTCGCGGGCGATGCACGTGCAATGTCAACAAAATGTATATTAGTTGGTTACGGGGTAATTAAATGTTTTATTAACGCTGCACGAAAATAATGAATTAAGATTTTGAAAATTGTCGATACGGTTTTTGAAAAATTAGTCGCACAAAAAGTACATAGGTGCACGAAATTAGTTATATATACGTGTGTATTGATAATTTAAAGGACTTTTTGTGAGTCGGATTTTTCAAATATTTATCTTACGGTTTTATCGTGTATGCATTGTGTATGAAGTTTCCTTTTCGGGGCCCAGATGTTGGTATTGCGGGGAAATTCTTATTAAGCGATTATGTGCTAACAAAGATTTACTATATCGGATAACACGATTTTTTATGACACGACCCCCCGATTATTTCGGTCCCTTGGAATTCGTGTTTATTGTTTACGTATTCTAAGTGTAAATTGAAAGGTTATTGGGGGGCTCATAGTTTGGTCATGCTTAGTGCCGCTGAAGATAATAAAGCTGTCCTGCCACTATTTGGCCTCGATTGCGAAGATGGTATTATTTTCTTTGTCAATTAGATTCATTCGCCCCTGGAATTTTGACTCTTGCCCTGCCGCCGCCGTCGTGGACAAAATGGCCAAGCCGCATCCTGCGTTACGTGAAGAGGCAAAATTGTTGCGGCTTTTCCATGTTAAAATTATCTGAATGACGTAGTACGATGAGTCTTTGAGAAGCCTATACTTCAAAGGCTAGAACGCAATCTTCCCCTTAAAGTTGGTTGTTATCACTTCGACACAATTGTATGGTATTGTAGACATCTGATTTGCTGTTGATATGCTGCATGCGCAATGTTAAAAAAATGTATAATTGCAGCCGCTTGGCCTTGAAACTCTCACGCCCACATGACTACAAAATTAAGAAAATCTAGTGATAGCGACCGAGAGTTCGAAAATCTGATACTCTCTGGGAGTAAATGATGCTTTCTTCAAACCTATTCGCCTAAAAAGGATTGCCAAGGTCATTATGGATTGTACGAGTTTAAAGACTGTGCCCATGTTTTTATATATTTCATGTTTGAAAACGTCTTAAAAAACTTTCTAAAGCAGTTCATGCGTACAGATTAGATTTATAAGAGAATTTTCAAATTGTGTGGAACGAAAATAATGGAGAAATTTTAAATATAATAAAATAGTTATTTTGGTTCAAAAGACTTCTTTTTCGGCAGTACTTTCGGCAATGTAATTTGAGATTATTTCCCTCGAAATGCTGGAAGTTGTCGCCAGATTAGTTATGTGGACACAATCTATCTTAATACAAACGACATTGTTTTACTTGCGAGTGAATAATCAACAAAGTAAAAGCAGTCCGATAATTGTGCTGAGACAACAATTCCGAGAGCTGACCCGCGCTTGAGAGGTTGAGGTCAGTTCACGGACGTCGTATAAAGTAACGCCCGACGCGTAGCATACGTTAGCATGATTATTGAATCATTCATAAGCCAGGCGCAGCGACAGAAATGGGCTCAAGACTGTTGCTCAAACAGGCCCTTAGGGTTGGGTTCGTATTTTTTGAAGATTTTGTTGTGTCGTATGTTACCTAAGAATTAATGGATTTGTTTATTGTAATGTAGAGTTGACCAAATTGGCCAAAGTAGAGTTGAAGTTGGATATAATCTACTTTTATTGGATCGGGATTTTAATTTAATCTAAAATAAAAATATTTGACTGGAATATCATACAAAGCGGTAATTCTTTTATCAATCCATTGTCAATAGAGCATTGTGTGACACGAGAAGGTATACTTGAACAGTATCTGGCGTGTATTTGTAAATAGTCTATAGATTATCGTGCTTCTGTTGCTGTCTATTGTATCTTACACCAGATTGTCACAAGTTTCCATTGTAGGTCTATGAAGTTCTAATTCTCAATTTTATTGTAAGAGCTGAATTGATTGTACAGAAAATAGTGATCGAATTAGGAGAGTTGACTCATTAATTTGAATTTGAGATTTGTGAAAACTTGCTTACTATATTTAAGCTAGGACTCCTTGGCCCCTGGCAATCGGAATTCGGGGCTCGGCCGCTAGTTGAAGTGGATACGTGTGATGTTTCCCAGTCGTTCAGATTAGATATGCGGCAATGACGTATGGTTTTGCACATGCAGTGAAGTATCTGGGTACGTCAGAGGGGCAGATAGGCAACCCAGCAGACTAATGGAAAGGGACCGGCTTTTTTCAAGGTCGTAGCAAGTAACGCCGTCAGTTTCCCCCCTCGGTGTTCTCTGCTTCAGGCCAAGAAATGTGATCGCGCCAGGGAATGATTTCAGAGAGGATACGGGAACTCGAGTTTCATAGATTTGTAGAAATTTTGACCTTCTATTTTGATTTTACTTGATAAACGTACGGCGACACTCTGGTGTGAAAGTTGTTCCCGTGTAGCTACGCCGTAACGCTCCTATATTCATTGACCCGATCGCTGTTAAATGATTATTCTGTATGTCGAACAGATTTCAGCTGATGAATCTTGCGGGGCGCGATTTTGAGGAATTCGCAATCCCGAGTGAGTGGAGCTGGTGCGTTTGCTTGGACACCGCTATTCCTATTTCAGTTACCTCCACCGTAATTCGTGGATTTCATAAATCAGCTAGCGTGTTAGCAATATTTGATTGCAAGAATTTCCGATATCACGTAATAGAAAAAAATTGCATCGCCAAACGAGCTACAGTTTTGATTTTACATGTACTGCTGACGAAATGATTAAATGACATGCACAGGTTTTGGGTATATAAATATATATAAAGTGTGGATGTTATAGTTTTTCATGTTCATATTGATGAAGTTAATGCATATTTCAATATAATACTCCACAGTTTGGTAATGCTTTGGTCCGTTCCCCGCTTGTATCAGAAGTAAGAAAATTGATTCCTGGAAACGCCAGCGTACAAGTACTTGCAACGTTGATGTCCACGCTTTTAATAAAATCGATCGATACTTTTTAATATCTTGTTTATACGCGGTTGATTATTTAATATATGTAATGAAAAAATTACCATATCAAAAACGCGTAATAATTTCAGATATCCATAAATTGAACATAGTTTAGAAGAAAGTAAGGAACAATGAAAAATAAAGTATTTTTTGTCTCTAAATTTTGATTTATAAAAACGTTAGGTGATCGTGCTAGCCATTCATTAACTGTTTAATTTAAATCTCAATTACAAATGAATAATCTGATGTCCTATTAAATTTCTCCCCCTGTGTGAGCATACCGTTACTAATGCAGTTTTTTACATCGACGTTTGGGGGGGGGGTGAGGTTTTAATTTTAAACATCGGTGTTCACAAACATGGGATTTTGTTGGCGATGTCGCCTCCGTAAAGAGTACGAATCCCCAAACGTGAATCTGCGGCTGGAAAGTTCCTGGAGGCGTTGCGCAGTGTTGTGCAATTGGCGGACCGATGGCGCTGAACCACTGTAGCCTGTTCCGCGTCGCAGAAGAGTCGCGGGGGAGGGGGCGGGGCGGGGCGTAATATAAATAGCGGCCGGAGGCGTCGCGTGGCTCCCGCTCGCGAGTGTCGCGGCGCCGTCGGCGGCGCGCAGTGCGGGACGTGGCAGGTCTAGCCGCTCCAAAGCGCTTGGGCTGTTTGTTGGACTGCAAATAAAATCAGTCGACGTTCGTAAATCAAGGCGATAGCCAAGCCGGCCACTTGTTCTTTGTATTGTCACCTTGTAATGGAAAGTTCGTAAAAATAACGAATTCATTTTCTTCTATCTTTAGCTATAACTTTTTTTTCTGAAGATTAGTTATGTTAATATAAAGGACAAGAAACTTAGTTGGTACCTTCCGTGTAACTTACACTTAATTATATCGGGGGGGGGGGGGTAAATTAACCAGCGCAGTAGGAAGTGTTGTGGGTCCTTGTAAAATGACATATTTTTACAGTGCAACGATATGCAAGATAATCTGTAAATAGTTGATTTTGAGAAGGCATGATGTTTGAACTTCTATTTCGTTCAGTTTTTCTATTGAAGCCAGTAATGTAGTGCGGTCTTTCAATTCGTTTTGGCCGTCCGGCAAGAAGATTGTAATCGGAGATGCAGTTCAAGATCGCAAGGATGCTATAATCGGATCTGACGAAATGAGGAAGATGGGTATCAAATATCTCATACTCAAGCGAAATGATTTGGGAGTGTGGTGTGCCCGAAATTCCTTTTCTCAGGTCTCCTGAGCTGCTTCTGATTACTAGTGCCCCCCCCCCCCCTCAGGATAAACTTCAAACAGCTCTATCCTTTGAAGGAAAAAAAAATTGGTTACTTCAGTACTAAATTAGAACAATTTCTTAGTCCGGCACACATGAAATTAGTAGTACGCTCTTTTAGTGCAGTACACGTTAATTGCGTGTAAAAAAAAAAAAAAAAAAAAAAAAAAAAACCAACTTGGGTGAACTTTCGTATTGGAACTGGGCACTTGCTGCTACGTCCGAACGTGACTGAAGCTTTTCTGAGCAAGCGTTCAAACTGGGACGACGAACATCGCATTGCATATGCTATCCAGATATTCTATCGTACGGTGTCGTGATCGCCAAAAAGACTGAAATTTCTGTAAATGAATGATTTTTTTTTTTTAAAACGAACAAGTATTGTTAGGCCCTTGAACTTTTACTGATGATCGTTATTGCGACTGTTTTTCTGGTAGTTTTACGTTGCATGCAAGCAAAAATTAATGTGATGGGCCTTGAAACGTTCACCAATCGCCATAATTTATTAAACCGTTTTCGCTTTGTTTTACGTTACTTCAGACCCGGTTTACACGCTTCCTTTTGACGGTCGTTCCCGGGAGTTTCACGAGCACGCGCAGAGCGGCTTTTGAGGCGGCTGAGCCACTGCCCGTGCGCGCTTTCGCGAAAACGTGGAAATCGTTCGTCAAAAGGGAGCGCGTAAGTTGGGGTCCTAAAATCAGAGTGGCTTCTTTCTGGAAATCGTGGAAAACTGGGAATTTGTAGATGAAACGTTTAAAGTGAAGGAAAATTTCGAAAGTAAAATTTTAAAACGAGTTTTTTTTAATTGGTACAGCTTTAGTTTTTGCTCAAGGTTTGTTGAGGAAGTATTAATTTGAACATTGTGGCATCGAAATAGAAAGCTCGCAAATTAGTACCTTACATTTAATATTTTCTTTAAGTAGTGTGACAGCTTGAATAGGTTTAGTGCACTAGGTAACCGGGAAAAGTCTGCGGAAATTTGATCCAGGAAATGAGAGGCTACCCTGTCAAATCGAAGACTGCTTCGCGGGTAGAGAGCTACATTAGAAATGTGTCCGCGTAGAATCGTGGACAGTGTGCACTGTGTGGCGGCGTCTGGGCGCGACGCAGGCCACCTCGTGCGTCGCCTTTTCTGTTCCTCCGCAACTCGATCCGTCGCGGTCACCGGCGCCGCCGACGCCGCACGCGACGCTAGCCTCTGGCCCGAACCGGGGTGGGGGGCGCAAGCTCCTACTACTTGCTCGCTCGCTTGCTCTGGAGGACGGTGGATGAGGCCGGAGTCTGGAGTTTTTCATTTATTTCTTTAATGAAGGTAGCCATTTGCTGGAAAGCCCAAAAAATCGGGGGATTTCATTCCTCTGATAAAGTCTGGGGGAAATCAGGAAATTTGTAGAAGAACCGTTTAATCGGGGAAAATGTTTGAGGCGGTTATATTACTCGATATTACTCCTGACTCAAATTAGACAAAAAAACTCAAATTTTGAGTTTTTGTTTTTGCGTATAATACGGGCCCTCTTCAGGAGATTACGGTTCAATTTGCCCTCAAAATCCAAGGCGTACCGAATACAAAACTCGCAACTTATATTTTTGTAAAATTTCAGCTCAGGAAAGTATGTTCCGGGACAAGAGTGGAGAGAAGGCTACGAAACCGAATCCCAACTACTTAAGGAAACTACGCTAAAAATTGATTGGGACATTCTTAATGATCATTTCACGTTTCATTACAACTCTTGCTTTTGAGATACAAAATAAATTTCCGCTTCAGTACTATCGTAACAAATGCTTCGAATATCTCACGATTCAAAATGTCTTGTATTATATGTAAGACTTGCTGGAGAACACGCACAAAAGGTTAATGTTTAAATTGATTTAATTTTATTCCGCGAACTGCCTGCAAAAACGAGGAGAAAAGCTTTAGAAATGTCCACGCGTACGGATGACCGCAAGGGACAGGAACTGGTCTGCCCGGCGTCAACAATTGGCCACCGGATTGGTGTTGTGAGGTAGATGTTAAAGCGATGGAGCAAGCTGAAGCGGCAAGTAGTGGGTCGTTGAGGAAGAAGATTATCGTACGCGGATGCGGAAGACTCAAGATTTGCATGTGCATAGTTGGGTAATGTAATTACATGAATAATTCAATTATTTCCTTATAATATGCAAAGTTGCGCTGTGCGTTATTTGCCAGGTATACAAACGTCTTGTGTACCTGAAGCAAATATTGAAGCCTTGGTTAAGGTATCGAGGAAAGACATAAAAAGTTGCCTTTTTCCGTTCTCGAACTCTTTGTACGTTCGTACTTCGGAATTCATTTACAGTTGAACTAGTTAAACAGTAAATGCTTATTAAACGTGCATGAAATGCCGTATAATCTTAACCCCAAAAGTATCTAATCGCAAAGAATGAAAATAGATTTGCCTTCATTTTTTCAATAAGAAAAGGAAATTGCCCAACCACACAGTTATATTCTGGAATCTGATTTAACATACGCAAACGATCTTGCTAGGACGGCCCAAAAATTCAGTCACTTTTTAGTGATAGTGGTATGTGTTGAAAGATGGCGAAATGTTTCAATAGGGAAACCTCGAGAGAATAGCGAAGGATGGCACTCGTGTTCAACGGGTCTTTAGGAAAACGTGCCTGATGGTCAGAGCCCCGCCGCGTAAAATAAGGCACCATTGATTTAGCTAGTAAAATAAGGCATCATTGACTGATTTTTCTCCGCCAGAATGTTGCACCCCGGTGCCGTGTCGTGCAAGGCGAAAGAGCTGCCGCCCGTTGCCTTTTCATCTTGCATAGAAAGTAGTGGAGACAATCAGTGGCGCGCGGTACCAGTGCTCCTTGCAAGAACCGAAAGAACTGAAACTGTTGCCAACGTGATTGAGCTGCCACGTGGGCTGGCGGGATACAAGTTGGCTCTCCCGGTTGAAAATAGGGATGCGACAGAAGCAAAACATCGATGTTATTAAACATTATTTGGAAAGTGATTAGGTTTATTAATGTTTGAGAATTTTTAGTTTTTTTATTATTTTTTAGATAAATAAGATAATTAACAAAATGTAGATTATCTGATTCGAGAATTAAAAAATGTAGGCTTCGAAAACTCGATTTTATTTATTTTTCACCCATCATTTTGGTCTCAATATTGAATATGTGGATATGTGAAAATTATCGAAATTCATGATGGTACTTTTCTTTTAAAAATATCTACCACGTAAAAAAAAATCTGTTAGATACATCGCCTCGGCACGGAAAACAAAGCATCATTGAATGGAATCGACGTTTTGAGGACATCCCTATTGGAAAAGGCCGCGCTCATGTTCGCGTTTTTTCTCAGCAATTATTATTATAAATATTACACATCCGCCTATTCCGTATTTCCCATAATGAAATCAAGTTGCGTGCGGTGTTGGCAAGCCTTCGGGAACACTAGTGCCCCCTAACCTTGCAACCTATAATTTCGCCCAAATTTTAAGGGAGAGTTGGAGAGCTGTGGGTGGGCCCGATGGCCCGGCGAAGAGCGGGCGCCAGTCGGTCGAGGCGAGGTGAGGTGGCTGACTGCTGGACCGAACAAAGCGTGGTCGCGCGTCGGAAGGTCGCTGGGGCCGGGCGGGCGCCAGCCTGGAGGGGGAAAGGCGGCGGAGTGCGCCACTGGGGCTTGGGCTGGCCTTTCCTTTCCTGCTTGCGCCCGCCAGTGGGCCCCTCACACGTGCGCCACAGTGCAAAGTAGCATTTCCTGCTGAAAATTATGGAAATGATCATTCTTCAACTAGTTAAAATGTAACTGTAAATGGCCATACAATGAGCTATCGTGTGTTGAAACCGAAATCGTAATGTGTAGAAAGTGTTAAATTCAAATCTCCTAAAGATAACAAGTGATGGAGCGTGTTGTTAAAATTTAAAAAGGGTGTAAAATGTTATGAAATGACTGTAATATATTATAAAAAATAAAACCGATAAAAACAATAAATTTAATAAAAGAATACAACTTTAACAATAACGAACCAGAATTAAGAAGGTAGTGAGCAGATAGTACAATGCAGAAGAAATGGTTCGCGACATAGAATTCATACCGTAGGTACTTAAAAATCTCTAATTACAAAGATATGGTAGACGAACAAAATGTGGAAAAGATTGAAGATAAATTTAAGAGGTAAATTGAGGATAACACCACAAACGCACTCGGGAAAAAAACTCCAGGAATGCAATTGAGGGCACACAGGCTAGACAGCACAGGTACACTGATGGAGAAGCAGAGTGTACGGAACAGTCAGCTGCGAATGCTTTGATTTGGACTTCGCTTTGTGAACTCGGTTTTGCCGCTACGTATTATTGGCGCTATTCCTCTTCGTCGCCGTTCCCGTTCATAGGCAATTGTGGAGCGGCATTAATGATCAGCCGCGTGATATTCTTTTGCGAACTGGGAAGTTTTCCTGGCAGCGAAGGAAATTTACGTGTGCCGCTGTTACAAAACTTTCTATGTACACAACCGGAGGTCACTAGGAAAGGAAACCCTTCTCCGTACCGAAACGATGACCCTCGGAAAGGTGAAAGTCCTGCTCCTAACTCCCAACCCAAAAGACTGCTTGGCACCCAGTTCCATAATTCCGTCCGCATTATCCTACACTTGACATCTAAAAATGTCGTCAGTTATTACCGAATACATAAATTTGTGCGAAAAAGAGAATACTGATGTGAAAAGGGCATTCTATCGTAAGGCTGTTCCAAGAGCAGAGGACTTCGTATTGCTAATGTATTTCTTTGATATTTTAAAAAGTATATTTTCCACATTTATTTTCGAAATTGTGGCATCATGATTGATAGAAGTCGCACATGGCGGGTCCGAAGGCAATTTAAAATTGCCATTAAATTACTGGCGACTAATGGAAGTCAGATCAAATGAGTCTTGCTGTACTAGGATGCTGTATTGAATTAATTACCGGCTTAGGTGTTAATTCTAGAAATATAAAATGTGAGTTCATGTATGTGAACGTAAATGGATAAATACTTTCGATTAAATAAGAATGGTACATCTGTTATTAACATTATTTAATTGGTTTTGACATTTCCAAGAGTATTGTTTCCATATATTTAATGTTTCTGGAGAACGGAAAACCATAACAATTTATTAAATGCAAAGCAATTATTCCGTTTCCTTCAATGACAAAAATGTATAATTTTCGTCGTGCCCATATATAGGTTAAATATGCTAATGTCCTGAATATATTTTTATTTTTAGCGCCAACTGTAACAAGAAAATTTAGTATCCATTGTTTGGTTGTTTTTGTTTGTTTACAAAAACAACAAACCATTTTTATATAAAAATGAACGCTCTCTCGAATTTGAAAACGTTCAATGTAAATTGATCCTCTAGGGTTTTTTTGCTAACAAGGCCGGCGCGAAGCCGGCGATGGCGACAGGAAAGTTCAAGGGCACACAAAGTGCATGATAAATAGGGATTTTTTCCCCTGTGGCAATGTGATGTCGGCTTTGGGTCTTTGCGTGCTGTGCAATTGCAATTTATGTATTCATAGTCTTATTTCTACGTGATGCATTTCTTTTCCTTGTTCGTTCGTATTTGAAGGTGTTTATTATTCTGAATTTTGTTTTCTTTTTTACTATTGAGTTTTGATAAACGATGTCCCGAATCGTTGTTTTTTGGAAGCTCTGGATGTTTCTTTTTACAGCTAGTGTTAACATCGAGGCCGGTGGTGCATCATCGCCTCTCCGGCTCGCGAGCCTCCGTTGGTGTAGTTCTGCCCATCGTTAACCGAGGGCGTCAGCAACTGAATGGAGAGCGCCACCGGCATTCGCGGTTCGACGGTCGGTTCGGGAAGAGCCGATGTGAAAATGGGCAGATCGAGCACGCACTGTTTTAACTTATTGCTTTTCCGGTCGCGCGTTCGTTACGACTGGCAAAAAGAATCGTACTCAATTAACATGGAATATGAAACAACACGTGGACCACCACGCGACTTACAAAGTACAGAGGAAACTCGTTATAACATTTGGTTTGGTTTTGAACCAAATGATTTTCCCATAAATCAATTAGTTCAGTGTAATTGCGTGTATCCTTCCATGTATTATCGTTGTGTATTCTTACATGTTAGCCAGTTAACCACCAATTATTGTAAGTGCAACATTTATTTACGGAGTCGCTGTAAGTTGCGAGAAGATGAATTTAGATTTTGTGTGTGTGTAATATTGTTCGCAAGCGAAAGATCAGGTAAACAGTGGTTGTCCCTGAGCGACATTGCATTTCCTCAAAAATAAAGATTCAAACGAGTTTCAGAAAATATTGTTTATATCCCATAGAGTAAGTTAATAATAAAGAGGTTATTGGTTAAGTTGGTTTCGAAAATGGAAACGAATTTAACTCCAGTGGAAATCTGATACACCCAGCTCCTTAGCAAATTTTCCGCGGGACGGATTTTTTCACAGAAAACCGGTTTTAGGCAATATTAAGACCTCTCTAAAGTACTTTTAAACTTTATCCATCCGCCATTCATCTGAGAAGTGCCGTTTAGACACGCTAATTCAATCATGAAAGTACTGAAATTTAAAGTTTTTATTTTTTCCTTTAGCCTTGAAATTAAATAAACTAGGTAATAAAATTGTATAAGTAAACGCTTGTTTCGTAGCACTGTTCTCCAGGTGAAAGTGACGCTCGCCCGGACTGCCGGCCTGAGTGCCCTGGTGGCAGACGCATTGGATCTCGGAAGTGCCACCTAGGAGGCGAACTCGTCTTCCGTCCGGAGGCCGGGCTTCGATCTGGGTCCGATCCCGGTGGAATTCGTGTTGGTGAGGTTGCCTCGGGATGACGTAGGAAGGGACCGCATTGACAGCTACAAGTGGCTACTGCAGGTGGTGTTCATGCGGTCAGGTTGTCAACACATTGGTAGTTGGCGGTTCGCTCACTTGTAAGGAGCTTCGGCACTACCTCTTGCAGTGCCTCTGTCCGACATGTCAATTTGTTTCCCATCCAGTCAAACTGGTCCTATGTAAATGCGGCTCCGCGCAGCATCCTTAACTCCATTCGCCAGCGGCGGTACTGTTCGCTCCATCCCCAACAGCTCGTGCGAATGTTCGCTTCTTTTGATGTGTGCGTCGACACGTAGGTAGGGCGAGCACCGAATGTTTGTCGCTCGGCAAATGGCAAGCAACTCGTCCACACTACTCGGGATTCGGCGAGCGGTCGCCCGCTATTTGACGAATACCGAATGCATGGAGCCGCCTTAGAGGGACTTCTCATCCCTTTCACTTTCACCCATCATTTCGCCATTCTCATTCTCACTACGCTCATAATTACATTCGAACGCGAGGAGCAACTACCAGTTGTGTTGATCAATATGCTATCGTGTCGCTTCTCTAATATTCATACTATTTCGCGGTAAGGTCAGCCTCCGCTATTTCTAAACGTTACTATCGTGATTCTGGTCAGCGCCTCATATTGCTACTGCTCCAAGACCTTCATAACTATGAACAAGACACAAAGTAACAAGATAAGTGACGGACCATTATTTCGCACGTTAACAGTGCAGTAAATCAATCGCTGGAACGTCAAGCACGATTAAGTGCATTTTGCAGGGGGGGGGCGCTGATGCACCTCGACACGCGAAGTCCTGTTATCAGTATGTTGATAACCGGTGGTAATAGACTACCAGTGCCGTGCCTGTTGCCAAACACAAGGATAAATGTATCGCATATTTGGAAATGAGTGAAGGGGTCCCAGGTGAAGTTAAAAATCAAGCTTGCCCACATGTCAATCCAACTAACAAGAAGCTAACAATTTGAAGTATGTTCAAGACGATTGGCCTAAAAAATAAATATTCCTGCGCTGAGACACGTGGACAATAACAAGGCAGGGTATCGACTTACTGAAAGACAAGAAAAACGGGGAAATAATCAAGGTATTTAAAAATTACTCCTTACTATTACTCCCGACTCCTACCTCAAGGTATTTTAAAATTACTACTTACTATTAAGGAAATTTTGGGGAATTAAATAACAAAAACTAATTTGAAACTTGTTATTCCTTAAACTAGAATAGCATTAATTTTTTATACACTGAAAAAATATTAAATTACAAATTTTATAACTGCCAAATTAGAGCTGGCGAATTGATTTAAGTAATTTTCTATAAGTAGTGCTTAATTAAAAATCTTATTAGGAAAAACACTTGAAATGCACTGGATAACCGCGAATTGTCTGGAAAATGTTCCGGTAAATGAGAAAGGAAATTTGTTGACTTGTTAAATTAACAGGTTTTGAGAGGACGAATCTCCCCCTAGCCGCCGCGCACCTTTAGCAGCGTGTTCTCTGCTGGTCCCCTCAGCCGCTACTTGCGCCTGTTCTCGTCCTTTCCAAAAACGCCACTGGGGCAGGAGGGGCGACGGCGGTGACCTCGTCCGCCCAACGCCGCCGTCGCCACCGCCGCGGAGGAATGTGGGCGGTGGCCGCCTGCCTGGCGAGGAGGGGGAGAGGGGAAGGCGTCTGGGCGACCCCGTTGGGGATTCCCTCCCCTCCCCGCCCCTGCTCGCCCCCACTCCACTCACCTAACTGGCGACGGTTGCGTCATCAGCCCCGCCCAAATCCCGACCGCACCGCACTCTTGGCTCGAAGGTTGTGGTCGCTGAGCCGTTCCGTTCCGGATCGCCTCTTCCCGCTCTGCACTGGCGGAGGTGGCTCACTGACGCCGTTGCAGTTGCCTTTGATCGGGAGGTCCTGGGGTCCCGACGGTGGCAGGATTTTTGACACTAGCTAGATATCTGGATCGAATTCAGTCGCTGTCTGAAGGAGAAATCTAGCGGCCGACTGATCTGATTGATAGTTTTCCGTGGTTTCTTCGATCAACATCAGGCGAATGCCGGAGCAGTACCTAAACAACCGGGCCACGGACTGCGCGCGATCTTTCCTTCCGCTTCCATGTGTTATCCTCACCCCTAACGTACACGCACACTGACATGCACTTCACCACCATACATGCGGGGAGACTGTTTGGGAGCGTAGGGCTTGTCGCGGCTGGAGTGGTCCCCGCTGGTGAAAAATACCTGAATTGGGAACCCATGCAAGCGGGAGGGTAGGTCTGCCCCGTATCTCACCATCCAGCGTGGAGAGGACACCGCCACCTCTCGTTATAAAAACTACATTAACGGGACTAACGACAGCAGTTGGCGGGCCTGATAACACGAAATAAGCAATATGTTAGATATTTTGTATTCTTTCACTTGCCTGTGTTGGGCTATCCTTTCAATGGATATTGTTTGAGCTTTTTCATTGTTAAATTTACTAATTATAATTTCAGTCGCAGATGTATTTAAGACATACGAAATGAGAAATTACCTGCCCGTGTTTCCTGCGAAAGAAATAAGTGACTCGCAATACGGAAATTACTTCACTACCTTCGGATATATACTGAGTTTACTATCCTCATATCCGTATCCCCCGGTAGTGTAGTGGTTAAGATCCTAGCGTTGAAGACTGAAGGTCTGGGGTTCGATTCCAGACATAGTCATCAAATTTTCAATAGTCATCTGCTGCACACTAAGCTTCTACAAAACAGTTATAATCGAATATAAATCAGTATCATCCCCCCCAAGCTCGGAGATTAATTGAAATAACAAAAATTAATGTTCAAAATATGCGGGTCAGTGATGTCTAAAGACATTTGAAGACTGAAACTGTTGTGGACAACTCCAAACTGAGATCTGCATATTTTTATTTCCATTCCCCGATTATTTTTTATCGCAGTGGGGTGCAGATGTAACAATTTCACATGTAACATTTTGTCTTATTCTGGAGAACATAATTCTTACCGAAATTGAGGCAGTTTGGTGTCAAACATTTTAACTGGACAGGGTCTTTTTCCTGACCCATTACGTTTTGGAGATACTGATACATCTCCCTGTAGAAATAAGTTTTAGCAGGCCATAATATTAAGGAATGCGCCTCCCTCTTCCGGTTAAATTTAAATCTCATCTTCGTCAGTCGTAAGCCTTGATGTTGAATAACGGTGTCTTCGGACACACGGAAACGGAGTAGCACCCTTCCCAAAATGTCTTGTGGAATTTTGAAACGTATTTAACTTTTGTGCAATTTCTGGATAACTCGAACCTTATGGTAGGTACCTAGTAGATTGGGTAAGGCGAGAGTGTGTGAAAAAAAAAAAAGTAGCACCTCAACGAAATGGACTACACAGGTCGACCATTTCTTTTGCTCTTCAAGGAACTAGGAATAACGGGAATGAGAATTCTTATATTTTTAGCTGAAAGGTGATTATACAATTTGCGTGCGTTTTTATTCAGACACAATTTATCAAATATCCATATTTAAATGTCTTATTTGTCTTAAAAGAGTATAATTTCTCAGTATTACCAGGATAAAGTAATTATATCCCAATAAGGAGTGCAAAGATAATAAACAATGGAGAGATGCAACACTTCAAATAAGCAAATACTATGGCATCATGGCACTTATGCGAGCTTTTCGGAATGTAGCAATGCCTATCCTTATATGGGGAATACAAGCGTCCCCAGACTAATTGTAATAACTGCCAAATAAACTCTTATTGCCTTACTCTTGTGGAATGTACAATCCTCTTCGACAGCTTGTTTACCTATCAAGCAAAGAACATCTATTGTATGCGTTAATGTGCTTGAAATAGAATGCATTCTTTATGACGGGGAACTCTTCTAATCCCCACGCGCGTCCATAGTAGTCTTTAATGTTACATAAAATTGAATTACTTCTGACGCTTGTAAAAGATACGAAATTAGTGACTACAGTACTTAATAAAAATTAGTATTACCATTTAGGCTTTTCATTCATTCTTAAAAAATAACTTAAATTAGTAGTTACCGTAAGTAATGCAATATGATCCCCACTTGTGTTATATTGCATTTAAAACAATTCATATATAAATTTTAGATTAAAAAAAACTTTCATTGAAAGAAATTGATTATCAAGAAGAATAAATTGCAAAACGACAATAATTGATAATATTAGAAAGAAAATGACGGGCATCCCCATGCGATTGCTGGCACGAAACGGCACGCGACGTGGGAAGGGTTAAAGGAATGTCAGAACGTAGTCTGAGCGGAAGTGGGGAGGGGAGGCGCCCTGCCGGCCGGGCTTTGACCTCTGTTGGGGCGGAGGCGGCGCGCGGAGCAGGCGGTGTGCTCGACGCCCCTATTGATCGCCCGGGACCGCCACCGCCGCAGAGGCTGTGCGGCTGCCGCAACCCCCGTCACTCCCCTCCCCTCCCCTCTCCCCAACCCCCTCGCGATCTCCGGCGCCGCTCCCCCCTCCCCCTCCCCCGTCATCACCGTTCTCTCTCGCGCTCACCCTGTCCCGTTCTCCGGCTGCGTTTCGCCCCCCGGGACGATCTCCCGGCGCGACCCGGCCCCCTCATCCCACCTTCTGTCGCTCCCTCCCCTTCCCGGGGCGGTTCTGCCTGCGCGTATGGCGGTCACAAGGATTCCTGTGGGAAGGGATGCTCGGTTCATTTAAATACATCATTAAATTGCGATAATTTCCTGCGAAATGGGCGACAAAAGTAAAAATATACTTAAATCGTAGAAGTAAATTGCATATATGTAGATCAATTTATGGTCACAAAATACATAGCATTGTTCTATAGAAATTGCCAAATCAGTTGATGTACGTTCGTAGTGTGATTGACATTAAAAATCTGTAATAATCCGAAGATGCATTCGTCCGACTCAATACCGCAGAAGATGATGAAGAAGATGGTGAATCGGTTCGAAGTATTCCTTCATAAATGGGTTCAAAGGTTTCGCCGGCTGCATATGTATGGATCAGTGTGTACAGGTGTCCAGACAAGTTGCCACAGTTTCCTCAAACTTCCTTAACTCGGATAGGAAAAGATGCCGGTATTGGAAGGCAGTCCAAGCTGTTCCTTTTTCCTGGTGTATTGAGGGATTTTCGCGAGTGTGTGGTCACCATGTGACGGAGTTCTGCCGTCGTGATGGTGGTGGGTAGCTGCCTAGTGATGTCAAAATTATCTGCTACTATTAGTATAACTAAAACAGGGTGGTTGTTTTTTTTCTTCGATAGTTTCGTGAAGCCTTACTCTTTATTTAGGTATCTGCTGAAGTAGACTGTGTGGTGAAATTCCAGGAAATGATTCGCTTGCGAGGACATCTTTGTATTTTCTGCTGCAGATTCTCTATGATTAGAACAATACATCTGAAACAGCCTGAAGATATTTTGTATTAAGGCAGACTATGAGAGAATGCTGCAGTATTTCGGTGAATCCCGACTTCATTTCATTGGCGGCGTGTGTGCTGCGCGGGAGATTTGCGCTGTTTCGCTGCCACTGCTCAGGAGATTGTGCGACGGGCCCAGACAATTTCATGCACACGAAAATTTTAATTCCGCAACTAAACAAGGCACCCCTAATAGAGAATTACGCACGTGGGCCAAAAGTTCAATACTCTGCCATGTACATTTGCCCGGTAAATTTCCTTTTTGGCACGATTTCAACAGAATTTTCCGCCTATGACGTGCACGTAGCGATGTGTGGCGAGTGACACAGTCAAGGTCGTCTAGCAATGACGGGCCTTCACAAACAACTGTAGTTTTCATTCACTGAACGATGGGTTCTCGAAGTTGCGAAACGTAAAACAAATATTATTCATAATTTTAATTAAAGATAGGTCTGAAAGTATATAGTAGAAAGAAATCTTTATCAACATTATTTGCAAGCTCCAATTCTGATCCCCCGAAGTTAAAGAGCACTAAGCACATTAACCTGGTTTCCCAACAGCGGTTCAGGCGCGTTCTGTTCTTTAATAGGCTTAAAGTTCTGTTCTTAAATAGGAAATTAGCGTTTGACTGCTTCTAACGTCGTAATTAATATCCTTTTGAATGTTGTTCTCGTTACCTATAAAAAGAGCAGTGAAATAGTAGTGTTGTAACATTACATTTTAGTAAATAGCTTAATGTCTATTAGTGACCCGAGAACAGGCAGTGTTCAAAAGGGAAGATAATTTTTCTCGCCTAATTCAATGATTATTTACTCATCACCAACGGTGCGAGCTAGTGCTTGGCTTTAAACCTTTGGAATCATTATTCATCAGTCTCCTTGTTCTTTTTTGACTTATTTTGGGGACAATTGTTTTGGTAGACTTGTAGACCGCAAACAGTTAACCCTAACAATAAAGAGCAAAGTATAAAAAGGTCCGTTGCGTGAAGGGGAGGGGTCCGAGATTCACCTAGTTTTGATTCTATTGAAGTTTCCGGCGATTTTGATACAGAAATAATTTTATAGTGTACATTTTTTGTTCTATACACACAAAAATAATGAATGTCACTTATATGAAAAATATAGTTTTTTTCTCGCATCAATATTTGTATTTAATGACAACTATTAATTTTTTGTCGAATGAAGCCCGAAATTTCTTCAGAGCGTAGTACAGTATTAAAGAAGATTGCACCAATATTTAAAATACTACAAATATTTGCAAACTGTATTCTGTATGTTAAATTTGCAAGTCCCAAATGTAGTTTTTATCCACAGCCATTGTCGCTGTAATAATTTAAACCATAACAAACGCTTGATAACTTGTACCCAATTATGATACAAAAGTACATGATGAACGATATCAAGAATTCCCACTTTATGAAAATAAGTTGAACGTGTAAAAATGTCGAAACTTGTAGGTGGGCTACTGGGCCGCCCCCATCTACACAACTGCGCGCGCGCGCGCGCACACACACACACACGCGCGCGCGCGCGGAGTGGTAATAATATACTGTGCCTCCGGCAAGCTATACTCAGGATTTATTATAGTGTCTTCTGAGGTTTGATCAGATGGACGCGGTAATCCAATCGTGAGCTCAGTTACGACTTAAACTATTGGAATTGCTAAACGTTGCGCTAATAAATTGGCATATACAGCGTTTGTATGATAGTAACAAGACCTCCAACATTCACTGACGCCCCATTGTATTAAGGCAGATTATGAGAAGACGCTGCCTTTCGGCAATCGAGGCATTTCCAATGATTTCCTAGAACGAATGTTAGCTGCGTAAATGTACTAAATAGAGCGAATTGCAGCGTCTCTATGATTAGATCAATACACCTATGGTACAGTGATGACCCATTGTATTAAGGCAGATTATGAGAAGACGCTGCCTTTCGGCAATCGAGGCATTTCCAATGATTTCCTGATTTTTATTTAGCTGGGTAAATGGAAAGAAATAGAGCGAATGGCAGGGTCTCTATGATTAGATCAATACACCTATGGTACAGTGATGACCCATTGTATTAAGGCAGATTATGAGAAGACGCTGCCTTTCGGCAATCGAGGCATTTCCAATGATTTCCTGATTTTTATTTAGCTGGGTAAATGGAAAGAAATAGAGCGAATGGCAGGGTCTCTATGATTAGATCAATACACCTATGGTACAGTGATGACCCATTGTATTAAGGCAGATTATGAGAAGACGCTGCCTTTCGGCAATCGAGGCATTTCCAATGATTTCCTGATTTTTATTTAGCTGGGTAAATGGAAAGAAATAGAGCGAATGGCAGGGTCTCTATGATTAGATCAATACACCTATGGTACAGTGATGACCCATTGTATTAAGGCAGATTATGAGAAGACGCTGCCTTTCGGCAATCGAGGCATTTCCAATGATTTCCTAGAACGAATGTTAGCTGCGTAAATGTACTAAATAGAGCGAATTGCAGCGTCTCTATGATTAGATCAATACACCTATGGTACAGTGATGACCCATTGTATTAAGGCAGATTATGAGAAGACGCTGCCTTTCAGCAATCGAGGCATTTCCAATGATTTCCTAGAACGAATGTTAGCTGCGTAAATGTACTAAATAGAGCGAATTGCAGCGTCTCTATGATTAGATCAATACACCTATGGTACAGTGATGACCCATTGTATTAAGGCAGATTATGAGAAGACGCTGCCTTTCAGCAATCGAGGCATTTCCAATGATTTCCTAGAACGAATGTTAGCTGCGTAAATGTACTAAATAGAGCGAATTGCAGCGTCTCTATGATTAGATCAATACACCTATGGTACAGTGATGACCCATTGTATTAAGGCAGATTATGAGAAGACGCTGCCTTTCGGCAATCGAGGCATTTCCAATGATTTCCTGATTCTTATTTAGCTGGGTAAATGGAAAGAAATAGAGCGAATGGCAGGGTCTCTATGATTAGATCAATACACCTATGGTACAGTGATGACCCATTGTATTAAGGCAGATTATGAGAAGACGCTGCCTTTCGGCAATCGAGGCATTTCCAATGATTTCCTAGAACGAATGTTAGCTGGTAAATGAAATAGAGCGAATGGCAGCGTCTCTATGATTAGATCAATACACCTATGGTACAGTGATGACCCATTGTATTAAGGCAGATTATGAGAAGACGCTGCCTTTCGGCAATCGAGGCATTTCCAATGATTTCCTGATTCTTATTTAGCTGGGTAAATGGAAAGAAATAGAGCGAATGGCAGGGTCTCTATGATTAGATCAATACACCTATGGTACAGTGATGACCCATTGTATTAAGGCAGATTATGAGAAGACGCTGCCTTTCGGCAATCGAGGCATTTCCAATGATTTCCTGATTCTTATTTAGCTGGGTAAATGGAAAGAAATAGAGCGAATGGCAGCGTCTCTATGATTAGACCAATACACCTATGGTACAGTGATGACCCATTGTATTAAGGCAGATTATGAGAAGACGCTGCCTTTCAGCAATCGAGGCATTTCCAATGATTTCCTAGAACGAATGTTAGCTGCGTAAATGTACTAAATAGAGCGAATTGCAGCGTCTCTACGATTAGACCAATACACCTATGGTACAGTGATGACCCATTGTATTAAGGCAGATTATGAGAAGACGCTGCCTTTCAGCAATCGAGGCATTTCCAATGATTTCCTAGAACGAATGTTAGCTGCGTAAATGTACTAAATAGAGCGAATTGCAGCGTCTCTATGATTAGATCAATACACCTATGGTACAGTGATGACCCATTGTATTAAGGCAGATTATGAGAAGACGCTGCCTTTCAGCAATCGAGGCATTTCCAATGATTTCCTAGAACGAATGTTAGCTGCGTAAATGTACTAAATAGAGCGAATTGCAGCCTCTCTACGATTAGACCAATACACCTATGGTACAGTGATGACCCATTGTATTAAGGCAGATTATGAGAAGACGCTGCCTTTCAGCAATCGAGGCATTTCCAATGATTTCCTAGAACGAATGTTAGCTGCGTAAATGTACTAAATAGAGCGAATTGCAGCGTCTCTATGATTAGATCAATACACCTATGGTACAGTGATGACCCATTGTATTAAGGCAGATTATGAGAAGACGCTGCCTTTCGGCAATCGAGGCATTTCCAATGATTTCCTGATTCTTATTTAGCTGGGTAAATGGAAAGAAATAGAGCGAATGGCAGCGTCTCTATGATTAGACCAATACACCTATGGTACAGTGATGACCCATTGTATTAAGGCAGATTATGAGAAGACGCTGGCTTTCGGCAATCGAGGCATTTCCAATGATTTCCTGATTTTTATTTAGCTGGGTAAATGGAAAGAAATAGAGCGAATGGCAGCGTCTCTATGATTAGACCAATACACCTATGGTACAGTGATGACCCATTGTATTAAGGCAGATTATGAGAAGACGCTGCCTTTCGGCAATCGAGGCATTTCCAATGATTTCCTGATTCTTATTTAGCTGGGTAAATGGAAAGAAATAGAGCGAATGGCAGCGTCTCTATGATTAGACCAATACACCTACGGTACAGTGATGACCCATTGTATTAAGGCAGATTATGAGAAGACGCTGCCTTTCAGCAATCGAGGCATTTCCAATGATTTCCTAGAACGAATGTTAGCTGCGTAAATGTACTAAATAGAGCGAATTGCAGCCTCTCTACGATTAGACCAATACACCTATGGTACAGTGATGACCCATTGTATTAAGGCAGATTATGAGAAGACGCTGCCTTTCAGCAATCGAGGCATTTCCAATGATTTCCTAGAACGAATGTTAGCTGCGTAAAGGTACTAAATAGAGCGAATTGCAGCGTCTCTATGATTAGATCAATACACCTATGGTACAGTGATGACCCATTGTATTAAGGCAGATTATGAGAAGACGCTGCCTTTCAGCAATCGAGGCATTTCCAATGATTTCCTAGAACGAATGTTAGCTGCGTAAATGTACTAAATAGAGCGAATTGCAGCCTCTCTACGATTAGACCAATACACCTATGGTACAGTGATGACCCATTGTATTAAGGCAGATTATGAGAAGACGCTGCCTTTCAGCAATCGAGGCATTTCCAATGATTTCCTAGAACGAATGTTAGCTGCGTAAATGTACTAAATAGAGCGAATTGCAGCGTCTCTATGATTAGATCAATACACCTATGGTACAGTGATGACCCATTGTATTAAGGCAGATTATGAGAAGACGCTGCCTTTCGGCAATCGAGGCATTTCCAATGATTTCCTGATTCTTATTTAGCTGGGTAAATGGAAAGAAATAGAGCGAATGGCAGCGTCTCTATGATTAGACCAATACACCTATGGTACAGTGATGACCCATTGTATTAAGGCAGATTATGAGAAGACGCTGCCTTTCGGCAATCGAGGCATTTCCAATGATTTCCTGATTCTTATTTAGCTGGGTAAATGGAAAGAAATAGAGCGAATGGCAGCGTCTCTATGATTAGACCAATACACCTATGGTACAGTGATGACCCATTGTATTAAGGCAGATTATGAGAAGACGCTGCCTTTCGGCAATCGAGGCATTTCCAATGATTTCCTGATTCTTATTTAGCTGGGTAAATGGAAAGAAATAGAGCGAATGGCAGCGTCTCTATGATTAGACCAATACACCTATGGTACAGTGATGACCCATTGTATTAAGGCAGATTATGAGAAGACGCTGGCTTTCGGCAATCGAGGCATTTCGTATGATTTCCTGAAATTTACCTTTGCTATGTAATTATAAATAAATTGCGCGAAATGCATCGTCTCTGTTGCAGTACACTGAAGGTACGGTAATGCCCCATTGTATGAAGGCAGATATGGAAAGAAAAATAAAGCTGTATTTCCGCTATTGTGGCATTTTAAGTTTTTTAGAATAATTTACCGCAGCTATGTAAATGTAAAGGAATGCATCACTTCTGTGATTATAACGATGCACCCAACATCGTGATTCATTGTTTTGTAAGGCAGACTGAGTTAACTCTGCGTTTCAGCTTTTGAGGTGGTACAAATTTCTTTAAGGAATTTTCGGTAGCTACATATTGGCGTAAACAATAGCCAATTAAGTATCCCTATTTTGGTAATTAGCAGAGTTTGAAGGTTTTTAGTACTGCTTCCGAGGTTGCATATCCAGTATGTCAATGATAAAATTGTACATAGGTTTCCTTGTTGCTGCTGTATGTTCCCACAATTCGGAAATGTATATATATTTGTAATGTGTCGCTGTACGGTGATGTAATGAATGTTCTTCCTTCTTTTGATCAGCTGGTCCGAGTTTTCCAATCACGGGTTTGATTTAAACTTAAATTTTCGGTATTGAAACTTCATATTGGATTACCGCGTCTCCGCTGATGGACTATGAGAAGTTTTTTATAGCTATATGTGAGAATTTAATGTACTCCTTAAGTGGTCTCTCTTTGCCCTTATTAACGTGGGTAGTTGATGAACCCTTAAAGCTCACTAAAATGAAGTTCTGCTGCCCGCCTTTTCGCCTTGCGTTTCGAGTGGTGCAGGCTCCCAGCTGGCGGCTTCCTCCCGCCCGGGTGACAGCTCCTCACCGTCCCGCGCCCCCCGCCCTCGCCCCGGAGGCCGCGCCGGTGAAATTCGGCTGGGCCCGGGCCGCGGGAGGGGGAGGGGGCGTGGTCGGGGGCGGTGGCGGCGGAGGAGGTCGATGCCGAGGCGTCGCCGCGGGGGAGGGACGAATCAATGGCGCCGGGGTGAGAGAGACGGAGAGAGAATGAACCTTCTGGAAGGGGAGGGGCGCTGGGCAGCCGACGGAGTGTGCGCGCGACCCGCCTCGCCTCGCCCCGCCTCGCTTTACCCGCCCTTTCCGCAGTCGTCATCTCTCGCCCTGTGTCCCGGTGTCCGGCGTAGCCTTCGGTCGGTAAGCTGTGCGCGCGGTGTGTGCGCGGAGCGGGGCGGAGTGTGGCGTGGAGTGGAGTGATGCGAGGCGGAGTGGCGCAACGGCAACAGCTGCTGCAGCGTAGTGGTGGTGGGGTGGTTTCAATGAGCGGTACGTAGCGTGTGTACGCTGCGGTACGCCGGCGTCGTGCGGCGTAGTGTACGGCGCGGCGGGAGCGGCTGCTGGCTACTGCGGTGGGAATCGCTTGCCGGTGCGGCGCGAGGCGGTTCGGCGTTCGCGGAGGGATGCGGTGCGGTTTCTCTGTGCTACCGGCTGAGGTGGATCAGGGCATCGACTGATGTCACGGCAGTGCCTCGGACCGGGAGGTCGAAGGGTTCGAGTCCCCACGGTGGCAGGATTTTAGGCACTAGTGGCCGAGCTAGGTCGAATTCATGCGCCGGCGGCTCTGATCGGGATTTTTACTGTGGTTGCTCAGGCGAAAGCCAGCGCGTGCTCTAACAATCGGGCCTCGCGCGATCATTCTTTACTCTTCTCCTATCCTCATTTCTTACCTACAGTTACCTTACATGCACTACACTAGTCGTGTCTGAGACCTGTCGAGAGGTTATGCCTTGTCCGGCTGGGGCTGTGCCCATTTGTTGGAAAGGATACCTGATGTAGGTCGGCGGCGGATCTCGCCATCCAGCGGGAGTACAACACCGCCCACCCCTGTGATAAGAATGTGCCGTGCTCGTATGGGACTAATGATCTACAGCAGTCGACGCGCCTGGAAACACGAAATAATCCATCTGTGCTTCATCGCCTCAGCGGCCTGGGTCTAGTTCATGGCACGGTTTTTTGAAGTTGAGAACGGAGGGTGGTACATTTCCGACTGACCGGTGCGCGTTGATTTTGGTTTTTTCTTTGTCTTAAGGCAGTAGAGTAGACTCGACTTACCGCGGCATTCCTCTCCTAATAGTTTCCTACTCGTAGCTCGCCTGTACAGCTGAGTCACAAGTGTCCCCGTTATGCTGCTGTGGAAATAGTCTGCTCCAGTAGGATCCTGTCGCCGTGACGGACCTTGGAGACATAACGTATTAAGTGAAAAAGTCTGATTTTTCAATTATGGGGGTACGGGAGGGGGGCAAAGGCTTCTCAGTCCCGCACTGGGTGGGACGAAATGGTTGCGGAGCGGTCGGGTCACTAGGGTTCATGGTCACCGCCGGTGTGGTTCGGCCGTGGTGGAGGGGGAGTACCGGGATGTGTCGCGGGCTATGGAGAATCCATAGCAATTTCTGCGGTCGGAGGAGAGTGGGTCGTTAAAGAGAAGTCGCGAATCGCTGAGGTTGCATGGTAACGGGAGCCATTCGTGTAGATCCGAAGCCCTCGCTGACGCACAACTCTCGATGTCGGACACTCAGGGTTTTATGAGACTACCAACAAATTGTGCATTATCAAAAACGCACACTGTCAATTTTTTGAAGTGTTTTTGACAATTAGAACTCGAGTTATGAACAAAACTTCATAATTTTGTTCTTAACTCTAGTTCTAATTGTCAAAAGCACTCCAGAATTTGACAGTGGGCGTTTTCGATTATGCGATCTCTGCTGAAAAAGTCTCTTAAAAAATCGACCGTCCGACATCGTGAGTGTTGGCTGCTATTAGGTGGTCGGAACAGGAGGTGTAGCGAAGCCTACAAGGTGTGGCACGACGCAGGGGTTGTCTGTAGGTTTGTAGTGCGTTGTCATCAAAATAGGTCGTTCTCGTTCATGAAACGGCGTTGTGGAAAATGTTGAGTAGTGACAAGCTGGCTGTCTGGGAATGATACGCATCTTCATTAAGCAATTAGGTGTGGTAGGCAGATTCACCGTTGCTTTTGCTGTAAAAATAAAGAAGTTTAAACATCTGAAAGAGTCAAAATGTATTGTACTCCATAAAAGAGGTCAAGTCAGTTAATTGAAATGGTTATTTACTTCTATGGTCATATCGCGCTCACGAATGTCAGTCGAATGGTCCCACTAAAAAAAGATGAACATTCTAAGTGAACACATTCACACCATGAACTCTTCTAGAGATAATACATCAGTTGCTCCACCTTTGGCAAGTGTTCGAAAGTTGAGGCGGGAGCAACCGAAGGGAATGTCAAGTGTAGTGGAAGGGGAGAGGGCGGAGGTTGAAGAGCAGAGCCTACCCGACGCCATTAGAAGTAGCGGTTCGGTGTGGCGCGGCGAATTATGCAATAGTGTCTGGTGGACTGCGTGATCTCCGGATCGATATCTGGTGGCTGAGATCTACTGATGTGCATTCCGAATAAGAGAATCTAGACGGTGGGTTCCGTGTGCGTGGAAAGAAATGACGCATAATAGGTCGAACGAATGTACAGTCTTCAGAATTAAAGACGATTATCCCATTGTGGATTTTGTGACGAGAGACGTGCCTGGTGCGGTGCAGTGTGGGTGTTTCGTTAGAGATGATGGATGTGACGGTAAATAGACTAGAAAAGAAAAGAGGGGGAATGGATGTGCTGGACGATAGGGACACGATGGGCGTACATGAGAAAGAAATGAAGGTCATCGCCCCTTGTAGCATGGCACACGTCACTTGTACATCGCTGTCGAAGTGTTGGTTATTTAGAGTATATGGATCGTGAATCGTCCAATGTATACGATCGTTTATATCAATCAAGTGCTTCTTATTTTTTCACTTACGCTTTATTTACTGTTGTACAAAAAAAATCGGTGAATTTTAATAGTAATTTTAAAGGGCTTGAAATTGGTTTTGTAAAGAGACGAACTCGGGCAGCGAGATTTTGGTTTGACTCGTAAGTTTTTCAAATATTTTAATATTAGACTTTGCTTCCTATGCTCGTTTAGCATTGCGTAGAATCGTTCACTTTATAAGACCGCAGAGAACAGGGTTTATTCGAGATGCGACGAGACATCAAACTTTAAGGTCGACCACTTCGACCGAATTAAGCAGTAAATTGCTACATCACATGCTAGGTACAGAATGTAGGTCATCTCTCATCCAGCGGTGTTAAAGAGCGATTTTGGGATTTATATAAATTTTAATACTAAGGATTGATTGTTGTTGTGTTCCCGTCGAGACATTTTTACGCTCACTTCAGTTAACCTGTTGTGACGTTTCTTAAAAGTATCTGTTTTGTGAAGTAACTATTATTGATATGTGCAAATTAAGATCTCTTGCAAAGGGAATCGTTTCTCATTAACAAACGTTAAATCACATTTACAGCTTTCTTTTGAGCCCGAAATGTGCTAGAAGTTAAGAAAGGAAGACAAAAAGCAGCCTGCGACTGCGTAGTTCTAACATAGCGCAACATAGCTACAAGCCATTTATTGAGGGTTAGTCGAGGCAAGGATCCGTGGTAGGGGCATCGGGAGGCGATCTGCGATTTGTTAGTGCGATTAGGTATCTTATCCTACGCCGGTGATATCGTTATTTTATATGAATAGCGTAAATTGCTTGCGCTGTAACAATACTCAACGACCTGCTAAGATGGTACAAGCAGCGACATTGACACACATTGTGGTCTGTTTCGGGTGAGGCTGATGGAGCGATAACGACTAATGGTGATCGACGCGCTGGGAAGATCGAATAATGTGGGTGGTCACGACCTTCACTATAAAACACGCGATGCCGAACGTGTTGTGGAGGTGCGCGTGGAAAAATGGCGGAGTGTCGTTTTGTACCGTGATCGTGGTTCGTTCGTAGAGGCCACGTACATGATGGAATGGCTAGCGTGCTTCAGATGGCGTGATTTTTTTTGCTTCGTAATGCGTTTTTACCCCATGAATATTCTAAGTTCACATTTCTCGGATTATCGTCGAAGATATCCGTTACAGATTGCGCCTAGCTAGAAAGTTGGACTGCGGTTATGTAGTTACAAATTCAGATTAACGGGCAAAATATAAATTAGTCCTATTTGGGGTGTAATGGGAGTTCAAACCCTGATTCAGGGCACGTCATTCCTCGTAAGTATAAGTTAAGAGTACGTTTATAATTTAAGAACATCTCTGGATGTGGTGTTCCCTCGCCGTTGAAACAGGTCGGCGCCAACCTACACGTGGGCTCCCCTCTCATCCCCCAGGTATTTCCCCCAATGGGGCACCGCCCTTCCTGTACGAGCTCGGAGGTCTCAACTGCTCTCCCGACATCTGTGGTAGTGTAGTGCGTGCATTGTGCGTCTGTAAGGGGGAGAGAAGGATCAGGGTGGAAAGCGCTCGCGGTCTTTGCACCTTGTTGCGGAATTCGTGCAGTATTTTTCGGAGAAACCACTGAAACTATCGATCAGAGCAGCCAGTCGCTAGAATTCTTTAGGCAGGGGTTGAATTCGACTTGTAGCTATGTCGAAAATCTGCCACCGTCAGGTCTCGAACTCAGACCTCTGTCAAGAATGCTGCAGAGGCAACCAGGAGGCAGAGGCATTGAGCTATCGCAGCTGGTGACTTTTCAACAAGGTTTTGGGAATTGTGGGCGAAGTTCTCTTCGTGTTTGCCGAGTGCCATAGAATTCGGAACATCAGCATTTTGTGTTCGCATTTAGAATTGTACTTCTTAACACGGGCGCTGTTCGCTGTCCTGGTGCGTGTGACTTCCTCCGATCGGTGGCCTTGCGTGACATAACGCCATCATACGGCGCGCAGGTTGCTGCGGCTCGTAAAGTGACGACCGCGCGAAACTCTGCGCCGCGTCAACACGTTAGTGATTGATGGTCGCGCGGTTTCTTTCACCCGGTGGAGGTAACAGACGCCGCCGCTTGTAGGTGTCAGGTGTGGCAGTAGGTGTGAAGTAATTTGTTTGACCTCTTGGCGAACGACAGTAGCACTTGCCGTACATCCTGCTGTTAAAAAAATCTCTTATCTCTGTTCGCCCCGCTTACGAGTAGATAGGGCACTTTTGAAACAAGTGTAGCCTTTTATACTGGGCAGCGAGAGTACGAGTAGGAACACTCACTGTTACGGAAACCAGAGATATTTGTAACGAGTGCAGTTACTCTTTCCAAATTATTTAGAAATTGATAAATGAAGAGCAAATTGGAAGCTTTCGCAGTCGGTGACTGGGGGCTGCAAGGAAGCCGTGGAGGGAGGCGGATATGCTAGTTCACAGCGTTCGTGATCTGAAAGGTATTAATTTTAGGGCCAGATGGTACTTCCCGTTGTGTAAAGAACTGTTGTTCTGTGTATTCGTAGATACTGAAGTATATTATTGCAGTATTCGTGAACGACTCTTCGTTATATTAAATTTACTGTAGAGTTATATGGGAGTATTTTATTGGTCCTTGATCAGGTGTGCGTGTTACTTTTCGGGAAACAATTGTGTGGTTTCGTTCAGCGGCGGTTTCAGTTTGCCACTAATTGCCTGTAGCAGCAAAAGTTTTGCAGTTCCCGATGTTGAAAAGTATGCCGCTTCGTCAGTGTTTCTCTCTGATGGTAAATCGATGACACAAAGGCCTTCTGGCTAACAAAGCAATAACTGAACAGTGCGACATCGAATGTAGCATTTCATAATTAGGATGACGCATAAATAACTGACGGTGTATACGCTGGATATTTTTGGAGCGCTGCAAGGTTAACTCGGATGTCGAATTGCTGAGATCTTTTTTACCATTACATTCATATTTATTTGGGAATATTAATGTCCACCGCAGTTCACCGAATATTTTACATTCGTATCAAGGCTCCTTCTCAGTATTTTCATATTTCTTCAGTATATTCATAATTAAATAGTATTTGGTTAGCCATCGCTAAGGAATATCCTCTAATATGAGAAAATTCTATCCCGAGGCTTGAAGTCCTGCTCTAGTCGTAAGTACGCGAAGTGTCCCATGGGAAGCCTCCAGCGCTTTAGAAAAAAACATCATAGGTTTTTAAACTTTTTTACATCCCACACATGTTCTAATTTGTTTGCTTATACTTACCGCTAGTGGAGACCAACACACACACACACACACACCTTTACAAGTTCAAACAACTTTATTATCCTTACCTTTCTCGTACCCGCTACAGAACTCGATAAATCAGGTGGAAATATCGTATTCCGATATTTCTCTAACGTAACATCAGAGAATTCGCAGAGGCTCTAAAGTTGGTGTATCGAATACGATATCTCGCTTCGTGGCTTGTTTGTGGTGGAGGGGGCTAAAAAACAGCGGTAGAACGAAGAAACTATGCTCCCTGATCAGCGGTGCTAAAAACCTAAGCGGTATTTATCTGCTTTGAACGCCCCTGCGTGTGGGCGTCGGTTTTTGAGCATTGTGCTGGTGCGTAAGGGTGCCCCTTCACACGGCGCCAGGCAGCAGCACTTGGAGTTGCGTGTCTGCCAGCAAAATATTGGTTTAAATGGATGTATTCACAGGAGTAGCGTAGTGGCGCTGCTGCAGAGGTCGGTGGCGACCGCCCGCCACGAGCAGCGCAGGCGCGTCTGCGCCACCGTTAGCAGACCCCATTCTAAATGGCAGCCTTCACACTACACGCGCTACCGAAGCTGTTTTTGTCTGCTGTCTGAGCGCACAGCGGCGTGACTCCCGAATCCTTCCTTTCTTTCGGTCGTAGGCAGTCGGCGGTGGCTGCGTGTGAAGGGCAGGGCTCTGCCACTTCTCGGTGGCGCCCTAACCGGGATTTGTTAACCGCTTTGAACGCCCCCGCGTGCGCGCGTTTTTGGTAGTCGCGCTGGTGCGTAAACCGTCGCGTAGTATGAAGGGGGGGCGGCGGTGAGGCTCCGATGACCCGGTGGCGCTGCGCCTGCCCGATCGATGGCACGCCTTCTCCCTCCCTCTCGCCGGCGCTTTCCTTCCCCTCTCGGAAACGTGCCCGGAGAGGGGGCGGGTCGACCACTGCTCGCTGCTCTGCCGCGAGGCCTCGTCTGGGGGCGGTGACTCTTTTCTTTTCCCCCACCCCCCCACCCCCCACCCCCCACCCCCGCCTTCGACTGGTGCTCGGCGGCGACATACAGACGGAAACAGCCCTTCCGTGGGTTATTTCCTAGAACAGGAGGAGATAAGGATGCTGAGAAAAATACTCATTCGCAGCCAACATATTCCTGTTTGCTACATAGGGCAAATCGAGACAGGATTGATCACTTCGCTGTCACAACGTAGATTTTTTTTTATTATTATTACCACAAACGGTTCTCTTAATCAGGAAACGGTGTAAACGTTTTTCAGACCCACGTTCATTGACGTCGTTTCCAGTTATACTTTCTCAGTGATTATTTCTACCCTAACAGTTCGTTATTGGAGTTTCTGATGGGTGTTGGAATATTGAGAGTTCTATGAATATTTAAATTGGAAATTTGTTTCAGTCAACATTAGGCGCGCTGTTGTATTCGTGCTCTGAGGGGCTCGGCACGGCCCATTCCGAAACTTGCATGTTGACCTAGCTGATCTGAACGAGCGTGTGAACAAAGATAGTATACGACGGGTACCCATAAGGTTCACGAAAGATGCCCATTTCAAATGGTAGAATGTTTCCATTGGGAAATCCTGAACTAACCCATCAGAACACAATCCCTTCAGGATTAAGAAAAAATTGTGCCATGATTTGGGGTCGAGCTCTGGAAAATGGTAAAGCCGTAGTCTAAAGTATTCGACGCTGCCGGTCCTGGCTACTTCGTTGAAAATTCGCGAATTGCATTTCATGTGAGTAGAGAATTTAAAGCTTGACTTTTAATCCCACCCACCTAGTAACCCTCCCATGCATTTTGACCCATTAATAGCTGGTGCTGCCCGCAAGCAAAAAGAAATTCGAACTGTGTAATGAATGTTGAAGTTGGAATAAGAGAGTGTGTGACGGTCTAGCAATGCATTAGCGAATTGGCGTCCGTATGTAGTTGAGATACATCTCGCATAGGCGTAGCTGTAATTTTCAACGGAATTTTCCGGAGAGATGGTCGTCGCCTGATGATGCTGTCCGACGTTCACAGTTCATGCGATCGAAGGGCGTGCTTGTATGATTTGTGAGATCTCGCGTACGGTGCTTGTGGGGGACCGAAACACGCTGACGGATGCCCGAACGATTGCTTCCCATTGGTCAGCACCCCCTCCCGCTTCCTCTTCGATCAGCACCCGACTCCCCGCCCTAAACGTTGTGCAAACCCCGTGAGCCAGCTGTTAATGGAAATTAACCATTTCTCTACTGCCCATGTTAATTTACTGTTGTTTTTTTTCTTCAAAACGTATTTAATGGGATGTGGGTTTTAATACTGATTAATATCAGGCATGTTTTACATATTCTCTCACAAATTTTTACCATTTGCTCTCATAACCGGGTGGCCAGCGAACCTGGAATCCTTGAAAACCGGGGGAAAAGGGAATTTAAATTGAAAACCGGGATATTTCGTTATTTTCAGATCCCCCCCCCCCCCATTTAACACAAAATCACATGTGGCATCGTATTCAGTAAAGTGCAGAATTCAACTCGGTACATGACAATAGTGAGTGTTAAAATCGAAGTATGTGTGAGAAGTGTCACAAGTTTTCTTGAGGATTGCGGAGTTCTTGACTCACGCATAACACAACTTCAAATACTGCCGCTTATATAGGTGCAACATGGGTAGAGTACCTAACACCCCATAGCACCTATTTGATTGCAAGTGCACGTGGGTTGCACGCGCATAAACGAGCTATTTGCGGAACAAACGTCTCATCGGGACCTCAATAGCCGAGTTTAGATTAGATTTATTATTTATTAACACTACTGCAATAATGTAAGTTTGAGTTTCGATTAGTGTCGCGCCTATTCTTTGATGACATCGGCGGCACCACTCGATTTTTTCGATCGAAACGACCATGTTAGTACGTCCATCATATTCAACGAGAATTTTAACTTTTGTAGAGGAGCGCTGTCGAATCTATCTTTGCTTATAGCATACACGGAGATTGAGAGTGGCAGTGTCCGAATTGACAGGGAGTACGAATAATAATGGAAAATGAATATGCGGAGATCTTGACGGGCTTGCGCGCCAGGAAATACGAGTAGATACGATTTCTATCGCTGCATTGTTCCTCAAAGTAATAATATGAAATTAAAGTTAAAATGTTGTAACACATTTATGGTACTCAATTTTCTTTCATGTAAAGTATTAGAATTAATGCTAATATAATCCAAACCTAACCAATTCAATCAAAGCGCCTGTGGTACGTACCAGTGTTTATTTCGATAGCCAGGAACAGTAGTCATTTCAAACTTGTACAAAGGAAACCTACCATAATTAGCGATCAAAATTTCTTGAAGTAAAGAAAAAAATTGTTCGAAGTTAATTTGATTACCCTCCATCAATCAACTTTCTTTTATAAGAACCGCAATAACTTCCAAAAACCTCTCGAATGATCACGAAGCGCAGTAAATTCGGAATGGACTACTATGTCCGCCGCCAAATTACACAAAAAATACTCATATTTTTGAATAATTCAACATGGCCTTTTTTGAAGATGTATCTGATTTTGATGAACATGTTTCGTTTTAAAAAATGTATCTTCGTAATTTAAATTGTAAGAGGGCGCAGAAAACTATTTTTTTCGTGTTTTCGAAAAAACTGGCAAATCAACCAACATGAGACTTGCACTATTCTCTTAAGCGTCCTTTATGCTATCTAAGGTTCAAATTTAATCAAGACAAATTGTGCCATTTTTAAGAAAAAGTTTCAAAAATGTCAGTGTTTGACACAAAATTTCGCTAAAAAAATACTCATATTTTCCGAAAATTGAACATGGCATTATTTAAAAATCTGTTTTTGATGAACCCCTTTCATTAAGAAAGATCTTCATACTTGTAGTTGTAGGAAGACGGCGAAAAAATTAGTTTTTACAATTTTCAAAAATCAAAATTTTCAACGCCCTGCACCCATAAACGTCCTACACACTATCCGAGGCGAACATTGAATAAAAATTGCCTACATTTCACCCACAATTACGCGAAAAGTACTCAAATTTTTCGAAAAATTGTATATGACCTTATTTCAAAATCTATCTTTAAGGAACAGAGTTCATTAAGGGAAAAATCTATCTTTATAATTGTAATCTATCTATCTGTAAATCTATCTTTATAATTTAGTTGTAGGAAGACGTCGAAAACTGTGGAACTCTTACAATTTTTGAAAAATCAGGGTTTTCAACGAACACGAGACCAGCACTATTCTCTTAAACGGCCTTCACACTATCTAACCACAAAATTGAATGAAAAACAATGGAGCCATTTCTTTGAAAATTTTGAAAATGTCCCAGGAGCTTCATGTAAAGTACCGCCAAAATTTAAAATATCGCTTTCAAATTTAACAGGCCGCGACATCGCCAGGTCGATTAAGAAATATCCAATTTCAAAAAAGTTGGCTGAATGGTTTACCCGCCAGCGTTGTTCAGACGGACGGACTTTTTGCCTCAGCCGAGATATCGGTATCAAGAACCCACAAATCATGGATTCTGTCTACACCACGTATTAGAGGATTTCTTTGTTAACTTAGCAAATGGATTTATTCACTTTTTCGTTACCATGGCCTGGCAATAAGTTTTCCTGCCACAAATTCGCAGCTTTTCCCGCAACATTACATTACTTTCTCTCTACTGTGTAAACGGTAGACGGTAAAAAAAATGTAATGTGCGAAAAAGAACCTGGAAATTTATATTCTCAGACCTGGAAAACCGGGTAAAAACCTTGAATTCCAAAAAGCCAGATCGCTGACATACCAAATATGTCAATGTAATACTGTAAAGTATCTTAAACTTGTTCTCGCATTAAAATTGCTGTTCTTATGGAATCTTCTTTATTAATTTCAGCATAATTGCTACATTATTTTCTGAGAAATAGGAACATATTGAATTCCTAAAAAACTTTTTCTCTATGTAGTTTTATTGTTTAAAAATGCAAAAACTATTGAGACACATAAGTATTCGTCAAAACGCAAGAAAATGCGTAAATGCATCAAAATACAAAATTGTTAGTGCATGCAGTCTCGGAAATGAATTTTCCTGAGGAAAAAATCAGCCAAAATCGCAATCTTTTGATATGGTTTGAAAATTACAATCGTTTGAAGCTTTGCTTGCCAAACTCGACACTCAATAATGCAGACATATCAATCCAACGCATAAAAGCTTGTTCTAAGTTATAAATTATATAAATCAATTTGCCCTGATCACCTAAATTTTAAGTAAACCCGTAGTTTAAATAAGCGGAAAAGTCTTCATATTTTTAAAAATGTTCCTTTGAACACAGTCGGTGATAAGAAGGCGAGTTGGGGCAAAATTAGTAATCACTTATGAAATGAAGTGATCGAAAACTAGGCAGTGTTGTCTGCCCCCTGGTCATGAACTCGGGCCTAGCTGTCTGGTCACGAAGGTCATATTAAACGAGCAGCGAAAGCTACATATGATAATTATAATTTGTACGATACGTACAAACACGTACGTACAATAAAATAATTAAAAATTAAAATCACTGAATGCGTTAAATTGGACTAAAAGATGGTTTCAAGTATAATTAATTGAAGGTGAAATAAAATATTTGGTACATTGAACATACTTCACGATTCAATTTCTAAAATTCTTATTAAAGTTGTTCGTTTCTAATGGTCCATTAGTTAAGACAAAGTACCTATTCGCGGTATGAGTTGTATGCAATAAAGCAGAGTGGTCGCCAAAATCTTTATATAACCGTGTTTATCACATATGGCTTTATATTTTAAATGTATTAATTTTATTCCAGGTCTAGGAAACGCGTGGAGCGTGTCAAGTAATTGTTCCCCCTATTCTTCCGTGCTTACGTAGACGGCTTGATAGCCGCATTAATAACTAAAAGGGCTCTGACTAAGCAAGGCGAAACTATTGTCCTCATATTCATTTTATCAAAACTGATGTGAAAACTATGATCACGGTAATTTCAAAATACAGTATTAAAAATATTTTTAGGTATTGAGAACTAATATAAAATTTCGTTCCTTTGTGGGGATGCGACTTGTATCCAACGGGAACGCTAAACACGTTGCACATTCTTATGTATTTCCTCCCCCCCCCCCGTGGGAAGTGCACCATTCTAGAATTTCCTCTACGAATCCCAAGAATATTCTGTACATCCTTTTTAAGAATGTTTAAAAGTTGTATCTGCGTTAAGGTGCGAGTGGTAGCTATGGTGTAAACATTTTATGCGAAGTGTTAGATTTGTTTCGTTCCATTTCCTCACGTAGTTATATTTTACCTGTCGGAGATACTATTTGACCCAGATAATGTGGTCTGCTTCGCTATAAATCCTTTACAATGCCGCTTGTTTTTTGATAAGTATGTATTGCGCTACTGGAAACCTGTTTTCGAAGAGCCATCATGTGTGCTTGGTTACGGCGCGGAAGAAACGAACAAAATAAGTGTCAGCGGTTGACAGTTTTCTCATTTCCATGCCGAGCGCGCACGTACGGACGGACGGTCGAACCAACTCACATTGACACACACGTGCTCGCATGTCCAGAGACGCGCTTTGACAGCGTTGCCGATTGTGCTGTCCGGGGAGCGTCGGCTATTCGTACAAACGTTGCTCTGTGAAAAGCTGGGCGCAGGTGCTCATTTTAGAGTAGAATTCCTGTCCCTGTCAATCTTTCCTCTTTTTTGACTGAGTTGTCTTTATGTACATTGAAGATGTTACAGAGGAGTTATTTTTGTGACCGTTTCGGAATTTCGTGAATTTTATTAGTAATTATAGAGATTACTGCAAGAAGGTAGAAAGGTCCGCTTTGACAGCTACTGCCTGCAACATAACAGCAGGTTATGCCTGTGTGCTCAATTCGTTAATATGTTCGTTTAGATGGCTCGCTTATAAATGGCTTTGACACTCTCTCGCTATACTATCGTCCCACAAGACTTTCATTTGTTTCCCTACCTGTCAAACTGGTGCCTTCTTAACAGTAACTTGTCTATACACCATTTCTCCTTGCTTGCGCTTAATAGGCTTTCGAATGAAACTCAACCCACAAAATGTGCCGCTGCCGGCCCTTTGACGTGTTTGCGGCCCCGACACATGTGAACGGGAGTCGCGTCACGGCGGGATTCCTCCCCTCCCGCCCTTCCCCCACCCCTGGCCGTGTGACGCGGGCGATGCCTCTGCCCCCTCCCTCCTTCCGCCGGGCGCCGCCCCCGCCCCCGCCCCCGCCCCCGCCTTCGCCTCCGCGCGCTGTAGGTCGCGGAAGGGCAGTTGACAGCCGCTGCTCTTGCCACGTGCCCCGGCGGCGAGCGCCAACGCCAAGCCGGAGGAGGGATGAGACATCGACGTCCATGTTTACATAAAAACCTAGATATTTTTTCGTAGTCGACATTTTACTTTTGAATGATGTACCTTATTAATAAGGATCTGCAATAAATGTCTGATAGTAATAAATGTACCATTCTTTTGAACCAAAATTACTAAGGGTGAAAAGAAAGTCGATTTTTCGTCGATAACCTATTTTTTTTATTGCGATTGTTTGGTAAGCAGTCAAGTCACAATTATAAATTAATAAACACGATCGCCTTCGTATTAAATCCCGTCCCGCGAGAACAAACAAGTTACAGGTTACTTAAATAATGTCGTAAACATCCTTGGTTTTTATGCGAAGTCTAATTAACATCGATGTTGGCGATGTCGCATTTCGAGTTCCGAGCGGGAGGCGAAGCGAAGCCGATCGGCAGAGCGATTTTAAATTGTCTAGCACCCTAAGCCCTAGTGAAAGAGTCCAAGGTGTGCGCGGAGCAGAGGGTGTGAAGGGGCAGTGCCTCCCCCTCCCCTCCTCGCTGAAAATTTTGAGAGGCTGAGTAATGATGCAAATGTGTTTTAACCCATCAGTTTGAGGAATTGGATTACAGTTAGTGTAGAGGCTTTCCCATCCATCAGGCAACCCTGTAAATGTTTTAACATAAAATCAATTGTATTTATCATGAAAGTTATAATTTTATTCTTGTAGTGTTTTATTATTAATATGTCTTGCAAGCGCAAACTATAATGGAATAGGATGCTCATAAATCACTCTGACATAACTACTCACAAGTGTTTTGAGTCCGACAAATGTAAAACCTTTTCCATTCATTTTATTCAATCAATAATTATGTAATTTTATAGTACATCAAGCCATCACTTCTTTAAGAACATACATTGCAATATGTTGGTTTGATCGTAAAATGCGGAGGGGAAAAAATTGATTCTGGAAATGCTTGTAGGTGAAAAAAGATAAAAAATGAAGTGACTCTCGTGTTGCGAAGTAGTTCAACGCTTATGGTTGAAATGCGTCTCATGAGGGCAGTGCCCCAGGGGCAATGTCTCTACCCGGGTGCTCGACGAGGCACGTCGCGCTATATTTAATTGCGATAAGCAGGCAGGGCGCGTACGCGATAGCGGCGGCCCGTCACGTCGACGCTATCACTTGTACGCCTCGCCCCACTTCCTCGCTTTTCTATCTTCCCTCTGTTCAAGATGCTACTTGCAGGTTTGAACGTTTCGTCTATTGCATAAGCCGCGACAACGACTGTGTTGTTTTCTGTACTTCAAAACTGCAAATCAAGGCGCAGAGCGTGGTTCAAGTGTGAAACGAGAAAGTTTTCATTCGCTATCTCGAATTTACGAGAACTCTGATTTCTCTTACGTCCGTAGTGATGCTTTCGTCAATTATATCCTTGATATGATAAGATAATGTTTATTTGATTTGGTATTATGTTATGCACATAAAACACATGCCATGTTTCACGTACGTGAATCAGGGGGAGACTGTTGCATAGAAGCCACAACGTAACACACTAACACAAGCTCTCCCACTTAGTACATATACTCCAACAAACACCGTGATGTTGAAAAACCCAGAAGAAAGGTGCATGGTTCAAGTTAGTTACGAAACACAATCTCGACTCTTCTCCTCACACGCGAAATGAAGAAACACGTCAATAGGTCGCAACTGATAATGCACTATAGAAAACATATTCCGAGCTATACATCATACTACAGTCTCGCTACTTCAGGAAAGGAATGTGTAAAATGAGTTGAAATTAGTTATTTTTACTGGCCAGTGATGGCAAGACCTTGTATGCGAGGTCATTATAACATCGAGTCTTTGTGATGGAAACAGGCTGGAATATATCCCATATGGGCGTGAAGTATAATTGACGCGAACGTGTCACGCCATGCTCGTTTTAGCCCCAGCATAATGATCGATGTTGCGAAGACGGCCTCTTGGGTGGCGTGGCTGGGAGGGCAGCATTGCCTTTGCTTCTGCAGCATCCCTGCAAGTCCTAGAGTATGACTCCCGGCAGTTAAGAATTTTTCGACACTAGCTGGATCGTTAGTTCGAATTCAGCCGCTGTCCGGAGAAGTGTAGCGGCTGGCTGCACTGATCGATAGTTTTCCATAATTCTCCGATCAACACCAGGCGAATGGTGGAGCAGTACCCTTACAGACGGGCCACGGTCCGAGCGCGATCATTCCTTCTTCCTTGTCCTATCCTCACCCCTTACTACGCACACACTCACGTGCACTACACGTCTACACACGTCGGGAGCTTTGAGCTTGACCCGACTGGGGCGGTGCCACGCTGGTGAGGTATCTGGTTGGGGAAATCCCCCACAAGCCTACATCGGCGCCGCACATCACATTCTAGCGGGGAAGAACGTCCCCACATCTCGGATTAGAGAATGCACTACGCTTACGAGACTTATGATCATAGCTTTTGACGGTCCTGGAAAAGCTCAATCAGTCGAATTCAGCCACTGCCTAACTGCAGTCTTGCAACCGGCTGCTCTGATCGTTACCTTTGTGTTTACTTCCATTATTAGTTTGTGTTAAGCGAGCGGGCTCGCATTTGCTTTCCAGTGTTGCGAACGTACCTCCATGGAGATGATTTTCATTCATAATTGAACCACTGCTGCCCTTGCAAAATATAAAAGGGAATCCGCCGCGCCGTTTGTTTTGCATTTCTGTTCTGTGCGCACACGCATCTAAGGCCTGAAATGCCTGAATGCGTGCGTGTGCGCCGAGCGCGAGTGGATCGTTGCGTGGCGCCAGTGCGTGCGTCATTCACAGATGCACGGGCGGGCGTTTCGTGTCTTGGTGCATCACAGCTGCTCTGTCGTTACGGCTGCTATAGGAATGCTGGTGCCGTTGAAGTGCGTACAAATTTTTTACAGCTGCTGAACGCATGGTGAAGTAGGAGTATTGGTTCGACTCAAGCGCGCGTAGATGGTTTTGAAGTTATACAGGATTCCAACAGTTCCAAAACGATATTGAAATGGCCTAATTTTAAATTCCGAACAATAAGTTGTTGTTGTTTTTGCGTAGTAACTGGGTTGTTCAGGGATGTTTCAGATTGTTTAATTTTCTGTATACTAGAATGAATTGTGTTGTTTTATTGTTTCTTCTTGTCTATTTTCTGGGCAGATGTATAAATCCCGCGTCTTTTTGGAAGTGCTGGTTCCATGCATATCTATGCTCCCAGACAATAGTCTCAATGTAATTTAAAAAAGTATTACAGTATAATGAGGACCGACACAAAGAACTTGACGGTTAGTGAGAAGTTCCATTGTTATGGTTTGCGTACGTAATACATATATTTGTATTTTTGAATATTTTAATGTTCCTCCACAAATGGCCACTCTGTTGGAGGTCCTGTGATGACCGATCGTTTCGTACCGTTCAAGCTTGGTGACACAAAATCGTTGATTCGATGTCGTTCTTGCCTCGAAGAGAATTTGGCTGTTTCATCTAGTACTTAAGTGTCTGCACCGGATCTGACGCGAAAATATTTTGTCCGCCACGAACAAGAACCGCGCTAAGAGTTTGAAATTTTATCCGAGCTTCTTCTTTACCTTTTGTGGAAATAGATTGCTACCAAACCTGAGTAATGCAGAGGGGTTCCACCATGTTGGGAGTTTCCGCGGGAAGTGCAACCGGATTGTATGTTTCGATATTAGTAAAGAAGCGAAGGTGAATATCCCATACAGTAGTTCGCGTTCACATTCTGTACAATTGGAGGAGTCAGCGCAAAATTGGTCTAAGTCACATTTTCAGAAAACGGAGAATAGTTGAAGTTGCATAGTCATGATTAGAAAGCATTGTGAAGAGAGAATGGCAAATTCATTCTTTACTTCATAGAGGAAAACTGGTCAAATCAGCAAAGTGCAATTACAGTTCACCTTCTTAGATGACGAATGTTGTCAATAGGGCATTTTTCATTTAGAGGGGGGGTACACCACTGTTGCACTCCTCTCTTAATTTTTTTTTGTGAATAGAGAATAAATGTAAATAACACTTTTTAACGTCAAAAGCAGCTCTCTTCCCCTGCCTATGAACTACGTATTACGAAGGTTTTACGATGTAAGGATTTTGAGTTTTCATCAGCTGCGTTTTGTGTTGTGCAGTGATGACCATGTAGACTAACTTGCAAAAAGAAATTTAATTTCGTCGAACCACCCAGGTGGTGGAATTGCTTAGTTTTTGTAAGTAATAAGAATTGGACTTGAACTAGTAGACCTATTGAACGATTGGAGATATTGAAGGATATAGTTTTGTCACCTGTTACTAAGGGTTAGACCCCTTCCGTTCCACCAATAGAGGCCATTCGATGCGAGCGTTACGATAATTAGGTATTAATTCATCGATACCAAAAGGAAGTAGCATGCCGCATCGTCAGAAAGATAAGTATAATAGGTATTTACAATTAACGGGATTCGATGCAACTAGGAGTACATTAATGAAATGCTATCTGTCATTTACATAAATTGTTAGGACGTAATTGATCCGATTGACGTTTATTGAACCCCATTGTGTAATGAAACAACAAATTTACGTATTTTAAGACATTTATGATGTCGCTTCCTATGCCAGAAAATGGACGAGGAAGGGAACGGTAGTATGTGTCAAATTTAATTGTATTGTGAACTTAGTGAAGCTCAAACAAATGTTGTTAACATTGAAAATACCCTTCGGGGGCGCAACGCTAAACTCGTTTCAAGATAATAGAAAATTTGATACAAGACTTGATTTTGGAGCCGCGAACGAGATTGCTTATAATTTTATAAAAACTCGGCATATTTGTTAATTTCAGAAGGAACACGCGGTCTGCAGGATTTTGTATATGTTGCCTAAGAAAGTAAGAAAACAACCGTTTTCAAGATATATTTGATTTGTTAAAATCGTTTGTGTGTGTAATCCGAATTGAAAGGAAGGAAGGAAGGGAGGGAGCGGTGGCGGCTGTAGGCGTTTGGCGTTGGCGTGGAGGCCGCCAAAGCCAGTGCGAAAGCGGGAACGCGGAATACGAGCTATTAACGCCGGCCGGCCGGTCGTTCTCTGCGCCCTCGCGTTGCATTGCGGAGGCGGCTGGCGAGGAAGAGGCCTTGGCCTTTGCGAAACATCGATCGGCTACCCCGCCCCTCCGCGCCACACCCCGCCTCGCCCATTCGTCACACTGACGCCCCCGCGTCGACACTTCTATCTTTCGCTTTCCTTGTTTCCCTCTTCGCGATATGCAAGCGAGATACCGCGCGCCGTTGCTCAATGCGTATTACCTGCTGAGGCCGCTCAGTGGTAGCATTACCGTTGTGGGTGGCGTCTGCGACAGTTTTAAGGTTAACAGAACACACGATGGCAAGATGATAGTTTCGAATCGAATATGCCGAATTCGGCCGCTGAATCGAGAATCGGTTGCTTTGAACTTTAGTTCTCCATGGTTTCTCCGATCGACCCCAGGCGAATGCCGGAGCAGTACCCCCAACGAATGGGCCACGGATCGCGCGCGAGCTTTCCTTTCCTTTCTCTTTCTCGACCAACCCCCCCCCCCCCACACACACACACACACACACACAAACTTACATGCACTACCTTACCACACATGTCGGTGAACTGGTGTGACCGATGGATTGTCCCGGGTGAAGAGGAGTCTTGAAAGGGAGAAATCCCACAAGTGGAAGTGCAGATCGGAGCCGGAATTCAGATTGCAGCGGGGAACACTGCCATATCCCGGGATGTAGTATGTGTTCTTACGGGACTCCTGGCCATTACAGTTGACGCACCCGGAAACCACTTTTTCTCTCGCGCGCTATGAATTAGCCATACGTTCCCTATTTAAGGTTAAAACGTAATGTGTATTATCAAATTTACGTATTTTACTGATTTTCTGTTTTATGGTTGTTTTTTTTATAGGAGAGCGCTAACGTTTACAAATTTTCTTCACTTAAGATTAATGTGGTGTTCCCTTTTCCTTTCATAACACGTAAGAATTCTTGGTATCGTATTTTGCAATTCTACCACGATACACTTCAATAGCCAGTACATTATTAACTTACCTGCATTCAATGTCTTCTCCATAAACGTCCGCCTTGTACTACTTAGGGTAACGTCTTCTGTGGTCAGATGGAAGAGCAGGCTAAATGTATTGAGCCATGTCACCAATAAATATATTTATTTATGTAATGTCTGATGATACGGGGGAATTTCCAGTCATTTGTGGTGGCATTGCACGGAGGTATTTCCGAGTACTCTGTAGACTCTCTCAAGGCTGCTTGGACTCTGCTTATCCTCATATTAGCTGACTGTTCGGTCGGGCGGCCGCCAGCTAACCCTTTTACTACCCGCTGTAATGCGACAACATAATGTCACCACTTGCTGTGGAGGATAAATTGTGAATATGAAGGTCACTTAACGGAAGGGTCGGCTCGTGCTTTCTTTAAATTCTAAACTTAAGAGAATTTTAAAATATGCGGTTTATAAATAAGCGATGTTTTCCGTCCATTATATTCTTAGAAATGTTAGTGTATGAAGCGACCGCTTTGAGAGCTATTGCTCTGCTACAGCTGACATCATAACTGCAGGTTATGTCATTGGCTCAATTCGTCAAAGCGTTGGTTTTTAGTTGGCTCGCCTAAATGTCTTCACTACCTCATCCAAGGTCATCGTTCACCATAATGTTAGTTACCCCACCTATCAAACTGGGCTCTTCGTGGAGTAACTTCTGCATAATTTGAGTAGAAAGTAAATAATGCTTAAAACGCTAGAAAAGTAATTTGTAACAAAGGTACAAGTCGTTTTATTAACATTTTTTAACACTTGCATACACGAAACTGCTACAAATGTCGGGAGACCAGGCGGGAGCTTACAGCTTGTCCCGCTGGTGGGAGATGCCTGGGTAAGGAAACCCTCCAAGCCGCCTTGTAGATCGGCGCCGGATCTCACTCCACCTCCCATGATAAAAGCTTGTGCTTATGCGACTAATGACCATACCAGTTGACGCACGAATTACTCGTGGGCAAGGACCATAATTACGCGTTTATGCGGGTTGTGTGGCTAGGTGCCAGACTTCCACCACAAATTCGCCTTGTGAAAACAGAGGCCGATGCTGGATTCTTATCACGCGCCGTGGTCAACGCTCTAACCCACTTGGCCACGTGGTCGCCCGAGAGCCAGTGTGAAGTGTGCAGAAATTAATAGCTTCCTGGAAATGACGTTGGTTGCAACGAGCCCAGAAGCGGTTTGTGTTTGTACGTTCCTGTTCGTGCGAGACGTTGAGCTAAGAGAATGGTATCGGAGGATGTTCGCTTTTGGATGGCAGTTATTTAGAATAAACTTTCTAGAGCTGTAAAAATTCAAAGTATGGACTTAAAAAAAGAATATTGCTGTTCCTTAGGCATTTTGAGAGTTCGTTCCAGGACTGTTTTTTTCTCTGGATTGAATTCTAGGGATTTTCTGTTCAAAATTAAGATCTCACGAAATGGACTGCTAGTCCACCATGTGGAAGTTTGCTTCGTGTGTTAATTTCTTTTTCTTTGGAAACTATAAACATGATTTTTCGATTTCCTGGTGAGCGTTTGAAATTTATTGAGGATTACTTGTTCCGGAATCCTTTTTGTTCGTCCCATTAAACTATTCAGAACAAATTGTTTTATGTACCGGCGAGTCCGAAATATTCTTCCTGAAAATGCTACATTCTCGGTTCGCATGTAATTTAAATTCACTGGAGACGACCACTCTGACTATGCAGGTGCAGCGCAGGCCGAGAGTATTCTTTTAATAAAGAGCTAAAGCAGGAATCTCCAACGGGGTTGGTGTCAACCCCCCCCCCCCCCGGTCGATGAAATTTAAAAGCGAGTTAGAGAAGATCAGTGGGTCGATAGAGATACAGATCCTATTGATTACTACATATTAATGTATTGTGTAATTCTTGTACGTATGTATAAAGCTTGAAAGCATAGATATGTATAATTTCGAGCCCTACATATTATAGAGTACTACATATACTACATATTACTACATATTAATGAATTGTGTAATTCTTGTACGTATATATAAAGCTTGAAAGCATAGATATGCATAATTTCGAGCCCTTTCGAAGTTCAAATCATTCCTATTAATGAAAATTGAATCGGTGATTCGGCTCTAATCCACATCCTCTTCGGGTAGGAGCAATGCTTCGCCGCAGCGCTACATAGAAACGCCTCTTCGGTTAAGCCTGAAGAGGGACCACTCTCGCAGCTCAGGGCTACTAGTTTTCCTGACGAGCTTCGGAGTCTATTTAAGCGCCACTCTCAATGCCCCTGGAGAACCCAGGTGTATCGGAGTCTGCCATGACGAAGCCAAGAGCCCAACTGGGGTTTGCCCGGACAGAGAGCTGGGCAGCTCGGAGGCCCCCAACTCGTCTCCTCTTGCGCACACAGTGCTTACGGCCTGAGTGCCGACGGAAGTCAAGGTAACCTAACGGGTGATTTCAATTCTTTCGTTGAACATCTGTTTGTGGGTTTGCGGCCGTGGTCACATCTCCAATCTTGTCGAAAGGCGAGTGCGGAGGCGAGCGCAACTGGGGAGACACCGAGCAAGCCCGAGCAACGAGGGTGTTCACTCCGCCTACTAACTACACCCACTTTGCGCCTAACGACGTGAGTACCGCCGGGAAACGGGACCATGTATGCGTTTCCAGACTCCGCAATGAACCTTTAGCCTCCGCAACCGATGGTTCCATCATGCGGGACAAGTGCGATATTAATGATTGGATATAATGTTGGACTGTGAAAGGGTGAACCCCGCCCCTCTTGTTAAATGAAGGAGATAAGAGACGTGGGATGGGCGGAAGGGTTTAGGAATCGTCGCCACGCCACTCCACTCCACGCTCCGCTCCTCGCCGCAACGCATCGCCCTATGGCGCCGCGCCCTGCGAGCGTGGCCTGGCCGGCGGCGCTCATATGCGAGTGTGTGTGTGTGTGTGTGTTGCGGGCGCAGAGAGCTGCGTCTTCCGTCGCGTCGTCCCGTGCCGCCCGCGTCGCCCGCCCCCGAGCAGCTCGCCGCCCGCCGCTGGCCGCCCGCCGCCCTCGCCCGCGCCCGCGCCACCGCCAGCGCCCGCCACTTATGGTGCTGCGGGGCGCAGGTGAGGTCGCACAGCCAGCCTTCTCCTTCTTTATGACTTTTTCCCTTTTCCTTTCTTTGATTTGATTTGATTTGGTGTATTTAGTCAAAGAAGTCAAAAACTGTATGTTACGTATGGGAGAGAAATAACATCTTTCTATCGGTCTTCTTACTTTCGCCCCTCTACCCCATGACCCAAAGACAGAATATTGTAGTGCTGTAAAAGAATCTGGCGACTTTTACACAGTCTTATAGTGAGTTCCAGATATCGAATAAGAGAGAAATATTTCTCTTTAGTTGTAGTAAATGACTTCTAATAAGTTGTGTAGGTAAGCATCCAGGTTTTCTGCCCTTGATACAGAAAAATTGTAAACATCAAAACGTATGTGGTAAAGACTAGCGCCTAAAGCAGACTATTTAGTTCAGACTATTTTGTACAAAATTGGCATTTCTCTCGCTTTTTCTTCCTTTCTCTATTTAATTTTTAGACTAATGCATACATGGTTAAGCAACTTCTAGTATTTTCGAATCCTATTGACATGTAAATACTCTCCATGGAGGAGTTTCCTTGTAAATTGTGCTTTCTTGACTTTTGTAGGACTCTTCGGCAGTGTGGATACAGTGTTTGTCCTGAACCCCCATCTACAATAATTCTGATTTAAATATTTAAAAATCAAAATTTTTTGGACGCATTTTCGGCCATAACTAATGTTTTATAGTACCATTTCTGAATGCAAAATAATTGAAAACAGAAGTGCGACGAAAATTGTAGAACCATATCAAAAGAAACTAAGAAACTTTCGAGAGATGAAGAGGACGGTGGAGGGCATAATGTCATGGCGGCAGTGATAGAGCACTTTTCCCTTTACGATGATTTTAAATAGGCCAAAGATGTTATGTTTTAATGATTTAGACATATCACTAGTTTTGTAATTTATCGCATGTGAAAGTGTCCTACTTTCTTTACGAAAATTTTCCTTACTGCTACTTTAGTTGCTACCTTAGAGTGGGACTCTTATTTTTTGTGTTTAGTTCAGTGACAAACGCAAAGACCTTTTGTTTTGAAATGTCGCTTTACTGCAATTAAGTTTCGTATTACTTTAATGTAATTAATATTTTTCTACTCCTATTGTATAATACTGTTATTTGATGGCTGCAACCAGTCGCATTTGATTCTCATCACGGTGCAGATTTCATTTTGGTACACGTTCTTGACAAGAGAGAAGTTTACAAAGTATTCATAAGTAAATGGAATACTCACAATTTATGGTCACAATCATTTTAACGATCACACAATGTTCTATAAGCAAGATAAACTGTTCTTCCATTGCCCGCAGAGTTGCGCATGACGCTATCTTTCCGTTTCCATTCTAACCGCGCATTTCAAACTACGCAAATTTTGTAGCTTTTTATTATTAACGGAAAGCTGTGATCTAGTCAAAATATATTGACCTCCACTCTCATTTTGTTCCTCGCTTGTTTGAAGCCGTTCACTGAGAACCGAACGGGAGGGACATGAAAATCGTTCTCTTTACAACGTTAATTTTCACATGTACCCAAAGGCCGATGTGACCCAAGGGGAGGTGACACAAGGTCACACTGTCAAAGTTCGTTTTATTCCCGACCTAGGTCGGGATTCGAACCCGGGTCATTCAGCTCAAGAAGCTAGCGCCCTAACACTAAGCCACCGCGGCTGTGATAATTTTCTTACTTTTAATGTGAAAGATAGCAACTTCAGGAAAGATAAGGAAATTTCATTGCTCTTAAAAAGTCTTCGGACATCAGGGATTTTTGTAGAAGTATCGTTAAAAGACGGAAAAGTTTGAGATCATAAAATTAAATATCCTTATATATTCCTTAAAAGCAGTGCGGCGTTATTTTTTGGTTCAATTTTTATGTGGTGAGAAAATATTTGTTAATTTGTACTTTGTCACGGCGAAATCAGAGCTGACGAATTAGCACCAGGGTAGCTTTAATATTTTCTTTAAGTAGTGAGAAATTACTAATCTTATAGGGAAAACATTCCCTGAAAAAACGGGAAAAGTCGGAGAAATTTGTTCCAGGAAATGAGTGACCAACCCTGTTAATATTCTTAGAAGTGCCTCTATGGAAGTAAGCGTCAAGACTTCTCAAAATAAAAGGCAAGGCCAACAAAAGACATCAGTAGAAATGATTGGATTTGTTGGTTTTGGTATTTTGTGTCCTTACGAAACCAGCCAAAGCTCTCGAAAAATCATAATATTCCTTAAATTGATCGCAATCCAATTAATTTTAGTCAGAGATCATAGGAAAAAAGAACTGAATTATATCGTAATTAACGCTAAAGGTATTCTGAGGATTTGTTGAAACGAATAAGGAGAAACGCTGGGAAAATAATTGGGTGTTTAATAGACAAAAACATTGTACAACATATTTAGATTCCCGCCCCCCTGTAGCTTCAGAAAGATAGGCGCGGAACTTCGACGTGTCTTGCGATGATTGCAGAAATGCCACACCTCGTCACCTGTCCTCGAGAGAAGAAGAGATTGCCTTCACATTTGAGTACTAGTTGATTTCTCAGCCTTCGCGATATTTACTTTCAAAAGTAAGGTGAATCTTCACTGCCGTTAATTTTTAAATGTTTCTTTAGAATTCTAGAGTTTTGGAAGAACGACGAAGCCTGGCCAATAAAAATAGCTGGCGCCATAGCAACAAGAAGTTTTCTTTTCTTTTGTTTCTGTGTATTTTGATTGCCTTAGTTTACGGGCAGAGTCCGAACAGGCTTGGGCAGGGAACATCTTAGTCTCTCTTCTCAATGAGAAAAAGGCGCCGTAGGATGTGTTACAGTTGTGCATATTCTCAACATGTTCTGATACCGAATTTCAAAAGCGATCGCCTGGATTAAGTGGACTGTGTGAGGCAGCGAAATTATCTGCTGCCTCCTTAACAAAAAAAACTAACCAAAAATAGACATTATGTGCTCTTATGGCAGAAACATTTTCCCTTCGGCTTTCCTACAAATGGTTCGGCGATACTAAACGTGTTGTGCGATTTGCGGACTGCAAGACCATGTGCCAAATGGTGGCAGGTCGTTCACTTCTAAGTCTGTTTGATCTGTCCAACTTGCTGTGCGTTTGAAGCTTAAGACCTGTGGATTGTGTATTTTTCCTGTGACATGTATTTTGACGAGCTGCATATCCATCGAAAGCGTCCTAACAGTCGCAATACTTTGCCTTAAATTTTTTGCATAGAGACAATTTGCAGGTTGGTTGCAAAATCTGGGACATGTGTGTACTGTGATTACTTTAACTGCAAGGTCCTTGTATTGATTTCTTCTATGTTGTATTGAAGATGCACTGTTTGGTTGCAGAGACAACAATATCCAGAGGAAAATCTGGGAGTGTCCACATAGCCCTAGCGCCGGCGCGTGGCCTAGACTCAAGGTGTATGATTTCATCTAAGCGGCAAGAACCAATCAGTTACCGGTAAGTGAAATAATTCCTTTTTATTCATAATGCAGTGGAACCTCGGTTTTCGTGATTTTTAACCCATTGGGAGAGAGACTGATGAAAACCAAATGTACAAAAACTGAAGCTACATATCCCATAAGAAATAAATAAAAACTCGATTAATACGTTTCAGACACAAAAATGTGAAAGAAAATTGTAAAGGGAATAACAATATTGATTTTATATAGAAAACAAGGAGATATTAATGACTAACCGTGTTGATGAATGAACAAAGAACAACGATCACCTCTTTTTTTTTAAGACTATTGATATGGGAGTGCGAGGCAGTGAGGAGAAAGATGCGGATGGCGACGGGAGTTAGAATCGCCTGGAATGCGGTGTGCGGGCTCTCGAAACCAGGCAATTGGTGGCCGAGTCACGTGCGCAGGCGAACGAGTTGGCTATACATGATTTTTCAGCCGTGCGAAAACTGGGACAATTTCGACGAAAAGTCGTGGTACGAAAACGAGGGCATGCGGAAACCGAGGTTTTGACTATTGCATGATATGCTAATGGATTTTTAGCTCTTTCCTGATAGATTGGAGTGTTCGACAACAAATCGGAAAATCGTGTTGCTTGTCGAACTTGTAGAACAGATTTTGTTTAGGAGTTTTTATCGAACTGTTTAATAACGTTTCAGAAGTAGTTTTTACGTACCTTTTAGCACAAACCGTACGCAGTCTCAACAGTAAACTGCGAATCAAGCGTCTAAACTATTGCAATCATTTTTCTAACTGACTGCATGTACGTACAGTAACTTGCCATGGAAATCTCACTGACAATTGTTGAATCTTGAGAATGCATGTGTGGTCCATATTCCTGCGGCTTAAGTCAGTTCTACCGAAAAGCTAGTTTAACCAAGGAGCTTATAAACACATTTTTAATCTTCTGACAATTCTTTAACTTGTGTAATATTTCTCGATTCCATCCTTATTTAATGACCAGAAACTTTAATAGATTTTAACTTAATGATTTTTCTCTAAAATATATTTAATCGCTTCTGGACGTTATTAAACTTGCCCCGCGTTAGTAATCCGAAAATAATTTGCTCTAACCTAAATCATATTCTTTTTTATAGAAAGGTGCTCAATGGATGATAAAGAATTCCCTGAGGGGAAAACATAAGAGTAAGTTTTATTCCACTACCTTCTTGCATAGAAAAGCAAAGTGCTTTATTTTTCTCTCGGTATTTGCTCTTGGACTATTTATGCGTGATGAAAATATTTGGGTTTCCTTGAGGGGACAGTCGCGTGAATGGTAAGTAAATGACAATCATGTGCAATCGAAAGTGAACGGTATAGTAAATTTCTTCGAAACGTATAGAGTTTTGATTAATAAATTTGTGAGGTGGATGGAGTAAGAAACAGGTCTAGTCTAAGATATTCGGCCTAATTAAAATTGAGAATTTAAAAATGCTTATGTGGTACAAGGTAGTCTGGACGAGCTGGATGTCGCATGGTGACCCGATGCTCTCTTCAGTATCCCACGTTGGTTTATTCTGTTAACATCTAACGCGAGAATATCTTCAGTCGTGGTTTACAACAGGTTTGGGGGAGGATCCGAAAGTGTGAACTGGGGAGGCACGTACCACTCTTCCCCGGGGCTAGGAATTTTTGTTCGAATATTGAAATGTATTATGAGGCTACAGCAGCACATACATTCTCCCATTCTTTGTAACTTTTGCGATTTTCGAAAATTCAGAGTTCAGCGAAAGGTACATAAATTTGTGAGAACAAATGCTTCAAATGGCTCTTTGCGAAGTTTCTAGTGAACTCAGAAGTTTCCCATGAAAATTAGCTCAAAATTACGCGTTTTCAGAAATGCTCAAACAGTTTTTCAAAAACTGCTCTCAATTTTTCAATTGCAATTTCCGTTTTGATCTGGATTTACTCTTCTGTAAGATTTTTACAGAAGAGTAACACCTGGTCAAGGGGGCTGAAAAATTGAGAAAATGTGAAAATGTTTTTTTAGTTACCGATAGGTAGTCGCTGGGAAAAGAGTGGGGCAGAACCGATCAGCAAGCCCAGTTTAAGATTAAGAAACGAACTAATACGAGAAAGTCTGCGCCATTCTCTAGCAACACTAGTTTTTGTATTAATGATTCCTTTTAGCTCGTATCAATTTTCTATATTGAACTAAATGAATGTTAACTATACAAGCGCGACAGATTCTGGTAATACGATCCGTCTTGTCCGTTAGAAAATAGGCAACGCTGATGAACTCGCGTGTGGTCTCCAACCCATAACGTCATAACAGGGTTTTTGCTACAGTGCGCAGCCTAAAGCCCCCTTTCCATTAAACGTTTTTACTTCACATACGACATCAAGGTGAATGTATTGTAACTTTAATAATACTATTAATTGATTAATACAATTGATTTGTTGAACAGCTTACCGGGTAGTCAAATGGTTTCGAGAGCCTCTTCCCCAATGTATAACAATTACCCAAATTGTAAGATCAAATACAGGAGGAAATTCAGAATTGTTTATGGAAATATTACGTAAGGCAGCAGGCCCCCTTTCAATTTTTTTCGGGGAAACGCACACAACTGCCCTTCCCCCCTCCAGTGCGCACACGCGTATGCTGTTATAAATGCGAGCAAAATATGATGCGAAAGAGAAAGTGGTGACTCTTTTCATGGTGTGAAGGTTTATATACTAGTTCATAGTTAAGTTCCAATTTCCGAAATTTTTATTGCAATTTGCCAATAAATTTAATGGATTATTAGAGAATATAAGTTCAGTCCCTACTCATCAATCACTGTCATTCCACCACCCCCACACACTGAAAAGTCTCTCTTGGGATGTGACGAGCTCTTTCTGTGCGAGACACAATCACTTTAGCGGAACTGTGGACGCCCACGTGTTTAGGCGAAACAGAGCTTCCTCCGGAAACGGCGCCGCTCACTCCCACGAAGCGATGCAGTGTTTCTAATAGGGATGCAACATCAATATCGATGTTTTATACGTAGATATATAGAAGTCGATGTTTTATGCTCGGTTTTTACGTTTTCAGCGTTTTATTAATTGATATAAAATGCCCATAATTACAATTTTATAAAAGTTAAATTTTGAAATATAAACTGATGGTACCACTGTGTGCTTGTGTGTTCGAACCACACGAACGTGATTTGCACTACCTTCATCCAGCAGACTGTCCCTCGCCCGATTTCTTTGGTCTTTCCTCGTATTTCGCACATGGAGAGACATTTTTTAACTTTTTAAGGTCGCTTTTTAACTTGGCCATATAGTGGCCATTGTGATTGTTTTAGCTGTAGGGGAACTGTTGGAAGAACAACACATACGGACCCCACAACACACAAACATCCATGCCCGAGATAGAACTGGAACCCGCGACCCGTCGACCCGAGATAGCTGCGGTCCGCCAGCCGTTTTACTGTTTAAGTGCCTAAAAATCCGCAGCTTAATCATTTCACAACTTAAAAGAATAATTAATCGAAGTGAGGACTGGTCATTAATCGTGAAGTTAACGGTCTTTTACTGCTTTCAGAAGTCGACGATACTTGCTGCAACACGGGGAAAATGTGAATGTATTAAGTACTTCTTTCCTGTATTATTGTAAGAGTAGTATCATATTTCAAGATTTTGGAGATATGACTTAATTAGATATTTTAATGGAATTTTCAATATGTGTCAATGTTATATCTCAATATAAATATTCAAACATCCGTGTGAATTAATATTGACGACTTGTCCAAAATTGAGAGAGATACTGTTCAAATGCTTCCCTTTTAGGCTGTCTCTGACCGTGGGAACCTTTCGTTATTAGACAGAAGGCTAAGGAGGAGTTGCACATTGGCCGGGGAGGGGGGAGTCTACAGGAAATATCAGCCAGCACGTGAGTGGGTCTTCTACTCGGGAAACTCCACTCCTAGTTGGGGAGGTTTATCGGTGGGGCCAAGTAGACATTGAATGTGTGAGATGAGTGTTTCGATTTGGAACTGCTTGGTATCTTGGGCACCGCGCTTCCCACCCTTCTCTCAGTATCCCCACCCAATCCCCACTGCTGTGCATTCTTCGGCGCCAAATCGCACGGGGTCTCGGGGGACACGCAGCTCTCATTTCTGCAGTGAGACCTTCCAGGATGTGTTTTTATTTTTATTTATTTTTTGTGTCGTTGAGCTCGCGAAGACTGAGGCAACTGTGTCTGTTCTGTTCGCAGGACATCAAAATTTTCCAGTAATCGGCACCGCAAGTTACAGCCCTTCAGAGAAACGTGACTTTCCAGCATCCGAAGCCACGGCTGCCACTTCCAATCAGTTTTTACTAGCAATTTTGTCACCGCCGCCATCACCGCCACAGCCCCGCCGCCGCCGCCGCCAGCACTCGCTGCCGCTGCCGCCTCCGCCGTCGCCCCTTCGCCCAGCTCTGGCCGCCGCCGCCACAGCGCTGTCGCCCTCGCCGAGGCCGCCCCTGCCCGCGCGGTTCGCCGCCCCCGACGTCGCCCCGTCGCCCTCGTCCTCGCCCACGACGTAGCGCCACCGCCACCGCCCGCCCTCCCGTCGCCGCTCTCGACCCTGTAGTTGGTACCAAGTCGTCGTCGTCCGTCGTCTTCGTCCTCCGCTGTCGCCGACGGGCCCAGTTTCGCTTCTCCGTCGCCGCTTCCCATAGGAGTTGCCGCCTTGTTCGTTGCTGCTTCGTCCGTTCGAGGGTCGCTGTGAGTGTTTGTGTGTGAGCGTTCGCCGCCACCGCCACCATGGGCACCGTCAACGTCAACCGAAGCGTCAGCGATGCCTTCTACCGCTACAAGATGCCCCGCCTCATGGCCAAGGTGGAGGGCAAGGGCAACGGCATAAAGACTGTGATCGTCAACATGGCCGATGTGGCCAAAGCCATCGGCCGACCTGCTACCTGTGAGTATTCTTGGTTTAATTTCATTTATTTTGTCGATGAACAGTACAAACTGTAGGTGACGTAGGGGGAGCCCACTGCGCACGTTTCCCTGAGCTCTGGAATCCCTTCCCTGCCTTTTAATCTTCAATAGTTGATAATTAACAATACAACAAAGTTAGTTCTCCCCATTCCTCCCTTTTTTAACTTCACGGTGACCGCATTTTGGGCTGCTGAGAAGCTGCTAGTTCGAAAATGAAGTTGTGGAGACGGGGTATTTTTTAGTTGTATTTTTTGTTTTTGTTTTTTCATTTTGCTTTAATAAAAGTGGAAACAATCCTTAGTATAGCTTGTATGTCGGTTATTTTTGGCACAGATTGTATTTCTCTTTCATAATGCGTTAGTGCAAGACTGTCCCAGAAAAAGGCACAGCTGGTAATGTTTTATACTGACCTGGGGTAATGATCTTTTAAATTTTTCTGTAAATGCTGTTTAATACTCGAAAAGGTGTGACCAAGAAAAACTGATAGTTCTGGAAAACCAGAAAAAGATGAGGAAACCTTTCCTAAGAAAAGTGGCCACTAAAGCTGCAAAGAAATCTCTTCGTATCTTGAAAGCTTTACCTTGTGCTGCTGCTTCTTCCCCTTTTGCATTCAAACGTCAGCTCGCCCTTCAGCTATTGGTACTATTTCTGCTATTCGTGCAATAAACGTCCTCAGAAACAAACTCTCTGAATTACCACATAATTTTGCTGCTTTTTTTTAATTTCATAATAAACATGCCTTCAGTTTCCTGACGAATTCTCTCCCCGACCTTCAAATTTAAAAATACTTCCTTAAATGTTTTTCAACTCGAGACAAAAAATATCAATGTTCTTACAATGTTCAAAGTGCAAGGAACTCCTGGCATTAAAACCCTTAGATATGAAAATTTCAATTCAATTGAAGGCTGTAAAATAATGATCAATATTGAAATATTATTGCTTTTGCTGAATGAATTAAATTCAGAAAAATTATAGTAATTATCCATTGTTTGGGTTGTATCTAATGTTTTTAAAATCTTATTAAATGTTTCTAAAACTTAAAATAAAATTGATCGCTAATGATCGAAGCCATTTCCAAAGCGGCCTAAAATAAATATTTAAAAAAGGATGTTAATTAAGATAATTGTATTTTTCAGACCCAACTAAATACTTTGGCTGCGAGTTGGGTGCCCAGACACAGTTTGACTTCAAGAATGACCGCTTTATAGTGAACGGCTCTCACGATGCTGCCAAACTCCAGGACCTTCTCGACGGTTTCATCCGGAAATTCGTGCTGTGCCCTAGCTGTGAAAATCCCGAGACTGTGCTCTCAGTGAGCCAGAAGAAGCAAGCCATTCTCCAAGCATGCAAGGCTTGTGGTTACCATGGCCCGTTGGAGTTCAACCACAAACTCAATACGTTCATCCTCAAGAATCCACCTAGTAAGTTTGTCGCATGAAATTTTGTTTCGGAATGTCGCCTGTCAGTCTAAGCAAATCCATCCTAGCCAGCATGCTTAGTTGAGTAAAAAATGCTTCTCAAAAGTTTTTATTTTATTTACACATGTTAAATCCGGTGGAGGTATCATGTGTGAAAATAATTCCGTTGCCAGAGGGACACCAATCCAGGAGACAGATTTTGTGTTTCTAATTTTTTGTTTGGTGTAGATGAGCTCGAGGAGATTTCTGACGAGGAGGATAGTCAAGAGCATAAATTATTTCAAATGAAACAATAAATTACGGACAGAAATTTGTGTAAGCGGGGGGTGGGGTGGTTTCTCACACCCTCGTTCTTCTAATATGAATTACCAAGATATTTCTGCTGCCTCCACTGAATACATACAGCGAATTAAGTCACATTCATCGAGTTATGATAGGATAAGGGAACTCTCAGTTTTGCATCCTTTTCACCCGGGCTTTCGTTATAAGGGTAGGTAAGCCAGCCCCCTTAAACACATAGCACTGCAACACTGAGCGAGGCATTCATCAATACTTGAAAAGTACATTGCTGGATGGCTGTCCAATCGAGGGCCGTGGCCACATTCAAAACGTTTCCACTTCTGGCCAAATGAGTGCTGAGAGTGATGATTGACACATGAGAGGAAAACTGGAAGGAGATAGCTTTTCTAATCAGCATTTTGAACGACCTTCTTGGGTACGAAAAGCAGTTAATAAAATGTCATCTTGCAGCACATTGCCATATATGCCACGAATAATTGCGTCATCACACATTTAGCCAGTCGCAGCAAGAGAAGCATGGGGAAGTGGTAAACGAACTGCTGACCAGATTTTCAAATAATGTCAAATGCATGTGACATCACAAAGTTCTTTTCCCAAATTAGCTTTGATTCTCGTAAATTTAGAATGCTGTTATCTAAACAAATAATTAATGCAACTAGTTTATGAAGTTGCTGTTTTGCAGTCGAAACACTTTGATAATTTGACCCTAACATGGCTGGTTTACAAAAAGCTGAACTCGTAAAATAAAGCTTTAAATTATACACTTATTGTATAATATACTATTTTGCGTCACTTAAAAACGTATTTGATTGATGAAAAGTTCATCCTAGCTATAAACTTTTTTTTCCTCTAACACCAATGCAACATTTTTGGGAGAGGAGTAATTAGTTTTAATTACAATTGCAAGAAGAATACGCATTGTATTTGGGAATGACTTTCCTCATTTCGTTCCCGTGGGAAAATGAGGAATCACCACTAGGGTAGAAGCTAAACTAGCATGGTCTCAGTTACATTTTCCACTCTGATTTTAATGATCCAATTGCCCACTAAAGTTGAACCCAATTATATTCTTAATCCAACTGAGGTCCCAATCTTTATAATCAGTGTAGATGCTTCAACAACATTACACTGTGATCCTTAATGTATCTTTATCTTCATTCCATTATGTAGGATCAGTAAGCAATCATCATAACTAGGGGGCGGCTTTTTATGACCTAAAACATCGCCAAAAATGATCAATCGAATGCTCTCAGTGTTTTTAAAGTGCCCTAAAAGGAAAGGAAAATCATTGGTTAAAACCTGTTCAGATGAACAACTTAAGCTGTTGCTACTAAGCAATAAAGGCTTCTTCTATTCGTTCAAGTGAACTCAGCTTTCAAACTTTTGATTTGGACTGTTCTTTACCAGAAAATCTCTTGTCTTAAGTTATCCCGAAATGGGCTGAACTAACAAGTGTGCTGACAGGTACCTTAGATTACATATACTCAGGAAATCTGTGGTGGACATTTCTTGCATCTTCTAAATATTATTTGAAGTACAATTAAAATATTAAAATATGTGAAATCAGCAAAAAATGCAAAAAATTTTTAAAAAAATGAATGGGTCATTTGCTTTTGTCATAACCTAAAATGGATTTCTATATTAAAAATAATTTTTCTAAAGTGAAAAAATAAAATGAAATTTTATTAGAGTCTACTCCCTAGTTATAACCTACATTGCAGCATCAGCCCAAGATCTGATTTTGTTTCCTCAAACAACTGCCTAAATTGATAGAATTAAAACTTGCACAGGTGCTCAGAATGCCACCATAATAATATAGTGGATGAGATTAGATAAAGTTTTGAGTAACTAAACTCATTATGTTATTCTTAAGAAACGAAATTCTGAAATAGGGCACGGATTTCTCACTAGGTTTCATACAAGAATATTGTATTCCGGTCTCGTTTAAAAAATTTAAAATAAAAAAAATAAAAAATTGTTTTGAGGAGGATCATCAGCTCTAGTATATTAGCTCTAGTTATTAGAGGAGTGTCAAATTGAAAGACTAACAAGGCAAACATAAAGTTTTTTAGAAAGCGAAGGCCTCCACTGCTGGAGTCCGTATCTACTCGATTCTCCAGGAGATGCCGCGTCCTACACATACACATACCAATGTTTTCAGCCTTCGTGCTGGATACTTCCTCAGGGTCAAATGCAGGCATCTCCTAGATAGCGAAGTAGATACAGTTGTCTTATAAAATTATAAGCTAAAATACATAAATAAAGACACAATTTGTGACAAACTTGCATTTCATTCAGAGAACTTAATGATTTTCATAAATAATCATCTATGTGACTGTGTTTGGGAGATTACATTGTTGCTGTTAGAGTAGTTTTTGCTTCGAAATTGGCAGAAGCTCTAGGAATGATGCCAAGGAGATGTGCCAGCTGTTGCCTGCAATTAAATGGGAGTCATTCTAGCAATACTGGGGAATGAATGTTGTATTCTTGCACCTGTGCCCTTGGCCTTGTGTGCTGTTAGAGTCAATAAGAAAAACTGAGATCAGAATTAAAGAAAACTTGTTAATTTTAATCCATATGTTCTTAGTCAACTGTTGAAGAACTCTTCTTATAGCTACGGTTTTATTGCTACAAATTTCTCTGGGGAATTCTCCATTTTACTTGTACATGTATTGTTGAGAGATTTAAATATTATGTAATTTACAAATAATACGAAAAAGTATGCACTGTTGTAACACTAGTTTTGAGGATGTGAAGCTTTCATGTAACTAATCCAACCAATACTTCATATTGTTTTTTAAAATGATTTAGTATATCTAATGCAGTTTTGATTAAATCCTGATATCCATTGAATTTGCATTCAGCATGTTTAGGCTTGTGGAAGAATTGAAGTTTCTGACATTGTGATTAAAAAAATTAAAAGGTTTGTTCTTGGCTCTAAGTTCAGATTTAACCTCTTTCTGGAGAAATGTTGAACAATTTATTAATAAACATAAGGATTTTTGTAGTATGTAAACTTCACTGTATTGTTAGTTCTGTACTTAATCTTTATATATATTAAGTTAATATTTACATCAACATAAGCAAACTACAGGTGATATAGAATGGCACAGACTTTCTTGTAGTTAACTTTTCTAATTTCGTTGGTGTGGACTGACTTTACAATCTTGCCTCATCCTCTTGCCAGCTGCCATCTATCACCGCCCAGAATACATCTTTGTTGACATTTTCTCAACTTTTTGGTTTCCAAATAGTAGAACTGAAATGTTATTTTAAGAATATTAAAGAATGCTAAAACCTTGTCCTAATGAGCAATTTTCATTGAAATATTTGGAACCGTTTTTAAGAAAATGGCATTGAGCGTTACTGTGCGTAAATGCGAAATTTGAAGCTCTTTTTCACAGGAATCTATAGAGTTTTTTAAAAACTTCATTTGAAGTAATTAAAAGAACTTCTACTCAAAAAATTCAATAATGTATTCAAATCCATTGAAATGTGCAATATTAACCGCTTGAGAGATATTGAAAAAGAATTACATGAATTCATCAGTTTTGTAATTTTTGAAAAAACAAAAGAATACCCCAATGTTGAACAGTGCCATTACCACTATCTATTGGAAAAGTTTGAAGAAAAAACTTAGAGCCATTTTTGAGAAAATGGCGTTTGAGCGTTTTCTGAAAATACTTAATTTCAGCTCGTTTTAACTAAAGACTGTTGAGTGAAGTCGTAGGTTTCCGCGGCCAGAGTCATGTAAATGATCTAAGTAAACCTTCGACGCGGTGTCACCTGGACAGTTCGTTTAAAAGAGTGTTGAGTTTTCGAGAAACTTTACTTGACATTATTTCAAGCACATGTACTCACAAATACAATAACATGAAGAAATCGCCTCTAATGTAAATATTACCAACGTGAGGCAAGTCACAAAAAATACATTTTTGTAATTTTTGAGAAAAGAAATGATACACCAAAATAAACTTTATCATATTAAACAGTACAATAAGCACTATCCCTTCGAAAAAATTGAAAAAACATTTGGAGCCATTTCTCAGAAAATTGCATTTGACTGTTTCTAAAAATGGAGGATTTTGACCTCTTTTTCACGGAAACCTTTTTTATTATTATTATTATTATTATTTTAATTTTTTTTAATTTTATTTTTATTTTTTCTTTTTTTTCTTTTTAGAAACTACATTGCAAATTATTTAAAGCACGTACTCATAAATATAATACTATAAAGAAATTGCCTCTAAAGATAGTTACCGACATGAGAGAAAAGTCAAAAAAATTTCATTTTTGTAATTTGGAAAACAAAACAATAGAGCAATATGGTGTTTCTCATTGTACAGGATTCGTTTAGCACTAACCATACCAAAAATTTTTAAAAAATGGAGCCGTTTTCAAGAAAATCTTGTTTTTATAATTTTTTAAAATTGCAAATATTGCACAAAAACTACTAAATTTCTTGCACTATTGCACAAAAACTTCAGAATTTAGCAACTGGGTTTATCTACTTTTTTTCCACAGCATTACACAACTTTCTCTATACCATGTTTTCTGTATATATGTACGTATATGAGAAAGTAAAAATGTACTATTCAAATTGAATGTTTAGTGTTTGAAGAATTTTTACTTCAATCTTGGTAAAATGACTTGGGATACTTAACAAGTCCATTTTTTACTATTATCAGTTATACAGGGTGAGTCATGTAACTTTAGCACTTCCTGTAACTTTTGAACTGTTGAAGATATTGAAATGCAGTTTTCACAGAAGTGCATGAGAAAATAGGGCTAACTGATACGTGTATTTATTTCTATTTTATCACTTGTATTTTACGAGATATTTGAGGTAACTTTGTTTTTTCAAATGGCACTATACATATTTTTCAGTCTATCATAAAGAGCGTAAAAAGACGAATCCAATGATATACATATTGTCATATGTTAGATAAGGATTTTTTTGAGAAATTTTGATTCTTTTGCGACCAGTTCTTAACGGATATTTTGAATGTAACCGACCGCCACAGAAGGTCACGCAGCGCTCCATCAGCAAGCGCGTGCTCGGGGAAGGGAAGGGATCTTCGTATTTCAAGATACAAAACATATCCCAAATATTCTGAACTCTCCTATGATATCGAGGTGTCAAAGCTTCCTCGGTTTACTGTAGGAGGGGTCAGGGAGGGAAGAAACGGTCCTACGCCTACGGTGAGATGCATACATTGACAGCCTCTCCACGTGCGAAATACGAAGATAGTCTTAGGTCATCTCTCAGGTCAAATGGGAGATAGCTTGATGAAGGACACTAAGAAAAGGTTCTCTTCAATGGAATTATTATTTCATAATTCAATTTTTACGAATTATGTATGGTTTTCATTAGTACAGACAAAGTATCAAAGTATGCAAAACGTAAACACCGTAACACACAACATTTACAATAATAAGAATACACTTTAATACAGTTGTTGCTGTGAGCCGTCTCCTTTTATTTTTATTAATTAATTTATTTGTTTATTTATTTATTACTTTTCTTGTGAACGACTACATGTAATACTATTATGCAAGGAAAGGAAACTTTTCATTATTACGCTAGAGAGTATTTATTTTAAATCAATTAATTAGGAAGAAATCATTGCTCTACACTAAGCAGTTTCGATCATGAGTCTCTTCCGAGCTTCGGCCGGCTTGGACTGCTTAGAAGAATATTGTCCCTACGAGATACGAGAATCTTGTTGTCTCGTTGCCTCCCGCAGAGAAAGAGAATCTCCTTCGCCAGTGCACTCCCTTGGCCTTGGCTGGGTGCTACCCCCTCCACGACCCTTCTCCCGTCTTCGGCCTGGAAGAATGATTCACAGGTCGGACGAGATACGAGAGACTGAATGCAGTTTTGTCCGTCTCTAGTGATTACCTTTATTTACTATTGTTTACTATATTTTGGGAATATATTTTTATTTTAGTGATTAATTATGATCTTAATGGATGTTTCTATCCCTGTGTTATTATTCTACGCTTATTATCATTGTTTGCTCAGTATATGCAATATTCTTTACCTTATTCTTAGTCTGTATTGTTTCTTATTATGTTTTCCCATTAATATCCTGTGATATAAAACCCCATTAACTGGAGTTGAAGTAATAAACAATTTTATTACAATACATACGATAAATCCTCATTTTTAATCCTTCTATTCCTTAAAAAAACATCTGGAAATGGGGAAGGATGGAAAGCAGAGTTCAGGGAAAAACTACAACAGTTTTGTGAATATATTTGGAATATGTTTTGCATCTTTTTTTTATTTACACAATGAAAATTTACAATCTATTTCATTTCGAAATAATCAGAAAATATGATAATTCAAAATAAAATACAATGATCAAAGAAACAATAATTTGCAGAAAATTCCCCCATTGGTACTTTCCAGGATCAATATACAAGGACTATAGCAGAAATACGAAGATCCCTTCCCTTCCCTTCCCCGAGTGCGCGCTTGGTGCTGGAGCGCTGCGTGACCTTCTGTGGCGGTCGGTTACATTCAAAATATCCGTTAAGAACTGGTCGCAAAAGAATCAAAATTTCTCAAAAAAATCCTTATCTAACATATGACAATATGTATATCATTGGATTCACTTTATGATAGACTGAAAAATATGTATAGTTCCATTTGAAAAAACAAAGTTACCTCAAATATCTCATAAAATACAAGTGATTAAATAGAAATAAATACACGTATCAGTTAGCCCTATTTTCTCATGCACTTCTGTGAAAACTGCATTTCAATATCTTCAACCGTTCAAAACTTACAGGAGGTGCTAAAGTTACATGACTCACCCTGTATACATCACTTCTATTCTTTTTATTAATGAAATCAGTCTGCAAAGTGTTCTGAAGTTGGGTGCACAAAATTATTTCCTTTTACTTTCTCAAATACATACTTCATAATACACGTGATGGTCTTCTATTATTTTTTCTTCCTCTTTTCCTTTTCCATGTTAAAAACAATGTTCATAACAATATTAACTGAGTGAACATATTTAAAAGAATCTTAATCTTGATTTATCTCAAAACACTCTTGAAGTTGGCGAGTTTCCCTTTTATCCTGACCATATTTTGTGGCACTGCCCTTGCTCTGAATTCTGGCTAAAAACTTGTCCTCTAATCAGTTTTTTCTTTTGCAGACATAAACCCTGCCACCCAAGGCTCATCTCTCACGGAAGGCAAGAGAGGCAAGCGAGGAAAGAAGAACGGCGAGGCTAATGGTGAGACACGCACCTCTGACAACGATAGCGAGCAGGCCAACGATACCTCAGAAAATAATGAAGAAAATGTAAGTTCTTCCAGCTGTAAATTTGCCTACTTCTTGCTGTTACAGGAAACTTGTTTGAATTTGTATAATTTTTAGCCATAGGAAATGAGTTTTCAAATTGTTCAAATCATTAGTTACTCAAACTGAGAAGAGAACACAGGTCTCCTGCTCGAAACATTTTCGTAAAACTGCTACTGCCTGTGGACACGCAACATACCACCCCATCACCTTGTTGAATTGGCAATGCCAGATGTAATTGCCAATTAAACAGGGTACTGAAATGGTTATTTTGTGCTACTGATGATAATTTGTGTGCTGAAAAGATCATAAAAAATGAAATTACATTTCATTCTCTTGTAAGATGCTATGAATGTTGCAAAGCATGGAATTCAACAGCGAAATTTGGGTGACAAGAAACTTGTACTAGATTAATACAGATTATGTCGCCTATGAAATGAATATTTAAATAAGCCAGTATGTCGTCTTTTTTTTTTCTTTCTTTCTTTTCTTTCTTTTTTTCTTTTTTTCTTCTTTCTTTTTTTCTTCTTTCTTTCTTTTCTTCTTTCTTTTTTTTCTTCTTTCTTTTTTTCTTTTTTTTCTTCTTTCTTTTTTTTCTTTTTCTTCTTTCTTTTTTTTATTTTTTCTTCTTTCTTTTTTTATTTTTTCTTCTTTCTTTCTTTTTTTTATTTTTTTCTTCTTTCTTTCTTTTTTTTATTTTTTTCTTCTTTCTTTTTTTATTTTTTTCTTTCTTTTTTTATTTTTTTTCTTGCTTTTTTCTACTTTCTTTTTTTTCTACTTTCTTTTTTTTCTCTTCTTTCTTTTTTCTCTTTTTCTCTTCTTTCTTTCCTTTTTTCTTTCTTTTTTCTCTCCTTTCTTTCTTTCTTTCTTTCTTCTAGAAAATATTCATTTCGCATTCAAAAATATCAAATAGCAATGTATGCCAATACCAAAGGAATAGGGATGGTAGACATTTAATAATTTCTTTAAATATGATATACTACCAAACTCTGTTAAAAGAAGTGATTGTATGGTTTATGAATGGTACAGAGCATCTTTGAAGATTTTCAGTCAGCAGTAAAAGCTGAAATTTACTTCAAAATGTAAAATTAAATGCAAAGTACAAAATTATCTTAAAACTGAGATATAATAGCTAAAATGTGTGTTGTGCCATTCACTTACCTGCCGTACTTCAGAAAGGAGCACAAGGCCCCACATGTAGGTAGCAATGGGTTCTTTGAATGGGTAAGAAAACAGATCCTTGCCTTCTTTCTTAGAGGGGCAACACAAATGCTAGGTAGTACAGCTTTGTTTTCAGTTGTGATATTTCTCATTATTCTAAAAAGATGGTTTAGGAAAAAATTACCCTTAAACAGCAAGGTAAAAAATGACAAGGTAATCAGTTGTACAAGTAAGAAATACTATTTTAATATTTAAAATGTGAGGGAAAATGTTTGAAAAATACTTATTTTAAAATTAAAAACTTATAGGTATTATGTGCAGGTGCTGGAAGTCTTAAACATACAGCCAATTGAGTGATAGTGGAAAGTTAAATAAAAGTACTTAAGCAGGTTTTGAACTAAAGTCAAGGAAAATTTCAAACATTTCTCTTAAATTGGATACCCAGTTAAACAAAATAAATTATCAAAACTCATTTTAAAAAGCAGATGATTTAAGTTTTCTTCTTCCTTCACAAATAATTTCCTCATCAAATTGCAAATTATAAGAATTGGGAAGTGCAAGTCTACCATCACTATTTATGAAGTATGATCACTAAACTTTGCTTTTTTTTCAAAAGTGAGACTCAAATTTCCTTTTGTTGATTTTTCTCTTTCTCTTCTTTGATTTTTCTCTTTCTCTTCTTTGATTTTTCTCTTTCTCTTCTTTGATTTTTCTCTTTCTCTTCTTTGATTTTTCTCTTTCTCTTCTTTGATTTTTCTCTTTCTCTTCTTTGATTTTTCTCTTTCTCTTCTTTGATTTTTCTCTTTCTCTATTTTGATTTTTCTCTCGTCTTTTTTTTCCTTTTTGTTTTTGTTTTTTTCTTTCTTCCTTTTCTTTTCTTCTCCTTTCTTTCTCTTGACCTCTTCTAGCAACCAAAGGTGGTGTGTACTCTGCAACATGACTTTTGTTCACCTAGGGGGATGTGTCCACCAATGGTGATCGCACTTCAGAGAAGGGAGAGGATGATGAGGGCTGGTCGGTTGATGTGAGCGAAGCTGCAGTACGTGCACGAATGCAAGACCTCACCGAAGGTGCTAAGGGCATGACGATCACTGATGACCTTGAGAAGACCGAGAAGGAACGTCTCGATCTAATCTACGAGATGGTAAAACGTAAGCGTGATGCTGGTACCATAGGCTCAGCAGACAAGGAACTTCTAGCTGAGGCTGAACGACTTGAAGTTAAATCCAAGGTCCCTCTTGTCCTAGCAGAACTTCTCTTCGATCAGAATATGCATCAGCAGGTAAGAGCTTTGAAATGGTTAGATTATCATTTGGCTAATGTGCAAATAGTGGATGTTGTTGAAGTTTATTTGAGGCAATAGTAAACGTTTCAATTGCCATTACTTATATTGCCCATATGTTCTAATAATTTTGTAATACCCCTTCTTATAAGAAAAATCCATAAAAATTAGAAATACTTTTACTAGGAGTATTCATCTACCATCTTTAGATTGGACTGCTTTTGTTTTGATAGTTCTTGACAGATGGCATACTGTAAAATCCTTAATGGATGGCCCTTAAAAGTGGCTTTTCTTACCCATTTGGTACTGTTAAATGATATCACAGATTATTATTTTTCATAATACTATTAAGGTTCACACCACAGAAGATTGCATATTCCAAAAAAAATTAAAAATCAATTTGGTTGAGAAATTCATTGGTTTCAAACTATATCGTCATAGCCTGTCTGCCAATATCTTGAAATTTTGGACTCAGTGTTCATTACTTTATAAAAATTAAGAATTGCCTATCCTCAAGTAAGGGAAAAATATGCCCATGAAATGAGTTTAGCCTTTTTTATTTTGTTTTTATTTTTACTCATTATTTATTGCCCAGTCTTCTGGTAGCAAGTTTCTGAATGTTAAGTTTAGTATCAATTCTGAATATTACTGAGGTCAAGTAATAATTTTAAGTCGTTTATTACTTTCACGTGCGGGGAGGTGGGATAATTGGTAAATACCATTTTGTCTTTGGAAATTCTGACTCTGCTCGAAGCTTGGAAGTTTGTTGCTTTCAAACTGCTGTGAGAGTAAACTATTTTTGTAATGAGTAGAGTGTAATTTCTTTGTTCATTCTCCTTTCGAAATTTTAAATGATGCAGATTAGTTATTGTTACTCAGTATGGAAAAGTTAGAGTATTTTGAATATTCATTTTAAATAATTTGAGTTATATTGACCTATTAAAATGCCAATACCTACAGGTTTTTTATTAAAGAATGCAGATGTGTTTGCAATAATTATATAAATAAATTAAAAAATTCAAATACATTTTCTGTGATTTTGAAGTAGTTGTCGAGAGGTCTTGTTTTAGATTTCTGAAGAGTTTTGTTTTTTTATTTATTGACAATAAAATGATTTGCAGGTGAAGAAACATCGTGTTTTGTTCCTGCGCTTCACACATGAAGATCACAAGGCACAAAAGTACCTGATTGGAGGCATTGAACAAGTGATAGCATTGCATAAGGATGCATTGCTGCCAAAAGTGCCAGGCATTTTGAAGGTGAGCATTTTGTTACAAAATTGACCAAATTTGGTTGCACAATGCATATGCATAAGTTTGTGCACAAGAATTGTGACACCTCAAAAAGTGTCACTGCAAGTAAATTTGTTTTATTCTGATCAAGCACTTTATTAAATTTGTTGTCCAGTGAACTAAGTTTAAGAAGTTTGTTCTAGTAGAAATGGAATGTTTTTTAAACATATTTCATCACTTAATACAAAAATAAGTTTTACAGAAGTCCTTATTTTAGTGCACAAAGTGTCTGGAGATGGAAATTCTGAAGTTGGAGGAAATGAGACTGTAAAAGATTTTTTGTGGCACTACAAATGAATACACGAAATCCAATTGAAAATTAAAATTTATACAGTCAAACTCCATTTATATGTTTTGTATTTATACATTGTTTTCTGTAGGTTTGAGATAAATTCCTATACTTCCCAAACTAAATTATTTTAGTTATGCTTTTTACGTTTATACATTTTTCATGCTTATATGTTCAAAAGGAGTCCCTTCAAGACCATAAAGCTTTCAAAACAACATAGGTGACAAATAAGTGAGAGAATTCACGTTATCCTAAAGGAACCCAAGGAATTTTTTGTGTTGAATTCAGTATTCAGGTTGTTTAATTTCATTGCTATACAGGGTGTTTAAACTGTTTTCAACTCTCCATTTTGGAATTTTGGACAAAACTACAGGATGAACAAATAGTGTTGTCGGGTCCCGTCCGGCCTGGCACAAATAGTGTTGTCGGGTCCAGTCCAGCACAATGATCACCTTGTTGCATGATAAAAATTCTGCGCATTTAAAGGAAATATTAAAACTCTGGAAATTAAAGACTTACAATGACAGCTTGACTTGTCACAAGCATTGCATTAATGCGAGTCACCTAACATTGAAGACATCAGATGTGTTGACGCCTACTACAAGTCTCTTCACACACCTTGTAGAATAACACTATCTTGTGCAAAACATCTCATGAGCACACTTACAATGCAGGTCGCCTAGCAATCGTCAATGTTATCATGACTTACATTGTAGCTTGTTCTGTGGACACAACACATGTTGCCAAGAATGCTTGTGTGCCATTTCGCATAAGATAAGTGTTCATCCACAACACGCATTAAGCTATTCATATGCGCAGGCATTGACAAGTGTCAATTTAGCACTCCTTTCAACTAGACCTAAAAGAATAGCTGCATAAAGTGTGAAAATCAGTGCTATCTTTTCCACTCGATGTGTCTATGCCTGGCTCCCCATGTCTTCTAAGTTTAAAGTGTAATGTCGTGGGTAGGGATCTATGCCACAAAGGAACAGCTGCGAGTGGGTATATACAATTTATTTACAATAAATATTTATGGTATCTCTAAAGAGCTCACTCTTAAGGCATTTGTTGAACCAACCCGCGGCAGCCCCCCCCCCCCCCACCCCCCACCCCCCACCCCCCACCCCTCTACAACACATGCCTTGCGGCTGTGCCTGCAAATAGCCAACTTGGCACCTGGTGTGCCTCCGCAGACAAACTGCCCTGCAGTATAGAGCATACTTCACCGTGTCCGAACCTCGAACACCTGCTTGTGCCTACAGCACTTCCGTGCCAGACTTGGTCAGACACGTTTTGCGGTCTGGCCGCGAGGAAACCAAAAAACGTTACCTGACCCAGGGTTTTGCGACGCACCTTCAATAGGCCCGAGTCATGACCTCCTACGTCATCTGTCCTCCATGCACTTGTGTGAATGTGTGTGTGTTGTTTGTGTGCATGTGTGTGTTGTTTGTGTGCATGTGTGTGTTGTTTGTGTGCATGTGTGTGTTGTTTGTGTGCATGTGTGTGTTGTTTGTGTGCATGTGTGTGTGTTGTTTGTGTGCATGTGTGTGTGTTGTTTGTGTGCATGTGTGTGTGTTGTTTGTGTGCATGTGTGTGTTGTTTGTGTGCATGTGTGCGTGTTGTTTGTGTGCATGTGTGTGTGTTGTTTGTGTGCATGTGTGTGTGTTGTTTGTGTGCATGTGTGTGTGTTGTTTGTGTGCATGTGTGTGTGTTGTTTGTGTGCATGTGTGTGTGTTGTTTGTGTGCATGTGTGTGTGTTGTATGTGTGTGTGTTGTTTGTGTGCATGTGTGTGTGTTGTATGTGTGTGTGTTGTTTGTGTGCATGTGTGTGTGTGTGTGTGTTGTTTGTGTGCATGTGTGTGTGTGTGTGTGTGTGTTTTGTGTGCATGTGTGTGTGTGTGTGTGTGTGTTTTGTGTGCATGTGTGTGTGTGTTTTGTGTGCGTGTGTGTGTTGTGTGTGCATGTGTGTGTTGTGTGTGCATGTGTGTGTTGTGTGTGCATGTGTGTGTGTGTGGTGTGTGTTGTTTGTTTGTGTGTGTGTGTGTGTGTGTTGTTTGTTTGTGTGCGCGTGTGTGTGTTTCAAACTACTCCTGCACAAATAGGCACACTATCACCATCATTATCAAAATCCTCAAATTTACCATCGCTTCTTTCACTGTCATTTTCTTCCTCAATTGTAACGATCGTACTTTCAACAGACACTGCACAGTCACAAGTTTATCCTTAAAATGGAGGAAGTCTTTAATTAAGTAATCCATTTTCAACTTTTCCCATGCAGGAACAAGATCTAAATCTTCTTCTTTCTCTGCTTCATGTATATCATCCTCGAGTGTTTGGAAGAAGCCACCTTTTCTATAGCTGTTGCAGTTAGTGGATTGATTGACATCTTTCCATGCCTTGGCAATATAATGCAGTGCATTCAGGAAAGATGCTTTAAAAGTTATTGTGGTCTTCCCCAACTCCATCAAACTTAATAATATATTAACATTTTTTCTGAAGTAGGTCTTGAAAAGATGGATTATGCCTAAATATATTGGCTGTAGCTTACTGGTGCAGTTTTCAGGCAAGAATTCAATTTTAATATTTCTCAAGTTCATTTGCTATGAATGAGCAAAACGCAATCAACAAATAAAAGAATTCTTCTGTTCTGCATTCCCATCTTCGCAACAAGAGATTTGCCTCTCGAAAAGGTTGGAAGTCATCCAAGCATTTTTATTGGCCTCTTACTTTGTGGACAATGCTTTCACATTCTTAAAACATTGATTTTCTGGGCTATTATATAACAAATGTAATGGGAACGGGGTAAATTTGGAAATTGTAAACAAATTAAAGTATTTAGATATAACTCCACAAACCCACAGAAGCAATTTCAGAGAACATATCATAGAGACACAGATTAAAAAGAACTTATGGAACTGATGAAACTTGCGGTGCAGGAGTGAACACTATAAAGAGGCAGCCAGAAAATGACTGAACAGTGAGTAACATTTGGACTTCCTCCATATTCTCTCTATCAAAAAAGAAGACGAAAAATCAATGCACATTGTGCGCTTTCCCTTATTATTATTATTATTATTATTATTATTATTATTATTATTATTATTATAACAAATTGGCAAAGCTTTTCAGAGCTGTTGGCATTTATTCCCAACATCACAGTAAGTCTAAATTTTCTGTTTCTGCCTCCATGGCAATTCTCGCCTGTAAAAGTGAAAGTTTTGTTCAGAAGAATACAAAAAAAATAGATCCATTTATTTTATGTTGATGATGTCCTGGGGTGAATACTCCTTCATGAGGTCCATCAGTTCCCTCTTGCAATTCACGAACGCTACATCGCATTTATGGCATGGCACTACACATGGCATTTCCTTCTCCACTCCCAACCTTATAATCAATATTGGAATGCTTTTTAAATTGATCAAGCCAGCCATTAGATGTGAAGAAGTTCTCTGTGGAAAGGTTATCCACTGTGTTCAGGGCTTTTTCACGTAACATGCCACTTGCAGGGATGTTCCAAGCATGTGCCATCTGGAACCAGTTCTTCAGAATTTCCTCCATCTCTATATACATCGGTGTGAACTATATACATGGGTGGTGTACTTCCTCTTCTTGCAAAAAGTGTCCACTTTCGTTTACACTTTTAATTACGGAGCCCTTGTTTCTTATTATGTAAAGATACTGATATTATGCTCTTAAACTTCCTCTAGAATTTTGGATATTTCTTGAAAAGATTACTTCTTTCTTTTAAAATCCATTACAGGGCAAAATTAACACTTAATTATACTCGGCTTAAATACTTGTCCCGACCCTGTAGTTAGGAACACACTATGTGAGAACTTTACTGGAGCAAATGAACTTTAAACTAGACCAGAATTCGTAGCTGACAAGATAAATCTCTTTGCGAGAGAAGGCAAAAAAAAATCATGAAAAAATGACATTCAAAGATCTGTGATGGCTTCTAAAAGTGCAAATGGCAGGGAAAATTTAATTTCCAAAGTGTAAAAGTAGGGATAATTTACAGAGTGGCCAGCGAACCTGGAATCTTTAAAAACCGGGGGGGGGAAACAAACAAACAAACAGGAATTGGATTTGAAAACCGGGCGTTATCGTTATTTTCAGATTTTCCCCAACGTTTAGCACAAATTCACATATGGCATCGTATTCAGTAAAGTACAGAATTTACCTCAGTGCATGATAATGGCAAGTCTTAAAATCGAAGAATGTATGAGAAGCGTCACAGGTTTTCTTGAAGATTGCGAAGCTCTTCATTCACGCATTATAAAACTTCAAACACTGCTGCTTGTAGAGGCGCAACTTGGGTAGAGTACCTAGCACTACATAACACCTGTGTGGTTGCCTGTGGATTGCACATGCATGGATGAGAAGATATTTGTGGGAACAAACGTCTCACCGGGAACTCAAAAGACGAGTTTCGGTTTGTTTCATTTTAGTACAATGTATACATTTACTACAATGTGCAAGTTTGAGTTTCGATAAGTGTCGCGCCTCCTCTTTCATGTCTGTGGTACCACTTTGCTATTTTTCCGATCAAAACAACCATTTTATCACATCCATGATATTCAAAGGGAATTTTAACTTCTTTTGTAGAATAGCGCAGTTGAAGCTATCTTTGCTTATAGCCTAACTGAGATTAAGAGTGACAGTGTCCGAATTGACAGGGAGCACAAAGCAAATGAACGTGTGGAGATCATGACGGGGTTGGGGGCCAGGAAATACGAGTAAACACCTTTTCCGTCACTGCCTGGTTCCCCAAGGCAGCGGAGATAATAATATGAAATTAAAAGTTAAAATGTTGGTACCAATTTATGGTACTCAATTTTTTTAATTTTTCTTTCACGTAAAGTATTGGAAATATTGCTAATGTAATCCATACTCAATCAATTCAAACGAAGCACCTGTGGTGCATACCAAAGTTTATTTTGATAGCCAGGAACAGTAGTCATTGCAAACTTTTACAAATGAAACGTACCGTAATTAGCAATCAAAATTTCTTGAAGTAAAGAAGTAATTCGTTAGTCCGAAGTTAATTTTATTACCTTCCATCAATCTTCCTTCTTTTATATGAATAGCTTCCAAAGTGTCTCAAATTGTATTCATGACGAGCGGGAAGTTTGAAACGTGCTACTGTTTGATGCCCAATTACACAAAAAATACTTATTTTCGAATATTTCATTAAGAAAACGGTTGTATCTTTACAATTGAAAAAGGCACAAGAAATTTTTTTTTTTTTTTAGTTTTCGAAAAATTAGGCATATAAGCCAAACTGAATGACCTGCATCATTCTCTTACGCGTCCTTTACACTAAGGTCCCAATTTAATCAAACAAATTTGTCGTTTTTATGAAAAATTTATTAAAAAAGGCAAAATTTGATACAAAATTTCACAAAGTTTTTAATTTCCGAAAAATTAAACATGTCATTATTTAAAGATCTGTTTTTGATAAACACATTTCACAAAGGAAAAAAATCTTCATAATTGTAGTTGTAGGAAGATGGTGAAAAAAATTTGAATTATTGCAAATTTCAAAAATAAAAATGTTCAACGAACTGCACTCTTTAAGTCCTGTACGCTATCTGAGATGAAAAATTAATAAAATTTGTTGATGCAGCTTTTGAGAAATTTTTTTTAAGCAAAAAGAAAATTGCCTATATTTCATACTAAATTATGTGAAAACTACTCCTATGTTTGAAAAAATGACTGTATTTCAAAATATATCTGCAAGGAACAGATTTCTTTAATGGAAATCTCTCTATATTTATAATTGTAATTGTAGGAAGACACCAGAAAATGTTGAACTTTTGCAATTTTCGAGAAATCAGGGTTTTCAATGAACACGAGATTTGTACTATTCTCTTAAATGGCCTTCACACTATCCAACAACAAAATTTATTCACAAATGATGGAGCCATTTGTTTGAAAATTTTGGAAATGTCCCAAGGGGTACACGTAAAGTACCCCCCAAAATTAAAATATCAGTTTCAGATTTTAGGGGCTGCGACATCACCAGATCAATTAAGGAATATAAGTTTTCAAGAAAATTGGCTGAATGGTTTAGCCACTAAGCTTGTTCACTGTCAGACAAACAGATGGACGGACGTTTTGCCATCAAGGGAGTTATCGATATCAAGGACTCTCAAAACAAGGATTCTGGCTACCCCACGTGTTAAAGGATTTCTTTTCTAAATTTAGCAACTGGATTTATCCATTTTTCGTTGACAGGGCCCGGCAATAAGAGTTTTTCTGCCAAAATTTCGCCACTTTTCCCGCTGCATTACATATCTTTCTCTCTACTGCATAAGCTGTAGAAGGTAATAATATGTTGTAATGTGCAAAAAAGTACCTGGAAAACAGGGAACAAAACTTGAATTGCGAAGAGGCAGATCGCTGGTCACCCTGCATTATGAACATAGAAAAATTGAAAGGACCTTGGAAAATTTGTGTGAACTGCAGAAAAACGTAAATTCCAGAACATAAAAGCAGGGTTGTACTGTAATTAACAGGTTATGCTGGCAACATGACTTATGTTATGACTCTTGGTGAGCCTTGTGCCAAATGCATTTGCTCCCCAAAGATTTCCCTAATGAAAGCAATCTTTTTGAAACTGTTGGTGTTTGTTGCAACATGATTGTGCCTGTTGCACAAGATAATAATTATTATTAACAATAGGTTTGTTTGTTGTTTTTTTCTTTCTTTTTTTCCCTTCCTCAATAAATTAATGTTTAGCCAGCAAATAGTAAAAGTGGTTCTTTCAGGGCATGCATAAGTCAGATGATGCAGGTCAGTGTTCAGGTAAATGGAACATAAAAAACAATATAATTTTGTCTGACCTCAACTGCTACTGACTTTAATATATCATTGAGTGATTGGTGTATTTGAATAAAAATAAAAAAGTCGGTTAAGACTGTCTAAAAAGTGTGATAACTGATTCGTTGTGCTCGAAGTATTGCGCCACTCGGCCTATGGGCCTCATGTCGCTACTTTTCTTACTTGCAAAATCAAATGTCACTTTCACCTCACCAATTATAAAAAACTTTCTAAAAAATTAATATTATGGGTTATAATACCACAATCTCACAATTAAAGGCCTTTGTAATTTAAGAGAAGTGTTGTAGTTTAAAATCTCATGATGAATCTAAGGTTCTCGGTCAATGAAGTGCATATTCTCTATTTCATCAAATTTAATCTCCTTTTTTCCTTTCTTTTTCTCTTTTCTTTCCTTTTTTCTTCTGTTTTTACTTTCACAAAATAAATAATTAATTTGGGTGTACTTCTGAATTATTGAAACACAACATAATTTACCTTGCACGAGTCTTTGTTAGTGGTGTAACCATGAGCCCTCAAGGGTTAAATGTAAATTGAAATATGGTGTGTTTGAATTTGATACATTGATTCAAATTAGGTTTTGTTTGAAATACTGATAATACCAGTTAGGCAGTGGCATTGAAGTAGATTTCAAAGATTTTGTATGAGAAAAAAGTAAAGGCAAATGGCTGAAATCCAGTTGTAAGATACCAGAATAACTTTTGGACGCCTTTTATGAATTTCAGCTCTTCTACGATGCAGATATCCTGGAGGAAAAAGTCCTGTTGGACTGGGCTGAGAAGGGCAGCCGTAAATACGTTTCCAAAGAGCTGTCGCAGGATATCCATACGCGTGCCGAACCCTTCATCAAGTGGCTGCGTGAAGCAGAGGAAGAGGAGAGCGAGAGCAGTGAAGAGGAAGATGACGATCTTGAGGTGAGTATCTTGACAGTGAGGTGACTGACTTGACTTACTTGTTTCTGGAATCCCATTAGCAGCATTGTGTATGCACACATAGCTAAAATTCAGGAATCATTCTTCAAAAAGATGCATGAAAATCTGGCCTTAGTGCCATTCAGAATTTAAAAAGGTGTACAGAAAAAGAAAGTGAGTGTGTTATGTTTCTTGTTTAGATTGAGTATGATGACCGTGCTAAGGCATCACCATTGAAAGAACAGCCGAAGACACAGCCTGCCAGGAAGCCAGCTGTGGATGATGAGGAGGGCGATGACCTTGACATCGATGCAATCTAAAAACCATAGGGCCGCAGCTGGGAGTTACGACGGAAGATAATTCTACTGTCGATGGCTCTCGGCTCTAGCCAGCGACACTCTTTTTTGTTGCTTGTTTCAAAGAATTGATTGAATTAGCATTTCAACATTTTGTTGTTCTCTTTTTAGCATATAGTTTTGGATATGTATATTTTTCACATTTTTGTTTTCATGCATGCAACAAGAAAAATTCATTGTGGTGTTATAACAACACACAACACAGTACACTGAACCAAAAAATGTTGAGGCCATAATAAGGTGATGTAATGGTGGATATTTGATTAGTAAACAAAGTTTGAAGAGAATTCCTTTGTTGTACCTGTTAAAAGCTGAGTTTGCATAGTGCAAATTAGGTTACCAGGTGGGGTTACATTTTTCTCCTCTTTTCACTAACAATTTTTTTTAGGTTTCTGGTGTATATCTTGTTTTACTTTTTTCTATTTTTTAAAACTTCTGATAGTTGATTCCTGAAATTGATAATTGCCTATGTAAAGAAAATCTAGAAAAGGGATAATGAAAAGAAAATCTTGTCATTCCTAGATCCTTCACTCGCTTCAAGAATAAGTTTACCAAGCGAGAAGGTTCTGGAAATCTGGCAAGAGATCTTAAATCTTATATGTATTCCATGATCACAAATTTCTGCCAGTCCCCTGGTGACAACTAAGAACAATAGTAGCTGTAGTACTCAGTGTTGTAATTTGGTGTCAGGTGTAGATTCAAAGTGATTGCAAAGACAGATAAGGTGGAACTCTTGCGGCGTGGGTTGCTAGGTGATGATTGGAAGTGTAGACACTTGTGATGGTTTTTCAACACTGTTATGCATAACCCAAACCTGAGGGTGTATGTTTCAACTTTTTGGACATCTAAAATGGAAAAAAAATAATGAATTGCCAAATCCAGATAAGTAACAAGTTGGTCTCCTGTAGAAACTGCATGTACATTTTTATCAATAAACAATTTCTAATAATGTTGACTGATGTTGAAAAGAAAGTCTAGTTTTCAGAGTAGCATGTTATAATGAATAGACTGTGCGAAAGTTCAAGATAAATGCTCTCCATGTTGTATGGATTATGATATATGCTATTGTTCGAGTGAATTGTCCTCATAGTGTGTCTGTTTTTGTATTTGTCATTATTTAAATGAAACTTGTTTACAAATTTGCTTATGAAGTGTATACAAAAATAAAATTTGGTAAGCTTTGATACAAGAATTTTAATTTGTTAAGCATGAAAGCCAAGTCATTGGTGTGTAAATGTAGACACAAATGTTTTCTTTTTGTGAATATTGTTGATGTGTTGCAGAAGTTTCTTACATAGCAAGTAATATTATATACTTGGGGCAGATATAATGTACCAGACATAGCATTATCTGTTATGAGAATGTTGACTTTGAAGAAGCAGTATGTTAAAACATTGTTCAAAATTTATTTTATCAGGTCTAAAGAGAGTATCCACAGTTTTGTGAGAGCTGTGTATAGTTGGAAGAGCACTGGATTCATATTAATAGGAATATTTGGTTTGTAACTGGAGGGTTAGAAATCAAAAATCCTCATTGAAATGTGTTTATATTTCTGGTACTTGAAACATTCAAGAGGCATGTGTTCCTTTGCTTACCAGATTGCACTTTTGCAGATTTGACCTTGTAGTTGAAGAAATGTGCAATTGATAATCTTGTGAGCTTCAAAAGCTTAAATGTATAAACAGGCTAATTATGTCCATTATATTCATGTTTATACTCTCAATTCATGGTGAATGTTTTAAAAATAGGCAAAATTGGGCACGAATGAGCATTATGTAAGATATGTTTAAACAATAAAGTATTCTATTAATTGTCAAGTGGTGAAATTACTCTGCCTTTTGGGCATTGTTTGTTGCATCTAATTACCAAAGGCGAAGTTGCACGTGTGATACTGGGGTGTTGTTGGCCTCTAAAGCTAGACTGGAAAGCAAATAAAATTCTGAAAATCTTCAAATGTTTTGTTATTGGATCAAACATTTTTTAAATGAAGTTACTCTTCCAGCAGATTAATTCTGGAATTATTCTGAATTACATTAATTCTGGAATTCTCTGATGCTTAATAAAAGCATTCTGAAAAAATAGATTGAAGAAATTCTTTGCCAACAACACTGGGTTTTGAAAAGACTTTAAATAAACCAAATTCCATGACAAGAATCTTGAATTTGAGACTGGCTTGTTAAATTATTACTCTAAAAGTTTCTTACTATTAGACCAGCAAATTTAAATTTATTTTTGTTTTGAAGATTTTTGGATTGCTAGTGGAAGTAACACTGGTGTAATTCGAGAAGGGGGATACACTGAAGATTCTGGCATACACCATGATACTCTCACAAATTTTTACTATCCTGTAGCAAATTTGTAGCATTTCTAATGTTCACATATTCAGTGTGCACCTAGGTATAAAATGTACTTTTTTCTGCCAATAAATGCAGTTTATGGGAAAGAATTAACTCGTCCATTCTCTTGTTCCTGTTTTTCCTTTGTTTTCTTATATTTTAAATAATTTGGTCATTAAACCGAATTTTTTTATAGGAAAGATACATTGGTGTATTTCATACATATCGTATTGTCCTTCAATCAATTTCTGATAAATTGTAATCAGTAGGATATTATTAATTTTACTATTACTAGCAAAAACTTAAATTATTAATTTTATTAATAATGTCCATTAACATTCTAGGAGTGCAAGCAGAATTTTTCATTCATGAATCTGGTGTTTCACGGAAGTCTGTGCCTCAGCACCTTTTTGTGTTAAGAGGGAATAGAGCAATTTACTGATGAAACACACTTCAGTCTAATGGTGAATATAATGCAATAGTATGAAAGCATTGACGGAAAAAACTTTAGTCAATTTTGGTCCTAAGCAGAAAAGCTTTAATACAGGGCTGTCCAACTTCCAACACTTCAAGGGATGCAACTAAAACCTTTCATACAGTTGCAGGCTATATTTTCATTAATGAGGAGAGATGGAGCCATGCATGATATCAGCCTGTACCATGCATAATGCAATCAAACACATTGGGATAATTATGAATTTACTAGAAAAAGTGCTTAGTTGTAAACATTACTTTTACATTAAAGAGGATTTTACCCCGATGGGGTGTGTACGCTAGGCACATGTTCTCGTTTGTCATGGAAGAAAGGGGCTTTCGCTTTTGACTAATAACCTTTTGCGGGCTGCCAGTTGGACAACCCTGCTTTAATATTAATAGGGTTTTTTCTTAATTCTGTTCTGTTACATCAACTCACTCAGGAACAAAAAGCAATCCTTAATGGCCACAGTTTGTTAGATGTCCTTTAGAAGTTATCTTGCAAAATGACAGCAATAAAGATAATGCTGGAAGGGGGTCTGATGTATTGGAGGATGTCAATGAAATTGAGATGAACCATGAATAATTTTTAAGGTGGGGACTTGGTCAGATTCAAGCAAAAAAGCGATGCCAATTACATAAGAGAATTATAGATGTTGATAATGTAGGTTCTGAATATCAAGTGACAATTTGAAACAAATTTCTTTATACTAGTGAGAAAATATTTGATATTAATAAATCAGGAACTTGGTAGTTTTTCTTCCATTAGCTCTACAACCCTTTGTGGGTCTTAGCTTCCTTAATTAAGTCATTCCATCTTTTCTTATCTTCTAGTCACTCTCCACTCTTTCTCCCAACACCCTTAACTCTTGGCACACGTCAACCTCCCAATGAGATCTTGCTCTTCCACTCTTTCTTGCACTTGTCACCTATTCCATTATCTTCTTTGGGAGTCTGTTTACCTGCATTCTTTGAATATGACCCAGATGTTTAATTCTTTGAGCTTTAATAAATGGTGTAATATTCTGATAATATCGTCCAACCTTAAGTTCTCTATTTCATGGTTAATTCTTATCCTCCATGCATACACTTGTATTGCCCCCATATATTTTACGTAGAATCTGCCTCTAAAATATTATTAGATGGTTTATGTCTTTGTCGTTGAATGTCCACGTTTCCGCTGCATATGTAACAATATCTTTTACATTCTCTTTCTACTTTCTCGCACTCAACAAGGAACTTCTTAAGATGAGAGTTATGTAACACGGCGAATTTTCGTTAGAAAAACTCTTATTACAGGACCCTGGTATAACGAAAGAGTGGATAATTCCAGTTTCTAAATTTAGAAAAAAAAATGTAGCCAGAATCCGTTTTGTGGGTCCTTGATATCGAAAAATCGATTGACGGCAATGTTGAAAACATGCTCATAATTTACTTCCCCACAGCATGTCTCACACAGTTTTTCACCGTTTTTGACATAAAATAAACGTGTGTCCGGGGCCGTCTGTGAACAAGCTAGCGGCTAAACCATAGACAAATAATACATGAGTGCTCTGTGGGCTAAACTGTTAAGGCGATTTTCTCCAAAATCGATCTGGCTGACGTCGCGGGCCCTTGAATTCGAAACCGATACTTAAATTTTGGTAAGTTCTTTACAGTAAGCCTCTTGGATATTTTCAAAATTAAAAAAAAGGCGCCATCGATTTTGATTAATTATTTTGGTGGATAGTCTAAAGAATATTTAAGAGTGTCGCAGATCTCACGTTCGTTGAAAATCCTTATTTTTCGAAATTGGAAAAATTTCAAACATGTTTTCGGCGACTTCCTATACTCCAGGCCGCACTAAATTCGCAAAATGGCAGCTTGAAAGATTTCCTGTCGGAATAGCCAACTCACTTAGTATACTCTCTGAGCCAACTTATGAAACTAACTCTGATCAAGTCTCTCGCTTTTGTTTTGTTTGTTGTCATTCACAATCCTCGCGCGGTCTCGAGTCTTGTCCACTGTTCAATAGTACATGTTTCGTTTTTCGGTAGACTTAAAAAGAGATGTTCATCTATAAACGAATATTAACTCTGTGAATAATTATTAAGTTAATTAAGAATTATCAGCTATTGCAAGCTTAAGAAGTGTTAAAAAGTGTCAAGTGCAAATGAAAAATACAACCTCAAAAGTTAACTGCGGTCATAGTTCTATGTTATTAATGCTTTTGAGATGTGTGTCAACAGTTCCTTCACGTTTTGAACTGGTAGTAATGAGTTTTATTGAACGCAAATAAATGCCACAATTATTGAAGTTAATTAACGTGATATACATGGTAGATTTTAAGTGATCTAATGAATTGTTCCTTACAGTCCAGTTATGTCAATATCGATGCAAATACATCCATTTAATTTATCTGTTCAATTATTCATTAGCTTTTAAAAATAAGTTAAAAAAATAATGAAAATCATCATTAGTGTAAGTAAGTCTTCAATAACTTATCATTGTTACCAGAGACAGTCTTTCTCTTTACCCATTTTTTCACCATTTCAATGGGGTGTGATTCATAAGATTGGGATAAATGGTAATAAATATGACTTTTTGATTTTTTTAAAGATGTTTATTTAAACAAGAATGTACACAATCAATATAAATGGCACATTAAATATATAGTTGCACAATAATATTGAATCTACTCTCTTATTGTGACTACATTACTATAAGCTTCTCCCTGAACATGCAGTTATTACACAGTAAACCCTCTCATTGCTTGTTAAATAATTCAAATCAAAAGTATATTATACTTCAGTTTCCATTACAAATTCATGCCAAATAATTCCCAATAGGCAGCCAAGCAGTACAAGATTAATATATTGTTTATTTATTGCAAGTTAAATACACATTCTTGCTGTGAAAAAAATTCAAGGTAAGACAACGATTATATTCAGCATTGAAATTAGAGTATTGTGCCAAGGAAATTCAAAATGCATGTGGGATTTAGAGAGAGATGCGGTGCTACTTGCCCAAAACCAGTATTACAAGTAATGTCACAAATGCTACTAATCAAATAAGGTTACAAACAAGCTACAAAAAACTGAAACAATGTTGACAAGACTATTTACATATACATTTAGATATACAAGACAAGTACATGTGTGAAAACTAAGAATTATAGTATTGTAATTAGAGAGATGATTTTTATGTCCTAAAAATCTTGAAATATGCATCTATGACCTAAAAATTCTGAAATATGCAATTAAAATTAACAATATTTCATTTCATGTGATACTTGGAATGAAAAGATGTATTTTTGTGCAAACATAATATAACCTAGCTCACTTCTCAGGAGAAATAATTGAAGTAATTATGCACCTTCATTAAGGACATTGTTTGTCTTGTTTCATTTTTTCTGCTTGGTATAAAAAATATATCAAGAAATATCCTACATTTGCACCAGTATTTTATTGTCTAGAGAAAAGAAAAAACACAAAGTGTGACAAGCTTTTTCTAATCAATGACTGCTCCCAAATAGATTCTATGACAACAAGGAATGGTTTAGAGATAAGTCTCTCTTTTAACAAAATAAATATAGGAGCATAAAAATATTCTCTTATTATTATATGAATATGCACCAACAGGAAATATTTGCCAAATTGCACTAACATATTGATCTACATAGCATCCAATTCTAACCACATGTCAAGGAATTTCATTTAGCTATGCCCTGAAGCAATAGACAAAAATATGCAAAATCATAGATATGCACTCCCTATTAATAATAATAATAATAATAATAATAATAATAATAATAATAATAATAATAATAATAATAATAATAATAATAATTTTTTTTTTTTTTTTTGTGGCCTGGGGATGGTGTGAAAAATCTCTACCAGACACCTAGAGAGCCGTGTGGCCGTTTCCCTAGGTAGTGTGAGGCTCGCACCCACTAAAAAACACAAACCCCGTTTCTTCTTGGCCTTGTCCACTCCGGTATCGCTTCTTCAGCATTTCATCAGAGTGGGGCCGTGTTCTTGGCCTATAGGCTTCTCTTCTGTCTTTTGTAGTTTGTCAAGCGTATTTTGTCTTGTGTCGTCGGTTTTGTTTGGTGGGTCTAGTTTGTTCTACGGTTAGTCGTGTTTTGTACTGTTGTCTCGTCGTTTTTCTTCTGTCTCAAGATTCGTGTCACATAGTCTGCGATCGTGATCCAATTTTCGCGGCTGTTTAACATCTTGTCCACCACGTTGTCTGGATTGATGTCTCCTAGCTTTGTTTGTACCTCGTGCTTTAGTACGTGCCATCTCTCGCATTCGAAGAATGTGTGCTGGGCATCGTCCTTAGCGTGGCCGCAGTACGTGCAGTCTGGTCTGTCCACTTTAGCCATCCGGTGTAGGTAGGCTCGGAAGTGTCCATGTCCCGTGAGAAATTGGGTGAGGTGAAAATCTGTTTCGCCGTGTTTGCGTGTTGTCCAGGGCTCAACTTTGGGAATGAGTCTGGCTGTCCATCTGCCTTTGTCATCGTTCTCCCATCTTCTCTGCCACTGTCGAAGAGTGCGTTTCCTTGCCTTTCTTCGGGCGTCTGTCGGGTTTGCCAGAGGTTTCTTGTCATATAGCTCCTTTCGTTCTTGTGCCAGTAGATCGATTGGGATTACTCCCGCGACCACAAAACTAGCGGCATCCGAAACTGTCCTATACGCACTTGTTATTCTCAGGGCTCCTCTTCTCTGCACGGATGTCAGTTGTTTGGAGTACCTTTCGTGCCTCAGCGCGTTGGCCCAGATCTCTGCGCCGTATAGCATAATGGATTGTGCTATGGAGAGCAGGGTTCGGCGCTTATTGGGCTTTGGGCCCTTTGTGTTGGCCATAAGTCTCTCCAGGGCTGCTACAATCTTTGCGGCCTTTTGTGATGCGTTCTTTATGTGTTCCCAGTAGGTGAGTTTGCGGTCCAGTGTCAGCCCGGGGTATTTAACACTTTTTGCCGCTTGGATACTGTGCCCTTGTATTTCCATACTCACCACAGGGTCCAGTCGACGCTTTGTCAAAAGGGTTATCTCCGTCTTGTTTATGGCCAGTTCTAGTTTGTGGTCTGTCATCCATGTCTGTATTCGTCTCATCGTCTGGTTCAGTTTTATTTGTAGGCCCTCTAGCGTGCGTGCAGTGATGATTGCTGCAAGGTCGTCCGCGTATCCTACAAGGAAGATGCCATCGGGCATTGTCAGCTTGAGGATGACGTCATAGTTAGCATTCCAGAGGTCTGGTCCTTGGATGGATCCTTGCGCCGCTCCTGCCGTCAGTCGCTTGCTTTTCTGTCCGTCGTCGGTGTCGTAGATTAGAAGTCTGTCTGTCAGGTAGCTGCTCAGGATGCGCAGTAGGTACGTCGGTACATCAAAGTTTCCCAGAGCCTCCATGATATCGTCCCAGCGCACAGAGTTGAATGCATTGCGCACATCCAGAGTGACGACCATGCACAGCGGTCTGGACCAGTGGTTGCCCTCTTCCGTTTTGGCTGCTGCGTCTGTTATTTTCCTTATGGCGTCCAAGGTTGATTTTCCTTTTGAGAAGCCATACTGCGTGTCTGATAGGCCTCCTGCGTTGTCGATTGCAGACTGGATGCGGGGTTTCAGGAGCTTTTCGAGGAGTTTGCCCGTTGTGTCGAGCATGCACAGTGGTCTGTAGGATGTAGGAGAGTGTTCCTGTCCTTTGCCCTTGCTGATTAGTACAAGCCTTGCCTTCTTCCATCTTGAACAGAACTTGCCCTCCCTTAGGCACGCATTGTACAAATTCAGCAATAGGTGTGGGTGGGAGTTTGCCAGGATCTTCAGCGCCTCAGCTGGTATTCCGTCTGGCCCGGGAGCCTTTCTGTTTTGTAGGGAGCTTGCCGCTGTTTGGAGTTCTTCCTTCGAGAAGAGGGGGATATCGCTCTTGTTTACTCGGAACTCTCTGTTTATTTTTGCCGGGTGCGTTGGGAATAGTGCGTTCACTATGTTGTCCATGGTCTCCGGCGAAGGGCCAGCACCTAGTTTCTTGGTGACTAGTTTATATCATAGTCCCCAAGGGTCTTTATCCACGTCCTGCAGTAGCTCCTCCCATTTTGCGGCTTTGCTTTCAGCGATGGCTTTTCTTAGTTTTTTCTTCGCCTGCTTGTATGCCCCGGTCTTTTCGTTTGCCTTGGCGTTCTTCTTGGCGCGCTGGACTTGGCGTTTGAGACGAAGGCATTCCCTCCTCAGATCTGCTATCTCCTCATTCCACCAATACACGGGCCTTCGGTTGGGGAGATTTGCTTTGCGTGGCATCGAGGCGTTACACGCTTGTATGATCACCTCGATCGTTCTGTCCACTAGCTTGTCCAAGTTGCTGTCGTCCGTTTGGTTGGCCACTTCTTCGAGTGCGTCTTTTGTGTTGTCGATTTCCGTTTTAAATGTTGTCTCGTCCATTTTGTCGGTGTTCCAAATTTTGCATGTCGTGCGGTATTTCCGGGTGCTGCTTGCCGCGAGCGAGAACGTTATGTAATAATAATAATAATAATAATAATAATAATAATAATAATTACTGCCTTTGGTGTGTTGGAGTTTGTATTTCTATAGTAATTCCTCAGGAAACACTCTCTTTTAAAAATTATAATTTCATTCTCCCTCACATGGGCATACCTGTCTCCCTTTCCCTAAGTAAAACCCATGTTCTTCACTATTCGCTTTAGGGAGGTCTGAGAGCCTTGAAAATTTAACGTTTCATCTCCCACAATCTCTGTGTACAGGTTTCTTATAGAAATACCACAACCTACATAAAATATAATCCTTGGTACTTGTTAAATAATAATAAAACAACACAAAATGATCATTGTTTATATTAATAAAACTGTATACTAACAAACTAATTAAAAAGTCTAATTGATTACGTGAATTCAAACTACAATAAATTTTATTGGCAATTGCATCCTTAGTGAAATTGTCAATATCTGTGACTGGACGGGATCTTTTACGGGTCTTTTTGGGTGTGGGCAGAGCTTCTTGTTTTTTATATTTGTTGGTAATACTATCAACTGACTTAACACACTCCTGTAAACACACAACATCTTGAAAAAAGAAAATTGGATTTATTATGATTAATACATGAGTAATGGTAAAGATAATTAACAACTATACTCATCCCAATTTTAATTAAGAAAATTACACTTGTAAGTTTTAAAAGATAAGATGTAGAAAAGAAAAAAGAAAAATCAATCTTACCTGTAATAATTTTGCCACTCGCGTTATTAAACAAGAGTGGGTAACATGGACCTTTTCTTCCACTGCTTCCTTCCACAGTCCACAAAATAAATAGATAATTACGTTTTGAAGAGAACTTTGAATACGTGTTATCTTCAAAGGTTCAAAATTAAGTATAGACCCAGAAGTTGCTGGGCTATCCATTATTTTCCAGTTATAATTAAAATGAATTCAGAAAAAATAATAATAATAAATATAATTAATCTAAAACAAGAAATACTAAAGGGACACTTAACAACAACAACAAACAATGAACTACAATAACTATTTCAATTAACTTTATTATTATTACTAAAGAAAACAATTGGAAAATAATAAATAAAACTCAAAAACGCCTAGTACTACTAAATAAATATATTGAACGATAAAATGCAAAGAACGAAGAGCACCAAAACGCAAAATGCAAATCTTTCGCAACACTCGTAAACTAACACAACTTCATTTGTATGGCTTTGAATGTTGGCGGAATCTACGGAAGTAGTCATTGTTTCATTGCAAACTTAAATTTTAAAAAATATCCCTACCGCTTGAAGGTAATATATACTGGGTATTTGTGTGACGGTTGGCAACAACTTTTGCCAACATAAAACGAAACGAAACTACCCTAAATCGAGTATAAATGTATGTTCTCATCCGACAGTGACATTTTTCAAAAGTTGTCCCGTTAGTTCGGCTTTTTAGCTGGCCAGCAGTCTACAACTATAATTATGAAGATACATTTTTTCGTAATGAAATGTGTTAATCAAAAGCAGATATTCAAATAAGATCTATTGAATTTTCGTAAATATGAGTATTTTTTAAGTAATTGGACGTCAAACTTAATCGCCTGCCCTGAAAATCCTGCTGCTTCGTGATCGCAATTTTACAAAATGATTACGTAATGAAATGTGTTAATCAAAAGCAGATATTCAAATAAGATCTATTGAATTTTCGTAAATATGAGTATTTTTTAAGTAATTGGACGTCAAACTTAATCGCCTGCCCTGAAAATCCTGCTGCTTCGTGATCGCAATTTTACAAAATGATTTGAGGCAGTTGGATGCTACGTAAGTTAGAATGTGTGTATTAATTATTTCATATTTCTTTGTTCGTTTCTTACATTGGGGTTTTGTTATACGTTTAGAAATTAATCTTTTAGAAATTATTTAAAACCCATTTGAAATAAATATAAAATAAAGATTGCTAGCCTTCAGCCGCCCGCTCCCAATTTACGCTGTAAGTAAGAATTTGTATATTATTTCATTTTATTATTATTATTATTATTATTATTATTATTATTATTATTATTATTATTATTATTATATTTTAAATTGCATCCTTTGTGTTAATGTGAAAACGAATAGATGAGCGGTCATTGTTGGTTGTAATCCATTGTCGTAACGTCGTATTGATAACAAAAGGCGCGATTATCGCGATAATGTCTTTCCTTCGCGGTGATGCACCCTAATACTTTTGTATATTTGTAGACTATTGCAATGCCATAGTGTTTAAAAATTACTGTTATATATTTGTCGATCTATGTGCATTTGTTTGCCAACTTTCACCACTGAGATCCGGGTTCGATTCCCGTCGAATCTCATGTGAAATTTGTTCCAACAAAACGAGTTCAGCTGCTTGACAAGGGCTAGTCCAACCCCTGTGAAGTGTCCTAAACCCTACCCCTATCCTTATTCCTTCCTAATTCTGGCCGCTGGGTAGTGACGCTGGAGCGCGCGGTGGGAGGCGCGTACGCGGAGATGCTACCTGGCGGTCCTCTTGGCAACCGACTGCGACGAGACGCGACAGACAATATTAACGGAGGATTACTCCAAAAAACAAGCGCTGTTAGTAATGGGGGGATTACTCCGAGAAGCGCAAAGCGCTCAACGCCCCCCAAGGGGCTTGGAGACGCGTTGCGTCAAAGTAGACGCAACAAATTAAAAAATTAAAAAATACTTCATCATATTATTTATTAACTTTTAATTATTTTACTTTCTCGAATACTGCTTACGAAAAATATTGCAAGGCTCATCCCATGTGTTCGTGAATACACTGCATACCTTATAAAATGAATTCAATGCCAGAAATATATTTTCATTTAAAGTTTTGAATAAAAAATCTATTGCTTGAAACTATTTAATCTCCGTTACTAATGGCGAGAAAGTACGTGCTGTTAATATTTTATTTGATTTTAGCAGTTTTAGATTGGCATAATGTGCCTTCTGTCCTTTTCTTATTCTATCATGGATTGAAACTTGGTAGATATGAAACAATAAAAAGCAGTGAAACGTACCTCATGATGACAGAACAAACAACTTGTCCTTGGAGTTAATTTCTGCATGTGAAGTGAACAGGCAGGTTCCGTAGGTTTTCTTTAAATTTCTTTAACAAAAATATGTGTACTCCGGTTTATGAGGTGTTCAGTGGTTTAAGACAATCTTATATCTCTGACTGGGTTATTTCCATAATTTATACCTGATGCTAAAGACCGGGGAGGGGGTTTGAGATAGCATTTTGCTGCGTTACGTGCAAGTAGATGTTAGTTTAGTGTTTTGAAATGCTATTTTTTTTTCATTTGCCGACGTAATTCCTTTATCTACTCATACTACAACATTAAAATATAAACAATTTAAATATTGAAACTAGTGGTCCTACAACAGCACATACTTTCTCGCATTATTAGAAACAGCTGCTGCTGCTGCTGCTGCTGCTACTACTACGTAATACAGCTACAAGAATACGTAATATTGCAAGATTGCATTTTCTGCGGTACTAACACCTCTTCTATTATTTCAAAACGTCCAATTCAACCAAGAAGCGAGCAACGCACTGTTACCAGCGTAGCGTTGTCAAAGCTATGTACATTCGCTTACCTAAAAATATCAATACAGTAATTAGAATATATGTAATTGACATCAAAATAATTACGAAAATTCTGGCTACTCACTCGTGAGTTACCTGGCGTAATTTCGACGTATTTTCGAATTTTCACATACACTTTATCTCATAAACGCATTTAAAGTCAAGTAATCATCATGGCCTTCTGTCCATTTTAATAAAAATAATATTATTGGAATATGTTGTAGCCGTCAAAATAACTGCGTCGGTCGTTCTAGTGTTAATATATTACTGCTGTTTTATATACACTGCCTCAAACGAAGTGAGGGAAAATAAAATTTGAGGTAGTATGTTTATTAGATCTACCACGGTGAAGTACCCCCAAAAAATACTATAAATGAAAGTAAAATCTCTGTTCTTCAAGACGATAAGAAATAAGTTTGCCCTTACGCGCCTAATTTTTGAAAAAAAGAGAGCACCAAATTTATTTATTGGTGAGTTTCAAATTGACCATGTTGCAGTCTCCTTTCCAAACTACAGAGAAATTATGAATGTCCAAGTCAGGAAAGGTGCAAACATAGTTTCCGATCATTACTTGACCAGAATAAAACTTAAACTGAAACCTAAAAGATTCATCAAAAAGAAACCTCCAATCCCTAAATTTGATATTCACAGAATATTACCTTCATTTACAGAGGAATTACAAAAACTTCAATCAAAGGATTGGCTGCAGCTCAAAATTAAGTTTACTAAAACGGCTAAATTAAGACATAGTAGCGCTTCAAATTCAACATCTTCCTTAAAAATAAGCGAACAAAACACGTTTCATTCGAATTTAAACTTTAAAGATTGTGTATTCAATAACTGTGTTTTCAAGTAATTTCGCTCTTAGTTTGTCTTATGTTTATTTTGTTGTTTGTAACTCTTGTGTCATTACAATATAACATACATCATTAAGAGCATGATCGTGGTTTCCGTTCATAGATGTACATTCTAAAAAACTGGCTACCTCCTTGAGGCACCTGTTACCCTTCACCCTTGCAGCAGTGCTTCAACGATCCGCGGCCTTACCCGGGCCAAATGACGGGCTCCAACACAGAGGTCACTACAACACGCAGTACGGACCCAACCGTCCCGTCTTCAAATGTTCCTGCACTAGGAACCAAGAAACTGCAACATGAAAATACAAATTGGACAAAAATGCGCAGATTCCGCAACCGAGCACACTCCGATGCTTTAAATGTCGTGCAAGGCTACGTATCAAAACACATCACGAGCCTGCACTCACGTACCCATGCGCATAAAAAGCGCCTTATTGGGATTTCATCTATACCCTTGCGCATCAAAAAGCGCCTTACAGGGATTTCACATCAAATTGACACACGCTGCTGCAAATGAAGTTAACCAGTTAGTACATCATTAATACATTCTCAAAACTACACACTTCAATATACTAAGAAACCAAGATTATGCATTTTCCTAGAAAACGGCCCATTACGGGCTACGAACACAAGAGAACCACACATGAAAAAAAACATTAAAAAACAGACTAACGACACTGTGCCAGGCTCACTCAAAAAATGCAAATGTTAATTCAGACAGAGATCCTAACAAAGAAACAGGTTAAGATAGAGTAGCGATTTCTCTGGGGCGTGCAGGCCTTTATATAAGCTTAGATTCTGGTACACATCACGCCGCACACTGGTTGAATCGGGCCAAAAACCTGGTCATAATGGGAAAATTCAAAGTGCGCGTTCGGAATTTTGACCTATCAAATCTCGTTTGGAAGACATTGGAGCACACTACTTTAGCTCCAGAAAGTTATTTCAATCATTTTTGTCATCCTTACGGTCTCGTAAAGTTACCGTTGCTCGAAACACGCGAATTCATTGCTTCTTGTCGACTACTTTTGTTAACTTAAAAAAAAGTGTTTAAATTATTTTTCTATGGATTCTTTTCGTGTTTCCGAATAGAAGACACTTTTTACTATAAGTTAAGTATATTTTAAAGAAAAGTGTCTAATTATTTTATTATAATACGGCTGAATTCTAACCTGTGTTGCGTAACAATGTTAGTCATGTATATTGTGGATTATATTTTTTGTCCTGCGTATTCCTGCCTCAATCAAATTTTTTATTTATCAAGTAGAATGCCCTTAATCAGAATAACACACATTTAGCTGCAGATATCAGCAACTTTTTATTTTATAGCCACTGCAATGCTACATACCGAGATTTAACACTAGATATTCTGGAAGTGTCTCCGACGCCACGGGGATTTATTTCCTCGGTATATTTTTTCGATTTCTTCTTCTGATAATTACTTTTAATAAGAACATAACTGTTAAAAAATTTTGGAATGATTAAACAATATAAATACGTGCCACCGAGCACTTTAAGATTTTTAGTGTACTTGAAGGATTCTTATTTTCTTGTTGTAGAAACCATGACTAAGAGTTTTACGGGTGTAAAAGTGAACTTAATGATGTTATCTCAAACTACCATTGACCATTGTTTCAATAACATATAATATTTTTCAATAAGTGCCGACGAAATTAGACCTTTACAGCATTGATTCCCGATAGATGGGTGGCAATTGAGTAACACATAAATATACACATATAATTTATAATATTGCTTATAATATAATTATACTAATGTAAATGTATATAGCTCCAAATTCCGCAATTTCAGAAACGCTCAAATGCAATTTTTTCGAAAAGAGCTCCAGATTTTGGCTTTAAATTTTTTAAACGGATAGTTCTAAATGGACTTAATAACACGACACAAATGCCATTGTGATGTATTGTTTTATTGTTGTTTTTTTAAATTAAACAAAAATATTTTTTGAAATATTTCTTATGTCAATATGTACTTTACGGGCATTTCTTATACATTATCGTATTTGTGAGTATAGTTACCGCTAATATTTTTTTGTAAATAATTGTTCGCCATATGATACAAGGAAATGTGTGACAGCTGCATTTTCGATGGCCCTTTTGACCTTGAATGACGGCATGTTTTCTAAGCATTTTCTTTCTTCAGCATCTGACTTGCAGTGACGCATCGAAGTGATCTTTGTTTTCCGGTGTAATGGTCTTCATGCTCAGTTTGGATCTCCCAGGAGTCTTCAGTCTTTAGTAAATCCATATCCTACGTTATGTGTCTCTTTTCACTGCCTCTTTCCCTTTATATCAAAAGAATCAAAAGATAGCAATATAGATGCCTAACGTTAGAATTTGCACAGATATTCTAAAATCATCACAATTTTGGGCAAGATATTCCGCCAATATCGGTGTATCTAGGATAAGACATGAAATCATAAATTGCCATAATAGTGTCTCTAACGCAATTGTTATAGTGTGAATGACCAATTGTAGAGATTTCTTTTCAAAGAAGAGAACATTAGTCGAATTAATATGATCAGTTAACATATCAGATGTTACCAAAAGCTCCCTTTTTCATAATTCAATTTTAAAAAATTGTGTAGGAAAAGGAAAGGGGGTAATAGATTCGAGAGCACAGGAAAAGGTGCGCAGATGCTACTTTACGACCATAACGATTGTTCACTTTTTATACGTTAAGTAAATCAATGAACCAAGGAAGTCAAAAACTCTCTTAAATCACATTTCCCTCTAAAAAAATTCTTTACCCTTTAAATCCGATATATCTTTTTAAAGCAGCGGTTTTGAATTTCGTTGCAATATTTGCATTCAGCAACTTCGAAAACAGAACTTTACATATAACCATATTTCTACGTACAATCCCTTCACTCTCAAGGTTCAATTTTTGAATTTTGATTTTTAATTTCGATATTCGTCATCAGCGACCGCGAGAACCATTCTATCAATATTTTTACACATATTGGGTTCATTTTTATGAGTTAGTTAGTCATTTCGAATACGCCATTTTGAATTTTGAAATTTCATTGATATTCGAAATCAGTGATCTCCAGAATCCCATATGTATATTTTTTATGGACTTTTGTTTTGTTTTTTTTTTAAATGAGTTGATCCGCGATTTTGAAGCCGCCATTTTGAATTTTGAAACTTCATGATATTCAAATTCACCAACCTCAAAAACCCATTGATACCAATTTTTACGCAAATCCACTGGCATTTGCCATTATGACGTTTTAGGCCCGATTCAACCAGTGTGCGCCGTGGCGCACTACGTCGCCTCAGCCTAGCGTTACGAGATATAATACATAAACACTAGCACACCTGGTGGAAGAGCGTGCAACCATGCAGCAGATCTGCTCATGGGGCACACAGCCGGCTATAGACTGATTTCCTCTCGGAGCAAGAACAGAATATAGGCGTGTAATCGATGGTGACTCGATCTAGGAGCTAATAGACAAAGTAAACTTATGTTCATAATAACATGAAATAATATTATTTTTTACAACATACAAGCTCATACAGCACTAACAAGAGCTGGAAACTAGTCTATAATACCCACAATTATATGTAATTCAGTATTATGACATGAAAAACAATAGGAAAGAGCTGAATTTAATAAAATAAATAGAAAGGTGTTTTAAAGCAATTGATTTCCATGTCATAAATAAATTACCCATACTTCAGATCATAGATGTTCACCACATTGAAAGGCTTGTTACAACTTTGGTTTATATTGAACCTCCTCATGACCATGGGATCACATTTTCTTAATATAAAGTACCTTTTTAAGATGCAGAAAGTGTTAAAATGTATCAACCAGCGATATCTTAACTTATTTTCTACATAAATACCACTTAAAGCTAGGTACTAAAGCTAACAGGTCTTCTATGAATGATGACGCTGGCTTCTCGGGTGTCGCAGCACATACTTTTTCTTATTACAGAATGTTACTCATGTGTGAAACATGACAGTGGCCACTATACTCCGAATAAAAGAAGAATGTGGTTGACAGTTCGGTGTGGATGGGGGCGGCGTTGCCGCGTACTGCGCGCTCTACCACGTGCTTTGAACAATAAGACGAACAGCTGAGAGAAATCGGGAAAAATCGTAACACGTAAAAGAAAGAAAATAAATTAGGAACTTACATTTTCTCATCCTTCGCCAATTACTCCCAAACGTCGACGCTCAGCCGATAAACTGCAGCACTCCGGATACGCGATTCATTTGGCAGTTCAAACGTGACAACATCGGGCAAATGGCGATAGTTCTGATTCGCTGTTGCCTAGGTTACGGAGCTGACGTCACCATGTTACTGGGAACTGTCAACCACATTCTTCTTTTATTCGGATAATAGTTCAAAGAGAAAGACATGCGCCTGATTGTTGGACATCAAAAGAATATTGTATTAGACAAGAACAGTAATTTCTTCCTTAATTGTTTAAAAGTGATAAGTTTGCCTTGTAAAGAATACATTCAGGTGAATTTAATAATAAACTTTGCTTTTTTAGTTTTATAACAAATATGCTCCAGAAATGTACATGTTCCATACTTTTCTGTTTTAAATAAATATTAATAAATTATAAATTTGAGATTCGCAGAACAAGTGAATTTTGTAATTTTGTTTCTCCGAAAGGTTAAGTCGAAAAAATTTAACAAAATATTTGTTAATAATTCCCTTCTTTGACTTCGGACGAGCGAAGTTTTTTAGAACTTTCATTGGAACTCTTTGTTCGCTACCCAGAACTCTGCTCAGAACTGTTGAAAGATAATTTTTAGATTTTGTTTTTCCATATGACCACGTCAAAAAAAAACAAAAAAAAACATTTTTTAAAAATAATTTCAGTGTTTGTCGTCGGACGAGAAAAGTGTATTAGAACTTTCATTAGAACTCTTTGTTTGCTACACACCACTATGGTCAGAACTGTCAAAAGTGAATTTTTAAATTTTGTTCCTCCTAATGGCAGTCAACTAGAGGTTCTACAGAATGGCACAGACTTTTCGTACCAAATTTTTCTAATTTCTTTGGTGTGGTCTGGCTTTAAGATCGTGCTCCATTCTCTGGCCAGCTGCTATCTATCGTCGCACAAACTACATTTCTTGACAATTCCTCAACTTTTTACTTTCCTAATAGTACAACTGAATCATTACTTCAAGAATATTAAAGAAGAGTAAAAACTCGCCCTAAATACAAGTTTTCATTGAAAAATTGATAGTCGTTTTTAAGAAAATTGCGATTACGCATTACTGTAAATGAGGAATTTAAGCTCTTTTTGACAGTAGTCTACTGAGTTTTCGGAAAACTTCATTTGAAGCGCTACCACTCACAAATGTAATAATTCATACAAATATCCATATTAATGGCGTGAGATTTTTCAAGAAAATTACATTTGTGTAATTTTTGAAAAAAACATGAATACACCAAAACGAACTTTATGTCATAACAAACAGTGCAATTAGCACTACATATTGGAAAATTTTCAAGAACAATTTTTTGAAAAAAATTGCGTTTGAGCGTTTCTGAAAATGGCGAATTTGTGCTTATTTTTACAGAAAACTGATTCGGTTTGGAGGAACTTTATTTGACATTATTTAAAGCACATGTGCTCATAAATATAACAATGTCAAGAAATCGCCTTCAATGTAAGTTTTACAGACGTGAGAGACAAGTCAAAAAATTTAATTTTTGAAATTTTTGAAAAAACAAAAGAATACAGCAATATGGCGTTTATGCCACGGCATAGGGTTCCTTTGGCACTAACTGTGACGTACTAGGATGAAAAACACAGACGACTGTTCTGGTTGATATATACCATATATTTACAGAATATTTACAATCAATGAACAAAGATTATAATACGAAAATCTAACTCCTTGGCAACCTTTCAGTTCTCTTAGCCGCGAAACCCCTCGACCGTCCCTAGGCCTTCACCCAGAACCACTGCTTCGGAAGCAGCAAAAAGCAACGCGAGGTGCGAAGCTGTCGGACATAGAGTCCCGTAACTACACCAGTTACATGGCTTGTCGCCAAAGAAGATGTCGACCCGAAGATCACGTGCAATGATAGCACTGGAGATACCTCTCGTCTTTCGACACCCAGCGTATCCCGCGAGGCGCCTGTCGGCGCGGCCTTAAATATCCGACGGCTCGCCCCCACCCTACAAGCAGCGGGCGTCATACGGCTCGCTGGCCAGCCTTTCCAGAGCTGCAACCGACATCTCTTAAACTCGCCTCCGCGCGCGTCCTTTTCAAGGAAATTCCAGCCGGGATTCCTAAGGGCTTTTCCAACCGGCGCGGCGTGGCGCCGCCGCCCTGCACCCCCATCCACATCCGGCTTAGTGCGGGTTTCTCCGAAGCGGCCCGATGCACCGGCGCCGGACCAGGCGACGCTACATAACCTTACCAAAAATTGAAACAAAAATTTGAAGCCGTTTTTGAGAAAATTCATTTTTGTTATTTTTTAAAATTGCAAATATTACTATTTGCAAATTGCATATGCACACATTGCATATGCACTATAAAATTGCTGATCGCACTATTGCACGAAAACTACTAAAATTTCAAAAAAATCTACATGATCCAATTGAAAGAACTATTTATGCACAACAAATTTAATTTGAAGGAAAAATCCACGTCTTCAATTTTGTAGTTGTAGGAAGACGCCGGAAAAAATTCAAACTTTTGCAATTTTCGAAAATTTAGAGTTAACCGTGATATTCTGACCTATACCACCTTTATAGGCGTAATTTTGCACTTATCTTACAAGAAATTTAAAGAAAAAATTTGGAGCCGTTTGTGTAGTTGTGTGTGGAGCCGTAGTGTACGGGCAGTAGTGCGTGCAATATTTGCAATTTTGTAAAAGAGCAAAAACAAGATTTTTTTCATTAAAGGCATCAATTTTTTCTTTAAATTTTTGGTAGGGTTAGTGCAAAGCAAACCCTATACGAGGACATTAACGCCACATTGCTCTATTTTTGTTTGGTTTTTCAAAAATTTTAAAATTGTAAGCCGACCTGGATGGCCGAGGAGGCTAAGAGCGAGTACCGACTCAGCGCTTCGGTCCGAAGGGTCGCGGGTTCGAGTCCCGCCTTGGGCATGGCTGTTTGTCCCTTGACTTTGTGTGTGTGTTGTCGCGGAGGGCCTCGCGTTCTGCTGACCCCAGATCAGAGGAGCCCGCAAATGTTTGTCTAGTGTATGGTCGAATATGCGTCCCTTCGGGACGTAAAGGGCAACCGGCTGTCGGCTGGATACACGCCCTAGGAAAAAAAATTGTAATCTTTTTTACTTGTCTCTCACGTCGGTAAAATTTACCCTAGAGGCAACTTCTTCACTTTATTAGATTTATGAGTACAAATTGTCTTTATATATGAGCTTTAAATAATGTCCAATAAAGTTTTTCGAAAATTCAACTGGTTTCTGTTAAAATGAGGTCTAAATTCTGCATTTTCAGAAGCGCTCGAACGCTATTTTCTCAAAAATGGCTCCAGATTTGTTCTTTAACTTTTTCTAATAGATAGTGATATGACGTTTAATGTGACTGTTTAATATGACACTGTTTAATATGACGTAAAGTTCATTTTGTTGTGTTCTTTTGTTTTTTCAAAAATTACACAAATATATTTTTTTTAAATATATCTCACGCCATTAGTATGCACATTTCCATCGAATTGTAAATATTATTTCATTTCTTAGTGGAAGTACTTCAAATGACTTCAAATGAAGTTTTTCGAAAACTCAATAGATTCCTGTGAAAAGGAGCTTTAAATTTCGCACCGGGAGCAGTAGCTCACTGCATCAACAGATGTCACAGCAGGGCCTCTGACCGGGAGCTCCTTGGTTCGGGTCATGATACGACGCCGGATTTTCGACACTAGCTTTTCAGGTAGGTCGAATTCAGTCGCTGTCTGGAGGAGAATTCTAGCGGCCGACTACTCTGATCGGTAGTTTTCCGTGGTCTCTGATCAACACCAGGCGAATGCCGGAGCAGTACCCTAACAAACGGGCCACGGACCGCGCGCGATCTGTTCCTTGTCCTATCCTCTCCCCTTACACACACACTCACACTAACATGCACAACAATACCACATATTCCGGGAGACCGGTCGGGAGCTCAGAGCTTGTCCCGGCTGGCACGGTGCCCCGCTGGTTGGAGAGTCCTAGTTAGGGGGAAACCACGCTACCCGACGGTATGTCGGCGCCGGATCTCGCCATCCAGCGGGTAAAGATCACTGCTATCTCCCGAGAAAAAACATCTACTGCACTAACGGGACTAATGACCAAAGCAGTTGACGCGCCCGGAAACACAAAAAGGTCAATCAATCAATTCAAATTTCTCATTTACAGACATACCATAGAGTAAAGAACCTCTTTAGTCTATGGTAATACTTATTCGCTATTTTTTCTTTAAAACGACTTCAAATTTTTCAATGGAAATTGACGTCATCTTTAATATTCTTAAAATATAATTTAGGTCCTACTATTTGGAAACAAAAATTTCAAAACATTTACTTTGGGCCGCAAAAGACGGAAGCAGGCAAAAAGGAGGGACAAGACTGTACAATGCCAGTCCACTCCAAGGAAATTGGAAAACTGTACTACGAGAAAGTTTGTGCCATTTTGTAGCACCTCTACTTCCATTTCCCAATCATTCGCAACTTTTTCGATAATTTTGCGTTCGTCTCTAATATACGTCTTCTGAACTTTCTCAGGAGTTTGAGGTGCCTCCCTTGAAGAACCTGGATCTGCCTCAGGCATTTTTTTTAGATATTATTGACAATAAACCCGAAGAGAAATTCTCGACTTTGAAAGCAACTATCTTTGACTAGCTTCTGTTTCGCACCAACCAAGTTTTTAACGTTTGGAATGTTGTCGACAGTCCTCATTGCGAGTTTTGCCTTCAACTGTTTATTGCTCAAGGGAGGGGAAGCAAAGTCATCGGTCAAGAAAAGCTGCGCGGTTATTAGCGGATGTGGCTTGCGCGCCGTCGCGGCTCCGGGGAGGCCAAGGGACAATGCCTACTTGGACTTCAGGCCTCGCAACTCGATCCGTGACGTCAGCACATGTAGACCACGACCTCTCCGAGATCGTTCGACGCGCCAACGGAGAGGAATATTCGAATATAAAGGCGGCTCCTCACATTCGGCATTCGCCCAGCAGCGAACTACTGCTTGCCCAATCCCGAATAGGTCATATGTTCGGCGAATGTTCGCTCCATTTGATGTGTCCTAAAGACCGACACGCTGTGGGTAGGGCGAGCACCGAATGTTCGTCGCTCGGAAAATAGCAAGCAGCCCATTCACACAACTCCGGATTCGGCGAGCGGTTGCTCGCTGTTCGCCGAGTAACGAATGTGCAGAGCAGCCTTAACGAAGTGTGGATTGGAGAAAACTTACACTTTTGGAGCTACTTTAAAGAGCACAAATGTTTGCTCTTTTATATCATTAACAAGACCTTCAGGACGGATATTACGTTCTAAAGGCGATATTAAATAACTTGATTCACCAACGATATTTTAGCATTATCTTTGTTATTGTTGAAATAATTTATTAGAAATAGAATTATATCACTCGTCACCAAAATTGCATTCCCAAAATTTCTATTGGAATCATACAATTAGCAGATGAAATACACGTTAGGTTCTTGATGTAAATTTTAATTATATATTAAGTTAAACAAAGTAATTAATGAAAGTAAGAAAATGAGTAAGATGAAGGAAAGATAAGGATGCCAAAAAATTAGAAGTTTTCAATGAAATCAAATACATTTTCCAATCAGAGTATTTTTTAACTATCAAAAGCAAATGATAAAACATCAGTCGTTTTATAAGCAGAGTCTAAAAATCCAAAGTCTAGAGATAATAAATATTGAAATACTCCTCCTCATTCTTTCAATTCTATTTAATTTAATAAAAAATATATGTTTATCTAATAACGTTATATTTATTTCCAAATTATATTAGCTACCTCAGTTTTAATATTATTTACAACAATACTATTTAACCCGCACTCGCTACGTTCCTGTTTGATCTCGGGTCTTCTTTATAATATTTACTTTAATTCGTGGGCCTAAAAATCCACAGCTCGTACGAGATTACGGCTGATAGAACTGCTTATACTAGGGAATCTTATATTTATGACTAGATCTTGTAAATATTTTCGTCTTTAAAGAAGTACACGTAATTTCAACTTACAGCAGTAGTGCGACAATGAATACTGTTCTTTTAATGAAAAATCTTTTCATATTTTATCTTGGTATTATAAAACATACAATATTTACTGTCAAACACATAAAATAATTCAAAGAAATAAATTACTACATTCACATTTATTCATATGCATTTTTAATAATATTTTACTTGGTGGGAATGTTCACATTCCTCAGGTAACATAAGAATTCGGTGAAATTCTCGAAACAAATTTTTTTCTTGAACTCTCTTTCATTGGATAGTCTTTCGCCAATTTCTAGTTGAAAGTCAGTGTTTTTAATACTTTCACATCTTTCTTCACCACAGCCGAATACGACGATAAATACTTAGGGCAGATGAAAAGTAATGCGTCGACCAGTTTTATTCTTCACAGAGAAGCTTCCCAGTTCCGTCGTAGTACTCAACAGCTCTTTGGATGTTTTCAGGACGAAAATGGGCTTCACACACCTACCAGATATTAATTACAGTTCAATAATACCCAATATATCAGTACCCAATAGATTAAGAATTATACATAATAAATTTAGGAATACATATTTTCTTCATGGTGGGTGTACATGAAACATAGCCTCACATCACGATGAATACTAAGATCATACGTTTAAACTCTGGAGCCACTTTTATAATTCCCTCGACAATTGGGAAACCCAACACCTATAAAATCCTATAAAATCCACCTATAAAATCAATGTTTCAGATTTCAAGTATTACTGAGCAACTATAAATCTAAAAAAAAAAAACACTAGCAAATAACACTCTGGCACTGTTTTGCTTAGCTACAACGCTAACATGGTTAACATGCAGGCAGCGTGAGTGTGCCTACGTCACAGTCAACCAATAACGTAGTTCGGAGGCCTGAAGTATTACGGTAAAATCTGTCTAAACTTATTCATGGAAGAAATTACCAATAAATTAATATTAAACATAATTATTTCTGACAATTAAAAGGAAAAACTTCACAAAGTGGTCAGTAAAATAATGTTATTTTTTCCAACATTCATCTAGAGTTTTTGCTTGTTGCTTTTCTCTCTTATTAACACCTTTTCAATTATGTTTTCTGAAGTTGAAAAATTGAAATATTTAGTGTTAATGCTGTTTTCATCATTTGCCACACTGGTTACGAAAATCATAAAAACGCACCACCTCATTGGCTAGGGGCTGCACCCGGACTTCTCGCAGCACACAATGCGGCACTGGGTCTTTCTGAAATCCTCGCATATCCTTGACCACTGCGGTTCCGGTCAAGGTGTTACGATTCTCAACGCGGGCCGGGGGATGGGTGAATACAAGTCAGGCCCGTACACCTTCCCACGCCCAGAGAGCCGGGAAAGAGGGAATTCCCCTACGGCTACGCCTTGAGAGACAAATGACCCCAAGGTCGAATTGTACGCTAACAGCTGAAGCCCCTTTCCTTCACTGTGCGGGTGTCACAACAAGAACTCATATCACATGGACAAAGATATTAAAAGACACACAGATGCATTCATTTCATTAAGAGTATCTCGCTTCTCTCTGGCAACTTCATTCAATTCACAGAAATTCCGTTTTATGAAGCTTTTTCTCCTTTTAACACTTGAAAAACCGTTCCGTTTCCGCGTTGGACAGATTCCGTTTTATGCTGTGTAAAATGCCATTTAACTTCACAGGTCGGAGAAATTTGGAGTAAAAGAAATCTGAAACAGCGAAATGAGACTTGAAATATACGCCTTGAATCACTGCACATGCAATGCGCGCGCCGGTTGGCTAATACCTTTTTTGATCTGTTTTTTCTCTTTCATGTTGCAGGATTGGCCATGGATGCCCGTAAGGGTAGGAATGGTCGCACCGCAGTGGCGTGAACGTACATTGCACTTCGTGCGTTCACAAAACTGCACAAGTTACCTCCCGGTAGCGTCAGTCAACGCGGTGCTCCCAGGCAGAACACTTTGCCCTCGCCAGCAACACCACTGAAGATGCCTGCCACAGTTGCAGGCGAAACGTATGGACAAGTCTCCGTTAGACCAACCTACCACAAATTTCAAATAAATCATCTTTCAGTTATATTCTCCCTTTAATAATTTTTTATTTAGAAATTAAACAGTTTCATGCCTAAAATCATGAGTCTTAATACTCGAATTAACTCTCGTAAAGAAAGAATACTCATTTCCCATTTATTAAACACATATGCTCATGGTACTCAAATTTCAAAATATAAAACAAAAACTCTCAAGTAATGATCCTAGTTACTCTTCTCCTTTTGAGATCTACCTCACCCATTACTACTTGTGATTCACATCACCCAGAACTTGAGTATATGGATGGGTAAAAAGAAGTAATCTTCCACAATAAAAATAATTTTATAAATGAATTTTAAAATTATAATTTATTTATTTTTAAAATAATTATTAAATTAAAAAAAAAATTGTTGTTGTGGAAGATTACTTGTTTTTACCCAACCATATGGATTTCTACAAGATTTCTGCAGTAACCACTGAGTTTAATTGAGTATACATTTTCAATGAATGTTAATATATTCCTTGAATGTGTATTATTACGAGTATAATTTTCACTTAGCTGAGTAGGTTACTATGAATTATGATTTGATTGCACTTGTTTGAGTTTTAGTGTTCTCTAAAAATTCACTTCAAATATCTTTTTCATTTTTGTGATGAATTGTGTAAACTATTAGATAAAAGAATAATTTTCCCCCATCTTATCAACCGTGGTAATCAAATGGGTTGAAGTTATTGTTGAGGGAAAAGTCTAAAAGCTTGCAATGATTATAAAAAACCACATTTAGATGCAAATTAAGTTTTCATATATTTGGAGATGTAAAAAGAAAGGTAGAGAAGACTGTACTGAATATATAAATGTAACTGAGAGAAATATGTTATAAAATATTAAATCTTTTTGGAAATTTGTAAATAATTGAAGCAGGATAGATGTGATGTTTGATGCATTGTGGACAAGAATCAGCCGATTCCTCTCAGACAATTGTTAATTTGTTTGCAAAATATTTTGCGTCTGATCAAGATAAATCATTGATTGATCTAGATCCAGATGTTATTGAATACAATGTCAATATTGGGTGCCTATATGTATCTCAGATGGATGTTTTTGATGGCATTGTGAAATTATAGGATAACATGAATGCTGAGCCAGAAAATACTCCAGCTAATTTTGGCTTGTTAATTTAACTGATGCTTCTGTGTCTCTTTTCTATGTCACTTCAGGAGGGGAGGGTTCATTCCCAGATATATGGAAAAGGTATTTATTAACACCTATCTATCCATGAATCAATTGCATGTGGAAAATTACAGACCAATATCCACACTTAGTATCACACTGAAATGTTTTGAAAAATTAATTCCTATTTGCCTTCTTCCTATTTAATCCAAATTATTATTGATGAACACCATGATTTCAGAAAAAAATGGCTTACTAATTAATTTGGTTCTTTTTGCGAATTTTGTCATAGATAAAATGAATTGATTTTTACATGTTGATGCAATTTTTACAGACCTTTCAAACGTTTTTGACAGTGATAACAACAGACTGCTGATAGACAAATTAATTATGATTGGTAAACATTTTTTTGGAAATGGCTAAATGATTATCGTGTTGGTAGTAATTAATGTCAAATTTACAGCTTTAATATCTGCAGTCATTTTCGTGACTTCAGGTGTTCTACAGGATTCTCTCTTAGAGTCATTATTGTTTCTTTATTTTTTTATCTTATCTTTATTAATAACATGAAGTTATTTGCACACAATTGTGAATTCCTACTATTTGTTGATGATTTGAAATTATGCAGTATAGGATTAGGGTTGAATGATTGTATTGAGTTGAATGATTCTATTTACATCTTCAAGTTTCTTGATGTGAAAAGAATTATATATCCTTAAATATTAATAAATGTAGAACTACTATATTTTTGAGATAATAAAAATAAATTCACTTTAACTACAAAATTGAAAATCAGGTGATAAAGAAGATGGATCATTTTAAAGATTTTGGTGTCATATTTGACTCAGAATTGATATTTGATTTACATGACAAATTAGTCTTATTTAAGGCCAACTGAATGTTGGATTTATAAGATGTGTGGTCATTGAATTTTAATCTCTTCACTCGTGTAGAATGCTATACTTAACACTTGTTCAACAATACTCAATTTATCCTCTCTCAAACTAACTTATAATTACAGTCAAGTAATTGCTACCTTAACTAATATTAACACACTTAATTCTCACAGAATGCATAATGATTTGTTATTCATGTAATGCTGTAGTGATCTCGGGCTGAAGTATCGTGGGTTTGAGTCCTGCCTTGGCCATAGATGTATTTGTCACCCTTCATCACCATATCACTTCATTCAGAATGCATCAGTTGTATGGATGTGGTTAGGTAAATGTGTTAAAAATTGACTTCCGTCTGGAAATTCAAATCACTAACAAAAAATAAATTACTTAAGAATTTTTGTTAATTAATTGTAGTAATTGTAGTGTAATTATCTATTTCATATTGTATTCGGTGACTGCCTTTAACTATAAATAAATAAATAAGAATGTGATTCTTAGAAATGAATAAGAATTAAATTTTTTAAGCAGTTAATTTAGCAGCTCCTCATCTTTGTAGGTAAGACAGCAATACCAGTTTTCTAAGGTTAAACTGATGAGTGGAGCCTGGAAATTTGCCAAAATGTAATTTTGTTGTTGTTGTCATTACTATTTTACAACTTTTATCACAAGGAATCACTTAATTGTAATTCTGGAGTTGTTTATAATATTTCAATTTTGCTATTTTGTCTTATTTTTGCTTTCTTCTGCCTTTTACTACATTATTTAGCTTCTCTTGTCCTGTCACCAATCTTCATCAAGCTGAAATCCTATCTGTAAGTCTAGACTGAACAACACAACGGCACGGTCATGTTTTGTCTTTCTGTGGAAGCATAAGCTTTTGCATTAAAAATCTAAATAAAAAAGGAAGATGATTTTTTACAATAATTTGTGATTTTTCATTATTTCAGGGCCAGGACCAGAGATGAATTTTTTTTGGGGGGGGGGGGATTCAACATTTCATATTACAGATTTTATAACTCATGCTGTGATATGATGTAATTCAATTAAATGATAATCCAAAAATATTTTGTTTACATATTCTATATTTTACTAGAAAATAAGTAAAACATACTAGAAGGAGAATTGAATTATAATTTTCATAATTTAATTAAGAAACACATTTTATGTTGAACCATTTACAGATTTGTCAGGTATCTTGGAGAACCTCTTCCCTAAATGCAAAACCCTTTCCCTGAGTTGTCAAGTGAAATAAAGGAAAAATCAGGAATTAAACACATATACAAAAATAAGTGCTTTATTTCAAGGGATGATAGGGCCCCTTTCAACATTTTTATACAGGCCACAGCACCCCTGGCCTCACCTGTAGGCAAGACCATGGTAAAATATTTAAAAAATATATAAATGTAACAATATAACACATATCAGTTTTATTTTACATATTGACTACTATGGTACCATATCCAAATTTCTCTGAATTGAAATATATTCTTGGTATCTCACAATTCCCAGTGTTCCAAAAAATAAATGTGTATGTGCAGGGTCAAATATTTTTTATTCTTTTGACATCTTAAATTTTATTTAGATAAAATACAGGGAATATCCATGAAAAAGTATATTTTTCAGTTCAGTAATTTGTTCATGAGACTATCTTAACAAAATATCATCAAGTGGTAAAATTATAAAAGAAATTCACCAAGAAGTTAACTACAAAATATTTATTTTGATAAGAAAGAAGAAATTTCAACTGTTATTAAACCTTCGTTCACTTTATGTAAAAAAATACGATTGTGGCCACATGTGCTCATACTGTCAGACGCCTGCGTGGAGGCCGGGGATTTGTGAAGGTTAAAGTAGCATCAATAGCAAATTCCTTACAATAAAGAATGTCGGTTCTCTTTCCAAATATTAGTTAGTAACATTCGGATGTAACAAGTACATTAAATATACAGGAGTATTGTGCGGTGACACAGCAAATTACGCGAAAAAGGACTGCAACGGACTGCACTATAATCCATTGACCGGTCCGCAATGTTACCGAGTTCTCCGATAGGTGGCAGGTGCTTACGCACTGCGACATAGCCGCCGCCAGCCAGTGTGTGGTGTTACCAGTTGCCCAGCATTTGTGTCCTCTTGTCAGGTGAGTTTTCGTCTAACAGGTTCTCTGTGTGATTGTTAATAGTGAGTAGTGCGAATTCAAGGACACGTAAGCCCAATAAAGGGTTTTAATTTTTGACCCTGCTGAGAATTTGTTGGGAATGTGCTAGAAATGTCTTTGTGTTGTTAGTCTTCGAAGCTCGCCATTTTCTCGTATGACATCATGCGTTATAGTTTCTCTGCTCTTTTATGTATATTAAAACGCCAATAACATGCTCGAAGGTATTTCTGTTAAAAATTTGACATTTATTGATCTGTCAATGTTTCTTCATTTGCGTTCTGTGGTTCTCCAGGTCGCTAACATCAACTAGCATGGTCCATTGATAAATGGACCAACGTCCTTATGGTGTCTGAAATTGTAATGGAAGATCGAGATTCGTAAGTACAGTGCTACTTTTTCATTGAATGAATGATATTTATATCATTGTCTTCTTGTATCAGTTTTTCTTTTTATTTGTTACTGCCCGAAGTACTTAACAAATTCAGTGCTAAGTGCCCAAAACTGCCATGCCTTTTTCAAGTTTTTTAAAATCGGCGTGTTTTTTAGGTCGTGTATTCTTGTCATTTCAGTGCGTTTCGGAGGCTGGTGTTATTGCCAGTCTTTCCTTGTGTCCATTGATACTCTTGTTTTAACATGGTTAGATGTTTCTATTTATGGAGATGACTTGTGTTTTCTTGCGAAAATTATGGACCTACTGTCATCTGACGAAGTTCTTCCCAACGATACAAACACATATAAAAGCTTGTACGATTTCATGACTGGTTGGCAGATCAATAAATAGAGTGTGTTCCTAGATTTTTAAAATTTTTGATTTTTGAAGATATATTTTTAAAAGAACTGATAGAATTAGTAATTAAATGGAGAAAGATATCTTCCCTATTTTCTACCAATGTTATATCACTCCAACACAATTTGAGGAAGCGTTGAAGATATTAACAGTTCAGTGAATTTTTTTTGATTTGTATAATTTTGGAGATGTTGTCTGTGGAAAAAAGTTATAGTATGTGATTTGACACACTGTTTTCACTATTTTCAACATACTCTTGCTTCAGATTAATTAAACTTGTGCCACAAAACATTTTAAAGCCCAATGCAGCTGACCATGTAATGTCAGCTGTTGTTGCGACCAAAAATTGCCCCCAAATTTTTTTGGGAAAAAAGTTTGACTTTGTCAGGATTTTTTATTCCTTGGTTCTTTATTTATCCCAGTTTCATTGAGAATGTGTGAATGCTTCCAACCATGATAAAGAGTGCTTTTTATTTCATGCGGGAATGTAAATTGCTGTTTCCACTTTACATAAGCATTTATTTTGTTGTACCTATTCTCTTATAAATTAATAGCTGCAGGGTGAGTATGGTTGTACAGTATTTGTGAAAAGGAAATAGTGCCATTTTGGATAAAGCATTAACACATGACTTCTACATTTCATTTATGTTCCTCATGTAATATGCAGAGTTTAAATATTTTCCTTTAAAGTCAGGCCAGCATGTTGTCAAGTGATCATGAACGCGTTTATAATAAAAATAATCAAAATATTGAGGAGAAATAAAGAACTGGAAATATAAAAAGAAATTTATGTATTTTGTTAAACAAAGATCCTATCATATTTTTAAAAAAATATGTATGTTGTTAGTATGGTTGACACAAATAAAAATGTAAATGTGATTAACTAATCATTTTTCCGATTTGAAGAAGCTGTTAGATTTTTTTTGTATTTTTAAATCCACATTGGCAAAACCATACACATTCTGCCACTTATAAATAACTATTACTATCAAATATAGCTTTTGAATTTTTGAAATGTGATAATTGTTTGGTTTGTGGTCTGAATTGTCCTGGTAGAGTTGACATTGAATTCAGTTTATTATTCAACTTAGTAAAAAAAAAAGTGGAGGTGGTGGTGGGGGGGACAGACTCCAGAGCTCAAGAAAACTTGCACAGATTGTATTTCTCCTCCATGCAGTAGAGACAATTTTTTGATTTGTTTTTTATGTTTAATAAACATATCTAGGAGCGACATTATGAGAAGAGTTAGAGTATTACAACATATTCAATAACTCAAAAAAAATTTTAGTAACTGCACAGAAATATGTTTGAATTGAATGGTTTAATAGGAAGGAAAGGCTCTCCTTTATCTATTGTTAAATGAAAATACCTATCCTGTGTTAAAATATTTATTTATATTTTGAAACCTACTATATCTGTTGTCACATCACATACATTTTCTTTCTATTAAAGATCTGTTTTGTTGGAAAAAATAAAAAATATGAATAAGAGTAGATATGTTCAACATGCATTTCTGTTGTTTGTAATTATTTTCCTAATGAAATCATTTATTGACATTGTTAGAATAATGTTAAACAGTTTAATGCACTGTGTTATCCCAATGTAATTTGCATGACGTGATATAAACATGGATAATAGAATGCAAGTTGAATTGGGTAAATATGTCCTTCATATAAAACACACCAAGGATGGGTTTTGTTTACAGTGAAACCACTCTGAAAAATCATTCCCTAACAAAGACCGATTTTTCTTGGAAAGGATGCAAGTCTATTTATTGTAAATCGTACATCTGTCAAGATTCCATTTCTCCTCAACTATCGACCGGCCCCATAACAGCAATTTTCTTAATTTGTACTTTCAAAGAGATCACTTTCAGGAAAATTGTGAGAAGAAACATCGAAATTTTCAATTAATTAAAGCTTCAATCTTCCAGGAAACGGGAGGTCTGAGAATCAAGCAACAATCAACCGTCACCACTGAAATGGTATCTTGGTTGCTCGCTCCATTTCAGTTTCATATCTTCTAATGTGACTGCGGATATGATAATGACCAAAAGTTTAATTCATTGAATTAACTGAACTTTCCTTATCTGACTTTCTTAGAAAAAAACATTGTATTGTTGAATATCTGAGTCGGAAGTCAGGGTTATCGACTTGCTCTTTTAACGCTCGGTTATTTAGATTGCGCCCGGAATCTGTGCTCAGCCTCCACTCGATACCCAGCGCTTGATTTTTTTTTTAATTGTGCGAGAAAAAGTGCGAGTATTTGACCCCCTAAAAGCCTTTAAATATGTTAATTAGAATGAAATATTCATTTTTCTGAACCGCCAATGTCTAGTAGAATAGGGCTAAACTTCCGGTGTGTAGTAAATTAACCCGTAACTGGTGATATGGGGACTACACATATCCCAACACAAAAACTTGCTTAAATGTGTTGAAATAACAAAAACATCTGTTTTGGTGATATATACAAGAAATTTTGTACATTATCATTAGGATTTATTTATTTATTTATTTACGTCAAAAAACAGTTAAAAACTGCGTATGACGGGCTATGGGGAAAAGTGAATTGTGTGCACATTTTCAAAATTCTGTGATCCCTACACTAAATCATATACTACTTAAGTTTTGAATTTTGAAAGGGAGAAAAAAAAACAAAAAAACTCCCATGTAATAAAATAGATTTTCAAGGATAAATAAGCAATAAATTTTGAATTTTGAAAGGGAGAAAAAAAAACAAAAAAACTCCCATGTAATAAAATCGATTTTCAAGGATAAATAAGCAATAAATTTTGAATTTTGAAAGGGAGAAAAAAAACAAAAAAACTCCCATGTAATAAAATCTGTTTTCAAGGATAAATAAGCAATAAATTTTGGCTCTTATTACTTCCTGCCGCGACAACATGGAAACGATAATTTGAATAATTGTATTTCCCACTGAATTCTAGAAGACGTGCACAGAAAATGAAGTTACATTTATGTCCAGAAGCAAAACAAGGGGCCATCTCAGCATTTGCTCAATGGATCAAGGAAACTGGACGAAAAACCTGATCGAGATGGGGGTCATTGACCCGGAAGCTGTGTTACAATAGTTTTTACAGGTTGTTTATACTCATTTATACAGTCCAAATGGTAATTAATGCATTATGTATCATTGGTAAAATTAATGTTACTTTTCTTGTGATGCTCAGTATAGTCTCTAATTGTATAGAAACAGTTATGCAGCAGAAACGATTTCACTTGGGATTTAAACTTTTCTATTGAATTTAATCGTTTAATGTCATCTGGCAAATTGTTGTAAAATAATGTACATGTATTGTATGTGAATTTTTTGTAATGAGCTGTTGATACTGTCACCTGATGGATATGATTTCTACGTCGAGTGTTATAGTAATAGACTTCGGCATTTTCTGAAAAAATATTCCCGCCCTTGAGCAAGTCATTTTTTACAAAAACTACTGATTCGTAAATAAAAAGACACGGCAATGGTAGAATTCCTAGATTAATGAAGAGAGGCTTACATGAATCACGTGGGTGGGATTTGGTTATTATTCGCACAATTCGTTTTTGTAATCTAAAAGTCTGGGAGCTATAAGATGTATTTCCCCAGAATACTATGCCATATCTCAGGCGGGAATGAACATTCGCGAAGTATACACAACGAGCAGTATGAAGGCTGGCTGAATTTGCAAGAATTCTGAACGCGTAGCATAATGAACTTAATTTTGTGTTCAATTCATTTAAATGGACGTTCCATTTAAGGTTTGACTGAATTGAGAGACCTAAAAATTTTGTTGCCTTAACATCAGTCAATGGTACACCGTTCATTTTCAATGGAGCACAGAATTGTTTATTTAAAATGGAAAACTGCATTAAAACCGTTTTCTTTTCGTTTACTATTAATTTGTTATTTCGGAACCAATTTGAAACATCTGATATTGTACTATTTACGGTTTCTTTATTGCAAAGGATGTTCGTATCATCCGCAAAGAGAACCGTTCTTCCGTTTCGAATCGTCGACGGCATATCGTTTACGTAAAGTAGGAACAGAATAGGGCCTAAAATCGATCCTTGAGGAACTCCACATGCAATGGGCAAAGAGTCGGAAAGGTGCGTACGTAATGTTCCATCATTCCAGTAAGGTATTTCAACTCTCTGAGATCGTTGTTTAAGGTACGAACATAACCAATCTAGAGCAATACCACGGATTCCATATGAAGGTAATTTTGAAAGTAAAATGTCATGATCAATGATGTCAAAAGCTTTTGAGAGATCTAAAAATAATCCAATAGGTGCCTCGTTTTGATCTAATGATGAGGCGACATCTTTAAGAAAAGAAAATATAGCTGTTTCCGTTGATTTTGATTTTCTAAATCCATGTTGGCAATCTGAAAGCGCGTCGTGTTTAGTGAGAAAGGTTTCCATGCAAAAATAATTAAACAAGAAGCACAGTTACTTATCAAATTAAAAAAATATTTTAACATCCACATAAATCATAAAAAACACTTCCAACTATATTTTTTTCCCAAGACGCAGTCTAATTATTGTCTAATTGCCTTTTGAGGACCAGAATCTGATTAAGGAGGGCCAAATAATCTAATCTTATGACTAATACAACACAACTTCAATTTTAAGTCACTTTCCGCAGCCATATCTACCCAATATTAAGTCACTTAAAATGCCACATCCGCAAATACGAACCAACAAATACTACACTGAGCGCAGATGTGCACATTTCAGTGAGCACAGGTAACTTTAATTTTCGGTCACTTCGCCTTGGACATATTCCACATCTCACTAATTTACCTACATCATTTTGGCCTTGAGCAAGAGGTGCTGGTTCTTTCAAGATTCGGAATACGGTCAGCCGCAGCTTACGGGGCATGTGGACATTCTGTAGCCTGGTGCGTAATGTTGGCTCTATCAGTTCCGGCAGATCCCGCGCTCTCCCTCTCTTCACAACCGAATTCGCTCTTTTCAGCTCCTAAATTGACGTTGATCCATTTCTCAAGTCCTTGGGTATCTCCCCTAATAACATCAAGAGTTTTGTGAAATTATAAAAATAAAAAAACAAAAAAACTCGTAAAAAGTTAGGTAATCGGTGAGGTGGGAATTGAAAAAGGCGCCAGAAAAAGTAAAATAAGTTTCTGCACACCTTCAACAATGTGGCCACCACAGGGTTCGCAGGACAAGAATCGAATCTCCTTGGTGAAAGGCGAGCGACTTTGCTCTGCGCCACGAGATGGCACACTGGCAGGTTCTTTATCTTTCAAAGGCTCGGGTACTAACAGCCACCACATCACCCGTTACGGGTTAATGATACACCAAATTTTTGTTAAAAAATATCCTGATTAAGCAATCAACATCTAAGCAACCACGTTTTGGGGGAACTACCCCTTAATACGGGTTTCACTGTCTTTTACACAAAGCCATCGACATAACCCTCCTAAGAGTGCTGCAACTGGATGGGGATTACCTCGTAAGGATCAGCGAATATATTTACGACGAAGAAAGATTCTTGCTGCAGATTCTAGCAGGCGCTCGAGCAACCCGCAACACTTGTACGCTGTTACGCACGTTATAATCGTGCATTACTGGGAAATGTTGCGCCTTAGGGATTCACATCTGTGAGGCACGAGTTGTTCTTAAGCATTAGTTTACAGAGTGAGATCCTTTTGATTTTATTACATTTTTACTTTCTCATATAATACTTACGTAGTGTTGAGAAAGTATTGTTACCGAAAAAAGGGATACATATTGTTCCAATACGTAGCAATTTTCTTCTTCTAATACGCGGTGTAGACATTTCACGTTTTGTGGGTCCTAGATACCGAAAAGTTGGTATGCTGTGAAAGTCTGTTCATTCGCCTATGATGAACACTAGCGGCCAAACCGGAAGCACGATTTTCACCAAAATTGTTATTCCCGTTCGATGTTGCTGATGACGTAACCTCTTGAAGTTGAAACAGACATTCCTTGAAGCCTCAGGAGCATTTTCAAATTTTCCTAAAAGTGACTCCAAATTTTTGGATTATTCTTTTGGATAGGGTAAAGAACAGTTTTCGGCGACTTCCTACAACTTCAATATTCAAGATGGAGATTTGCCTTTTGAATGAAATCTGATTTTCAATATTAGATGTTTAAATGAGGTCAAGTGCAATATTTTAAAAACGTGTTTTTTATAACTGCCTAAAATAAGGACAACTTTAATGACAAAACTTTCTCAAAAACTTCTCCAAATTTGTTCTTTATTTTTTTATCGGATAGTGCAAAGAACTCGTATAAAAATGGCCCGATTTGCATTGAACTCTGAATTTTCGAAAGTTTCAAAAGTTGCAAATAATGACAGAAAGTATATATACCACTAGTTCTGTTAAATCTCGAAAGATCGGGTTGTCAGAATCGTTCGAAGTTGGTATGAAGTTATTTTTATCTTTAAAACCGTCTTGACAATATAAATATGTTTGCTGGCAGGCATTTGATGTATTTCTTGGGGGGTTAGAAACAACAAACTCACGAAAAAACATTTTTCCTGTGAAATGGTCGTAAGTCCATAGAAATATTAAAATTAACTCAGAGTCGTTTTGTGTATTTTTTGTGCTCGGCTTTTGACTTTAAAGTTTTTTTTTTTTCATGTGATGGAAATTTCGAAAGAAAAAATCTATTTGGATCTACAAATAATCCTCCTGGCAGTCAAGGAACCAGGTACTTGGTTAAAGTTGTTTTCGTTCCCCCTCCCACTCACACACACGCACACAGGCGTGCGCGCAGGGCGGGCCGGGGGGCCTGGCCCCCCTTGAAAATTTCGAAAGGGTATATAGGTCTCGTTAATAAAACATTTTATTTCCTTAAATATGAACAATTCTTTATTTTCCCCTTTATTTAAGCTGACAATTTGAGGAATTGTCACACATTTGGAAAGAGGCATTCGAAACCATCTGACAACCTGTTAATGGTTCAACTTTAAATTAAACAATACAGTTGATTTCATAATTAAAATTTTAATTTCATTCTCCTTTGTTTTAATTATTTATAGTAAACGATGTCAGGTGTAAATGAAGTTTAATATAAAAGGGGGCGAAAAAGTGCCTACAAATGTAGTCCCACTTTCGTAATCGGCTGCGCATGCCTAGCCGCCAACAACAAAACAACGACAAACGACCTTTTTGGCATTGCAGAAGAACTCCAGTAGAATTCTCGAACCCTTCAGAAGGAGAAGTCCCTTATTGGGATATTTAATGTTTTGTGAGAATTGAAATATGTCGAATGTTGTGCCATGTTAAAATATTACAATAGTCTTCTTTTTCCGTTAACACTAATCGTAACCTGCATTCTCTTGTTCACTTGCTCCCGGCGTCGACGGCACCCGTAGGTGACTCCCCATCTACCCGACAGGTGCCTAGTGCTATTCGTTGCATTGATCATTTTAGCTAGCGAGTGTGTAGATAACAATTCTCTATTCAAAGATCTTCGAGTAAACATACCAACGCATCATAACAGTTGCCTTATCGACGTTCCTTATCTGCTGGAACCCTTCGACTTGATTGATACTATTGTCTTGACCAATGATTTAGTTTGATCATTCAGGCAGTCGATATAATAGACAACATAGTTATTGAAAAATCGAAGAGTTAACTTAGTTACGATGAAGATCTAATAAAGAGTTTTACAGAGCGTAAAACTAGATAGCCCAAAGTACTAATGTGCAACAGCGTGCCCATTAGCATTTAATATGCTGAAAGGGTTCTCCACGGTTTTCCTTGTGACGTTACGTTCTCGGAATTCTTCATACTTACGGTTACGATGTTTGATTGGTATAGGCCGACACTAGATTGAATTCAGTCACCACGTGGAGGAGGATTCTAGCGGCCGGCTGCTTTGATTGGTAGTTTTCCGTGGTTTCTACGATCAAGTCCGGGCGAATGCGGAAGCAGTACCCTATCAATTGAGCCACGGCCGCGCGCGATCTTTCTTTCCTCTTCCTTGTCCCCTTTGCTACCCACGGTTACACTTCAATGCGACGTCGCAAGCTTAGAGATTGTCTTGGCTGGGGTAGTGCCAAGTTAGTGGGAGATACTTGGATACTTGGATTGGGAAAACGCAAGCCGACGCGTACGTCGGCGTGGGGTCTCACCGGCGGGGGAAAACACTGCCACCTCATGATAATGCACCACTCGTACTGAACGTAGCCCTTGACGCGCATGTTAACATGATTTACTCAGTAGAAACGGCAGACAGCACTGCTAACGCGAAATTCTCAGTGTGTGACGTCTTCTTTTATTACGCAATTTGCGTTTACTTGTGCGTCTGGATTAGAGATGGCACATTATGTCGTTACAAATTGAAACAAATTAACTTATTGTGTGTGTATTGTATAAGCTACAGTTCAGGAGAAACAACTTGGAATATCGTATAGATTAGTTATTTCCCTAGCGTAACGTTTGAGTTCGCGTTTGTGTATAGGCTCCCAGCTGTGTGCGTAGCGTATACGTTACCTTGTTTGAGAAAGAGTAAAAACATCACTCAGTACAAACTCTCAGGTAGCAGTTGTGAAAAAAAAAATCCTATCCGTTCCTACCGAGACGATAGTTTTCCCTCACAATATGCATTGCCAAGTAATATGACTACGCAAGTGAACTTAGATATCTACTGATGTTTAAAAGAAAAGGGTTCCCTTAGGGTGAATATCGGCCTCCGAGAGATCGACGGCACTTTGAAGGGGGGTTTGACGTCGTGGGTTGCGCCAATTACAGAGAAGATGGCTTTGATATAGACAGTTTATTTACATGTATACATCTGTACCATTGACTACCGGAGCATTCGCTCCCCGTTAGCATCTGCTGACTACCGAACGCACTGTTCGACATGAGCGTGGCACTCATACTCGCAAACTTCCGGCCTCACACGCACACAGGCGCTCGTCAGAGGTTTTCGGTCCCTTACCTCTTCCCCACTGTGGCGCATTCCACACGTGTCCACTTTCGAAGTGTCCCGCTGTGTACTTCGTTGCCGCGAGCTGAGTAGCGGACTCTATGGGGGACAATCAGGATCGCAATGAGGATCAACGGATCGATCGATAGCTGAGAGTGCATCGGCGAAAAATGGATTTTATTGATATCAAGATTCCGTGGATTAAAAAAGTAAGCAAATTGGTAATGATTGCCGTCTGATTCAAAGCTTCAAAATTTCTAATAGTGAATTACAAATACGCTCGTCTTTTAGAATTTCTCACCATTACTATTAATGAAAACTAACTTTTGTGCAATTAGTGTACGTAATTTTGTTTCTGGAAGCTTGTTTGTAAGTAATGTCTTATTATAATTAGAAGCGATTATAGTACTACAGAAAAGATATAAAACAAACAAAACTAATAATTCTTTTAACAATCTTTGTTTATATTGTTAGTCTAATTTTCTTGAAGTGATTTACGTCCTATCGTTTGTGTTATGATTTATTGCTTGCTGTATTTTGTTGAAAAACAAATTGAAGGGTGTCGATGAAACAAACCATTCTTTTAAAAGGAGTTGATGCAAGAGGAGGAATGGGAATTCGTGGTTTAATAGAAGAGAGTTAAAGAGTTCAGTAACAGTAGTTGGGGCAGAGTGATGAGGCTTTTATGTTAACGTTATTTAATTTTTGTTCCCCAATGCCAGAGATCGGATCTCCTCTTTTGCAGATTTAATCGGCATTGAAATAGCAGGTCACAGAGGTCTTAGCAGAGATAATTAGTAAACAGTGTCGTCTGAAAGAAGATTGAGAAGCATGCAACATAAGTTTTGTTTCAATGTTTACAAGTTAGTCCATGTTCTAAAACAGTTCAATATCAAACAAGCAATGACCTTAAGGATCTATATACTAATATGCGAGACTTGCGGTAGTTCTCTCAAAATATAGCTTAGACGTGGAGGTATTTTTAAGCTGTTATTGAAAGTGTATTGTGAGGAACTTCTGATACGTCAACGCGTCAATATTCTTTTACAATTGGGATCTGGTGAGCTGTCGAAGAAAATTTTGCAGGTGTGTTCGGGTCAGTGATGCTAATTTGTGTGAACGCTTTGGGATCAAATGAGAACTATATTAAATGGTGAACAAGGGAAAAAAAGAACCTACCTGGCTTTTAAAACCACTTTTCATTCGCCGAAATACATGTGCAGGGTGGCCACTTTCTGGAAAACATTGGGGAAAACATGGAATATATCTGGAAAAGTAGGGGAAAATGAGGGAATTTGTAGAAGAATCGCTGGACGTCAGGGAAAATTTGGAGGGGGTTACAAAACAAGATGTTATTCCTTAAAATATTAGTACATCGTTAATTTTTGTCCAATTTTTATTTGGTGAGAAAATATCGTTAATTTGTGCTTTGTCACGGCAAAAATCAGACAACTGACCAATTAGTATGAGGATACGATAAGTTTAATATTTTCTTAGTAGGTAGTGTGAAGTAACAAATCTTATCTGAAAAAGAAAAGAAAAACACTATGAAGCCGCGAATGGTCACGGAAATTTGTTCCAGGAAATGAGTGGCCACTCCGACGTGGAAGCCACACTTCCGTCTATTGCGTTTGAACACTTTTTTTGGGACGAAAATTACCTTTTTCGAGGGGGTTTCGTTGCTTTTTGGAACCAAAAAGTTCAAACCCGGTAGCGTCGAACGCCCTGCAATTGGAGCGTAAGTTATTGGAAGGACGCGCTTAGATCCGCGCCAGGTGCGGGAGGCTTGTCTGGTGTGGGTGCTCCACTCAATCGGTATTCGCCGAGTAGTGACCCACTGCTGGACCAATCCCGAGCAACTGACGTGCTCGGCGAATGTTCGCTTCCTTTGATGCCTAGACCGACATGCGGAGCGTAGGGTGAGCATTGAATGTTCATCGCTGGGCAAGTGGCAAGCAACCCATCCACACTACACGGGATTCGCTCGCTACTTGCCTAAACCGAATGTGTGGAGCCCCACCTCAAATGACAGGACGATGCGGGCAGGGGGAGCGCCGAATGTTCGGCGCAAGACAAATAGTAAGCAGCCCATCCACACAACTCAGGGATTCGACGAGTAGTCTACTAGTCGAGTAGAAAATAGATTTTCTAAAAGTTTTTTTTTTTAATACGTAGATCTGAGAACACATCGAGGTTGCCAAATGATAATTTTCGCCAAACATTTCCTCTATTGTCTTGTCATTCCGAAGCCGCGAAGTGTCAGTGACGTCCTTAACGTAATGGAACCGCATCGCCTCCCACGCGCTTCTCTGCCCCCGCCCTGCCGCCCCGGCGCGCCGCGCGCCTCGCAAATGCCAGGGCGCGGGCCGTTGCCGCCGCCGCAGAGGCGACATTCCACGAGGCAGGCATCGATCCGAGGACCTCGAATCCGCCGCAGTGCCGCAGACGCAATCGCCAACTCCGCCTCGCCCTGCCCTGTGTTTTACCCAGCCCCGCCCTCTGGCAGGGGTGTGGGGAAATCACCCCAATTTAACTACCACGCGTTATGGGATGAGGTCGATCTCACTCGTAGGCCGAAAGACTGCGGTAAAAGAACGTCATTCATTGAGCCAGCATTCGTAATTTGTACCCGGAATCGGTGATTTATACCCAAATGAATGTCTTTGGTCTATTCGTGGCACTTTGAGTGTATTTGTTAGCTACCTCACCCGCCAGAAACGTTTGGACCACATCCCATGGGGTTAGGTCGTCCGCACTCGCTGTAGAGCGAGAGAATGCAGTACAAAAACGTCTTTCATTGAGCCACATTTTGTAATTTGAACACTGAATCGGTGATCCATGCCCAAACGAATGCATTTGATGTGTTAGTGGCACTTTCGAATGTTAGTGACTCTCAAGCCTCGTCAAGTAGAATTACTTGTTTTTCTTCTCTCTCTGAACTGGAATGTAAGGAAGGATGAATTGGAATCATCTCAACAATACGATCTCGAATATTTGGCTGTACAATCCGTGTTTAGGTTTCTCAAGAACTAACATCGCACGTGTGTCCGGATTACGGCCTATTAATGATGTTCTGAAGATGGTTGAGATTGATTGAGGTGGCGAGGAGATACGTGATTTCTTTTACCCGAAAATAGGGATGTCTGTACGGGCTGTGGTTGGACGTATTTTCCCATAATTCACAGGGACGCTAAAATGGGAAGTTATATGGGAGTTTTTTTTTCATTCAAAATTCAAGTAGTATATGACTTAGTGTAGGGATCACAGAATTTTGAAAATGTGCACACAATTCACTTCTCCCCATAGCACGTCATACGCAGTTTTAGCTATTTTTTGACGTAAAATAAAAGAAAAAAAGAAAATGAAACCGTAATCGCCCGATGAAAGACCGGCTGCCATCGGTAGTTTTCCGTGTTTTTTCCGATCAAGACCAGGTGAATGCCGGAGCTGCATCCTTGCAAACGGGCCACGGACTGTGTGCGATATTTCCTTCCTCTTCCTTGTCCTATCCTCTCTCCTTGCGTACTCGCACATGTACTGCACTTATCGGTAGCTTGCGCTTGTTCCAGCTAGGGCGGTGCCCCACTGGTGGGAGGTACCTGATTAGGGAAAACCTCGCAAAACTAACTGTAGATTGACGCCGGATCTCAGCATCGAGCTCATCAACCCAACGTATGCATATGCATTGCGAGACTGTTTGCTTGTGATTGGACGTAGCGTTCGCATGTGATATCTGTGTACTCGGGCGACCATTCAAGTCGTAAAATTACTTGCATTTCAACGGTTCAATGCACAGGTATCTCGCGGGAATTCTGATTAACAGAATAAACACATTTGAGACGATGGCTTCCAGTTTCGCCTTTGTCTTTTCTGTAACCTGATTCAGATATGAACGTTATTTTAATTTTATATTTTGAAGTTAAGGAAAGTTACCTTAACTCTAGCGTTAACTCTCCTATTTTAGGAAGTATGCTCGTTCCAATCGCTAGTCAATGAAACCATTTATTACACCTATGAATGAACAATAGCTGCTTGTAAAAGGGAATGGAGCCTAAAAATTGTAATTGGGTAATGGGTAAGAAAAGCATTCAATTGTTGCTCTGCAACAACGTTTAATATTAAATTTAGAATCTGTTTGGCTTACCGAATAATATTAGCAATGCTAGGCTCTTGCTCATTTCTTTATGCATTGAATATTAGTCCATATTTGTTGCATAGAGATTATTGTTATATAATTTGTTCAGTGTACGTTGTGCAACATTTTAAGTCAGCGCAGTTTTCCATTGTACCCAAAGAGAAAGAGTGTTGACATGATATGAAAAGCAAAGCACTTATGGCGTGAGTCTGAACGTACGGTTGCCTCAGAATGCCTGGAGAAGTGTGTTGCATTTAATATTTTGTAATTCCTCAGAAAAAATGTATGTTACAATGTATTGAATACAAGAAAATCATACTTTCGTTGTATAACTTGATTATAAAAATAAATCCCTGTGAAAGATTTTTCGTAAGAGCCTTTACTAACCTATTTATTTTAAAAATGGGTTGGCATGGAGCGATTTGTTCTTACCGTCTTGATATACAGAGATTTTACTTTCATTGAATGAATTGTTTGATGGGTACTTTACCGAGGTCGATCGAACGAGGGGTTGTGAGCGATTGTGTAGGTTTACTGCGCGTACGTGATATTGTTGTGTGGCTGCTGAACATCGCAGCGACCGAATCTGTGGACGTCGCTCGACGCGCAGCCCGAGGCGCGGCTCGCGGGCAAAAAGCGGGGGCCTTGCGCGGATGCCTTCGCCAGGCGCATGAGGCGCCCCGCTGGGAGCCAACGCTCTGGAACGCACATTGGCAAGAGGAATGCGTCATCTCCAACAAAACACCGTGTTTGTTTCCAAACATCGATTTTCGAAAATTAAATCACCGGGTTAATAAAACACAACAGGAATCTTTAAATATTCACTTATACGGCTTCTCTGAAATGATTATTTGCAACTTGCTTCCCACAGGAAATTATTAACAGCGTTAAGATGTTTTAACAGTGTTGTGCGGCTTCGATGGTATAACGGTTAGCGTATCGGGCTGTTGTACCCCGAGTTTGCGGGTACAAACCTGATTGAAGACGTGGAAGAGCGAAAAAACATTTGTAAGCCTGCTTTCGGAGGGCAAGTAAAGCCATGTAGTAGATTTATTGCATGTAAAAGATCTTCAAGCCTTAAAGAAGCTTCTGGGTTAAGTTTAATCGCCCGTTTCGTCGCCCGAGTGATACGTTCTTTCACCGCTAGATGGCGAAAGGCCTGATGGCCTGCGACTTGCCGTGCAAAAAAAAAAAAAAAAAAGTGATAGTTGATGTCGTGGTGCACGAAGAGCACCAATCGCGTTATACTACGCGCGTATGCCACCAATCGCGGACCATTTGCTGAACGTTGCATTACACCAAGAAGTCACGCCCACACCTAAGGGGAGCGATCCACTCTGGGGGAAAACTGCGCTTGTTTAGAAAAATCACCCCTTTGCTCAAAACCTACACCAGCAGTTTTTCTGAAATTAATACAGGTTTCAATATGAATAGTAAAATACTTTAACGTATTTTTTAATGTAAATGCACAAATTATGAAAATAGTCGGTTAAACATGGGCAGGGTAAGACTCGTGACTCATAACTTTTGATTTTGATTTTTGGATAAAGTGACTTCTTACACTTATATTAAACAACTACGGGAAAATATATTACAGTACATATGATAGTTCTATAACGAGTCATGTCTGTTTACTTCCAGAAGTAAACACGTGTATTAACGCCATATTAAAATATCACATTGATCATCGCGAGCACGTCGGACTTCGTTTCAGAAACGTTTGTTTAGTAGTATTACCAATATAACACACTGTACAATTCGTAATAAAAGTAATCTCCATACAATAATGCAAATAAACTTCACTAAATGCATTGCTTGTGTTCGACGGCAAATACTCTCGAGCCCTTGCAGCATAACTATGATCTGAGATGCTTCTAGCAAGGGAGAAATTGCGTTTTTTTATCATGCCATTAGGAGACAGGCGTTTCTTTCTTCCCTTTCTCCCGCAGCAGGGAGAGCGCAGTAAGTTTTTCCCCTTTGATGAGCAGATCGTTGCTTCAGCCGATGCTGTCCTGGAGAGAGGCGGGGGCGGGGGCGGTAGTCGAGAAAGCTCCCCACTCCCCTTGAGGAGGGAGGGGAGGGGCGGGGGCGTCTAGCGAAGCCGTCACGCTTCACGCCCCCGCGGTCGCTCAAAAATAAGGCGAAAAAAAGAATACTGCTTCCACCGACGTGGAAAGTCGCCCACTGCATCGAGCAGCATACGGACTGCAAAGCGGCGATTTTCGACCGAGAGTTCGCACGGTACCTTCGGGTCTGTACTGTAACCTTGTGTAGTGGATTGAAGTCCGCGTCCCCCGACGGGTTCAAACCTGGAGTAGCCAACCTCGTCCTCGAAAACAAAATAACCTGTAATAAAACTGTAAAATAAAACAAAAGTTGATCGGAAGCTTCTTCAGGCCAGGCAATTTTTGCCTATGGTTGGTGCTGATAGCACTCCGCAAAATTTCTGTATGGTAGTTTTGGGCAGTACTACTAAGCGAAGAGATAGCTACCGCGCTTGACCACCATAGTATGGCGTCGCCGTCGTCTTTAACTCTTTTAAAAATATTTTTATATATTAAAAATTTCTACTACGTTAAGTTTAAAATAAAAAGAATCTAAACATGCGAAGGGTCTGGGTTAGGGTGACTGTTCTTTCATCCCCGGGCGTAGTATAAATACGTAAAAATAATTATTAATAATTAAAATAAGTAATAAAAAATACAAAATCGGTGTAGTCGCAACTCTTGTCGGATGTTCGTTCGGGCTGCGGCCACTCTCTACCCGCAGAATAATGTTAGAGAATCTAATCTGAATGCTGCCAAGAAGAATTATTCTGAAGGTGAAATTCTGTCAATGTATTTTTAGGTGGCTTATGAAAGAAAATTTGAACATTTGCAAGCTCCTATTCTAAAACATATCGTTCCATTCTAATATATTTATTAGAATGCAATTTTGTAGAGGAAATCATACGAAAGGGAATTATTCCATATTCCGTAATATCCTACGTGAAGGCTATGCTGACTACGTGAAGGCTATGATAAATCTTGACCACTCAAGTGATCCAACTCCTGCACCACGTGCTGTAAATATCGCCGTGCAGGCATTATACTCTAGCGACCTGTGGCATTCATCGCCTGGGTGCTATGGGCCGCCTCTTTGTCGTCACATGTAGGTGTCATCACAGCTTGGGCATGTGGTTCGCGTGACCATCGTTAGATTCCAGCGCTAAAAACGCAAAACACGTTTTGTGAGATTTATTTCTTGTTGAGAATATGGTGGATGTATCCCAAAACAACTCATCAGTTCCCTACCAGGAGACCAAGACGCATAGAACGACGCCTTATTTGTTTCGATTAGTGGTCGGGAAGCGGTCTGATCATGAATGACGGACGGACGCAGGATACTCAAAGGATATATTGCTGTTTTGATTGACTATTTCACTCATGAAATTAAAACCAATAGTGTTATACGCCCCAATCAGGGTGGTGTATCTCAAAAATAATCGCTCTTAATCGATTTTTCTTGCCGCTTCTCCCTAATAGGCATTCACAAATTGTGCCCTATTTAGGGGGCGGTGTACATCGATCGCTATGACCAATGTCCAATAAACCGGGTATGTATTATATATACGCGCTTCGCGATTCGGGGATTTATCGACAATTTCCAAAGCAGTCGTGATATTATGATTAATTTTGTGTCTCCGGGCGCTTCAACCGTTAAAGTCCTTAGCCGCAAGTGTAGGGCATGCTATTTCTCGATCTCGAACTAAATTAGAGATATTGATGTAAAAGAGACTCGACATCTTTATGTGAAGTCAGTTCCGACCAGACCTACCTTGACCTCACAGTGCGAGGTGAGAAGAGAGGGACAACTGAATATCTCCTCCGCGTTCGTGTGTACTCTGGTAAATGACAACTACGCCGAGCTACGCTAAACTTCATATACCGCTTGGCCTGAGCTCTCGGAACTGTTCCAACTGCAAATGCGCCTCCTCGCAACGTGCGAACGACGTGGCCACGCTTAGCTCAGAGTTCTGTGGAACTAGCAGACTCGGGTCTCTAACCGTCTGTCGCAAGTAGTTCCTCGTATGCCGCTTTTCATGCCGAAGTCCCATATGACTATTCCTCGTAAGCCTATAGTTTTCGGAACCGTTCCTTTCTTTCAGGAGCCGGGCCGCCCTCGAGCCCCACCAACTCGCAACTTCAGCGTAGCTCAGGGTTTCGTGGAAGTAGGACTCTGGGTGCCTCGTCTGGCGCAGGTCTCTAGTCAGTGTGGCAATCTTAAACGTAGCCGCCCCTCTCCAAAAAATTAAAAACGTAAAAGTGTATCAAAAAACAGTTATTTTATGTTTAAAAAAATTACAAGTTCAAGTTAGAAAAAGTTTTTAGAAATACATTTTAAATAGTTTTAAGTAAAAAAATTAGTGATAAAATAATAGCATTTCCACGGCGAGCTTCAACGCTCACAAAACTGTTGTGTTTAGTTAGTGTTCAATAAAATCACTTGTTAATATGAATTTCAGTAGAACCTATTTTAGTGTAAGATTTAGGTACGGCTCTGTGAAATGAACCTTAAAGATATAATAATTGAAAATTTTATGAAATATCCGACTACTGTACCGCAACTTATAAAATTACGATAATGATTTTCTCGCGTTCTAATTTCTTTTTCAATTTTTTAATAATATTTTCCCATCAGTTGCATTATCGGGCCCCTTGACTACGGGGCTCCGTACAATCGCCCGATCTGCCCATGCCTAGCGCCGCAACTGTCTCCAGTCGTACAATTCTCAGATTATAGAATATGTCAGGGGTAGACTAGTGTATTTAAGAAGCCAGTGTCACGTGAATCTCAACTGAGAACTGATTTTTTTATTGAGTGAGATGTTGGGTGCGATGGACCGTCTTGAACGACATGAAAGATCTTACCGTTACGGAATGTGTGATTCTTTGGGGGATCAAATGATGCAGATACTGGTAGATGGATTATTGTGGCGAATGGATAGACGGACCGGTTCTTAGGGTTCTAAGGGTGCCTCCGTGTCTTTCAACCTAGTAAAGTTTCATTGTGTATTCACTTACAGATTTCTTTTATTCGAATTATATAATTTTAGCTGAACCCCTGCGATTATATCGCAGAAAAGTAAGAGCTGTTGAAAAAATACCTCCGAAAAGAATTAGGCATATATATTTTGCATTATATAAAACATCGAAAATCCCCAAAATGTTCATGTCTTTTCATTTCATGAAATCAGTTCCTCCAAAACTGATGAAATGACAAAGGTTTACGAATTCTGGAATTACAATCACTGTTTTTTGTGAACGCGAGTTCAACAAGTTTCTGAAAATGTAATTGTATTATTTTATATTACCAAGATCTGTTCACGTATGTTATAAAGGACTATTGTAGGATATCCTGCTATCCACATCAACTTAAAAACGTGATGCATAACTGATAATTACGATCACTGAAAAGTGTGTGTGTAAAGGAATACATGTATCAGACGATTGCAGGACATTGCGTTTATTTATACACATTCATTAATCTTTGCGTAAATCTTGGAACTTAAACGCTCGCTATCTTCATTTCGTCAACTTCGATGGAAGGCTACTCGTATATTGTTGGTGTTGAACATGACGACGTAATGAACAAATGACGACAGATAGGCATTCATTCTATTAATTTTGCAATTTCATGGAAATTTAATGTTTTTTCTACAAAACTGGGCGAAAATACAAAACTATAATACATCTGAGCCACACTATGTTTTCATGTCAAGCAAAAAAAACACGAAATTTTATGTAATAGAAAGCTCTAATTGCTTTCTAATCGAAAATCCAGAGAGTTTGAATAATAAATATTAGATAAAAATCGTGTAGTATCCTGTCGTATATTAGGAAACATAATTTACAACTTCAAATGGGAGTTCGTCCATACAAAAACACTTGACCTACATGTGCGCTGTTGTGCTGTTCCTGGATTTGCGGGTGTTTTGTAGAATTGAGACATACTCAGAGTGTCAACAACAGCAGAGAGCGTAGCCAAAAATGAAGGGTTCGAATCTTGCGGAAGACAGGATTTGGAGATTTTGTGGTGGAAGGATCTTTCAGGGAATCGAACTGCCGGAGTGTGAACCTGGGATTGGGTGTGAGAATACGTCTTTCCGTCCCCTCCACCGTAACTTAAACATAGGAATAGCCTCAAGAGACTTACGACGATCATGCCAACACGCAAGAGTAGCCAGTGGAGTCGTGATGAGTGGTTGACTGACGTTCGGGAACATCTTGAGGAAGAGTTCACGCGAAGCAGCGCTGGGAACTATGCAGAGTACACGCGTTGGCCAAGGGATTGTAAAAAGAACTGCAAAAACAAACAAAAAACAATGGGCTGTAAGCGCTGTCATGCATATGCTAATTCACATCGCTGAAACCATTAATAGCCGAGGAGCACAACCCGTCGGGGCAAGTAAACAGGTGAGAAGGAACGTGTTAATTTTTCTGTACTGCATGCGTGCTACGCAGTTTTCCATCACTAGTGGAGAGGACGGACTTCCAGAGGAAGTGTCGGATATCGTGTTCATGGGAACGAAGAGGGGAGCGGTGAGGGCGTGTGTATTTGAGAAGAGTTGCAGGGAACAGGGCTATTGTGAAGCTTTTTATGGTTATGGCGAACAGAAAATGTCTCAGGTGCTGAAATGTAAAAAACAACAACAAAAAACCTTTCACATCACGAAGAGACGACTTTTCAGGTTACGGTTTGGAGTCAGGGTATCATTGTACTATGATTAATTAATATTCGTGTTTTTATTTGGAGAAATTTTAAGTGTTTGGGAATTCACTTGTTAAAGGACAGATTGATCATGCATCTGCAATTGTTAGAAACTCCTTCCATGTAACGTTCTCATGAGGGAAAGTTACGGCAATTATTAGGGAAGAAAAAGGATTGCACTAAAAAATATTAGTTCTGGAGCGTATCAAAAACGACAGAAAGATGTGTGTATGTATCTGGATATGCGACATTTTCCGTTATCCCCGTATGGTTATAAGAGACGAAGATTAAAAGGGGAATGTTCTGGAGCAAATGAGGGAGGGATATGTTTTCTATTCCTAAAAAAGCCATTAAAAAAACTTCGGCGGTTATAAGAAGAAAATTATAACATTGTTTCATTGTTTCGAAGCCAGATACCGCCATGTACCAAATAGAAAGAAAATGCAAATCTGCTGGCGAGGATTCTTTAAAAAACGGTGGACAGAATGCGATACTCCAAAGATGGAAGTGTGAAAGGCAGATTGTCATGTATAAGGTCCTGTATAATTAACGGGCAGCTGAACTAGGTGGGGGTGCGTCTGGTGACGTGTGTTTTCTCATAGCAGGCGTGCAGACCAATGAGTTCAGAGGCGTCAGCTACTAAGGTCCTCCCTTTCTGGAACTGTATTCCTGGCGGTATTTTTCCCTTTCTGGAACTGTATTCCTGGCGGTATTTTACCCTTTCTGGAACGGTATTCCTAGCGGTATTTTTCCCTTTCTGGAACGGTATTCCTCCCTTTCTGGAACGGTATTCCTGGCGGTATTCCTCCCTTTCTGGAACGGCATTCCTGGCGGTATTCCTCCCTTTCTGGAACGGCATTTCTGGTTGTATTCTTCCCTTTCTTTTGATTTTAGAAAAAATAGTAATTCCGCAAGAGATTAAGGCAAAGTAGTATATCGAAAACGTTTACCTCACGTGGGTTATATACAAAGTGTAAGCTTATTTCGGGTTATGGTAGGGCCTGCTATGCACACTGCTATTTTCTGTTGTCACCTGCCCTCCCCGTGATTTACGTAATGTTAGTGGTTTGTGCATCTGAATGGGTCTCGATTTCTGAACAAAAGTCACGGAAGTAACAAATAGGTGGTCTTGAATTTTTATTCTCCATCTTCTTTTCAAGCCTCCTATAAATTCTCTTATTTAATTATTTTTATCACTTTGATAGGTCCAACATTTTTGTTTATTCTCAACCAATGAATTTTTTTCCGAGCGAATAACCCCTCTGGGTATCTGATAAATGGAACTGCCAGCAATACAGAAACATCATGTACAGTAGCGAATGTAGATCTGTGTCATGTGTAACGGACATGTAGGTCACAACACCTCACATAATTTTTGCAAGCATTAAAAAATAAAAGAAAGTTTATAAAAAACATAAAATATGTTGATGCTGGTTCGTGCTACTGAATGTACGAGAAAGTGTGATTTAATCAACGAATCAGTAAATCTCCGCGTAAGCATCTCTTCGTTTCAAGAAATAAATTTTGTTTACGACAGGAGGAAAAAATCCTGTTTTCAAAGCCATGTGCACTCTAAGTATCAATACTTACTTAAGACACTTAATACTTACTTAATACATACTTAAGACACCAAGTATTGATAGCACAAATGTGCCCATCTGTCAACCAAATATCGTTCACTAGTAGGACGGCCGAATTTTTCATCCTTCTGAAGTAAAGTAAAAACTTTTAGGAATATTCCAAACCTGTCTCATTAGAAAGAAGGATTTGAAGCTTTCAGAAAAAGTTTTTTTGATTATCCATCGGAGGCATACAGTACCCAATATGTTACTAGTGGTGCTGCAAATGGCACAGGCTTTCTGGTATAAGTTAGTTTGCTATTCTCTTGTGTAAGAGTTAGCGTATGACTAAATGTAATGGAATTTTTAAGGAAAAGGAGGTCCTTATAGGTAAATAATATACTCTTAGTAAGAAACAGATGTTGCCCATTGGGCGGCATTCTACAAAACTCGTTCTCTTTCCGCGAACCGAGGCCTTTTATTCGCCCTTCGGCAACCAATACTCCAGGCCTGTCCAACGAGCTGGAATCGGGACTTCGTGACTTGAAAATGCTCCGGTCATCGCCAAGGCCTCTGCCTTCCATTCTCCTCCATTTCTTCCACTTTCTCTGTGCGGGCGGCCCGCTGCATCGCCGCACTGATTCGCATTATTCCTTCCACGCATCATTCCTCGACGTCGGTGGTGAAGCGGTTAGCGTATCGGTCTGTTATAAGCAAGGTTCAAACTTAATCGAAGCCTGTATTTTTAAGGTCGAAAACATTCTTTGTTCGCCTTCCATCTGAGGGGGAAGTAAAGCGGGCTGTCCCATGTTCTAGATTTACTGCAAGGAAATATCCTCAAGCCTTAAAGAAGCCTCGGAGCTAAAATTCAAATCGCCTGTTTCATTGCCCGATGGATACTTTCTTTCGCTGCTAATGGGGAAAGAGCGTTGCGAAATTTGCGTGGTCAGGCGGAAAAGAAGACCTGACGACCTGAGACTCACCACTGAAAATAAGGCATCATTGAATTGGAATTGAATTGAAAACGTCTTTTGCAGTTGGGAACACACGGCAAACTGCTCCAAGAACAAGGTGAAAGAGATTGTACTGAAAATTCTTCAATCGAAAACAGAGAAAAGGGAGAAAGTCTCTGTCGAGGAGAAATATTAATCCTATCGTATGCAATATCTGGTCATTAGTTACATTGATAACAGTTCGAAAATATTCTTTCCCACGAAGACTATGGAACAGTTTCAGATAAGCGGAGCTCGTTGGGTGGACATTGAATCACACCGTCTCTGCGAACGAATCAATACGTTGAATAGTTCTTGGTGCTTGACCGTTGGGCCTCAGGAGAAACAGCTTTGCCGCACTTCACTGTCCTTGCGACTTGCGCGTTGCGTGATTTGTGTTTTGGAACACCAGATTTCAGACCTATTCTTTTGATATTTTGTCAGTCGGATACTTATACTGTCTGGATTATTTTAATGACTTGATATTTTGATTTTGGACGTCGAAAATGCAAAGATGCTTAGCTGATACGACTCCTTGTCCCCCTTCATTTATTCATTCTGATTTGTGGGCAAAAGGAAAGATTACGTCACTGAAATGCTGCTATTGGTGTCACTAGGAAACCACTGCCGGCGTTATCACGTGACCGTCAAAGGTCAAGCAAGAAGTTTGGCGCGACGTATGGTCTTCTCGGAACTGACCTTGAAGTGTAGCACATGGGCTCGTTTGGCAACACGTGTCCGCGATTGCCGTGGGACCGCCGTTTTGGGCCTGGTCTGCGAAACGCGAAGGGGGACCGAAATTGGTCGTCACTTGACAGGCGGGCGGGCGTGCAACAGTAGGCGGTTCGACAGGCTGGGCAGCAGGCGTGTTCCTCGGGGTGTGACCGAGCCTCCTTCCCCCCACTCCTCCTCCCGCGCTCGTTTGCCTCCCACTCCGCCCCCGCCCCCTGCCGCCGCCGCCGGCTGCTCCGCGGCCCGTGACTCACCGCCCGCTCAACTCGCCACCGCCACCGTCGCCGCCGCCCGCCGCGGCAGTCAGTGCGGCGACTTGATCGCCCGCGGTCGCAGCGGTGTGCGGAGTGGTGTTGCGGTGGCGGTGTGCGTGCTTGGACTCGTGTGGCGGTGGTGCGTGCGAGTGTGTTGTGGGTCCGCGGTGGTCGCCGCGCTCGGCCCGTTTCGGCGCCGCTGCGTCTGGTCGCGGCCCGGGGCGAGGAGGGAGCGGGGAGGAGGTAGCGGCGGTGGATTCGTGAGCGCCGGTGAGTGACCTGCCTGTGGGCGCTTGCGGAGCGCGCTGGTTCGAGGACCTGGCGGCTGCTGCTGCTGCTGCTGCCTCGCCATTGTGTTTTGCGCGAATGTTTTCATTTCGAACAAAGGAAAATGTGGATATGTTTTTGTTAATTACGGTATTCTGAGCTATTTTTCTTCTGCCTTAGGAATGTTCTTTTCTTCCCTTGTAGTCAAAACGAGTCTTAAGCCCTGTGATGACATAATATAATAATAATGGTTTTATTGTGTCCGGTTTTTTTTGTCTTAAAAATTTGAAAGGGTTTAGCGTTATTAGCACCTTAGCATTTGTAAAAGCAATGTGTACGTAAAATCATCGTTATTGCGAACATGCAGTTATCGTTCCATTTTTGTTCCAGTTACAACTTACATTTTTATTTGTTGTGCCAAAGCATTGTTGTGCCATGTGCAATGTGTATAAATGAAATCAACTGTGTAAACATAAAATAAGTATCCGACCTTTTAGAGGGAACATATTTAGCAACTTAATTTATGCCAATAATAATAATAATAATAATAATAATAATAATAATAATAATAATAATAATAATAATGTGCTGAATAAAATAAATTGTCGGAGTCGTGGTGAATGCGTTCATGCCCGAAGTCTCCTTCGCGTGCGAGAGGGAAGGTGAGCCCGTCTGCCCCCCCCCTCCCCTCCCCCTCCCCTCTCGCTCTTCCGCCAGTGTTCGCTGAGCCCAGGTGCTGAGAGCTGCCGCCCGCTCGTCGGGTCGAAAACCTCTTTTTCTTCGCCGCGCGCTTGCCAGCGTGGCTGCCTGCCGGCACGGCCGGGCGGAGGTGCTGTGCTGCGCTGCGGTTGCGCTCTGGTTCCGCTCTCTGGCGGGGGCTGTTCTATAGAGAGATTACGATAAGGACTGGCCGCTTTGACACCTTCTGCTAGGCTACTTTGCCAACGAAACTGCAGCCCTTGCACCCAGGTTGTGGGTGCGTTCCTTTATAGTTAGCTCATTTGCATATGGGTCCTCCGCATGACATTCATTAGTTTCCCGACTTGTCAAAATGGTCCCCTCTTGGAGTAATTCTGCTATAGCAGAGTAGAGCAGCCGCTCCTGTTTAATACCTTCACGCGGAAGGTAGCGACGTTGTGCAATGACAGTTACGTGACAGACCTTTCGTGTTATACTGTCTTACCTTAATCAGAAGGTACGACCTAATCCCTCCATAAATATGCATTCTGTAGAAGTATTTAATACCTTACAAATGGCAAAATGGCCGGTGATAGATAGGTTGCGTTTTTTGAAATTGCCAACTCCCTCTTGTATATCCTTACCAAATCTAAAACTTCGACAAGAAGAAAAAAGTAGGAAATGTGGCGAGTAAAGAATTCGTGAAGAAGTTGAAATCATATCTTCGTGTTAGGTAATGTTTGATGCGTCTAACGAACACTGACGAGTCAATTCTAAGTCTTGGGCGTAGGCATAGCACAGGGTCAGAAAATTCAAAACTTCTTGCATGATGAAGATTTGTTTATTCTTACGTCGCGTGACTCGCCAATTGTATCAACTCTTTGACACTATCGCTAACTCGTAAATCTTAACCTGAAGTTCGTTAAAAGTTTCAATAACCGTTTAAAATTCATAGTCTGCTGGTTCATCTTGATTATAAAAAAAACACCCTCAAAACTATCTGTACACTGATCTTTATAATATCTTACCCGCAAATACTAGAACTTCTACATACATTTAAAAATAAGTGCAAATTTTTCAACCAAATAAATATTTTTATGGTGTTAGGATTGAAAATAACTTCCCTTGGCCAAAAGACACTCTAAAGACAAGTTCTGATCGGCTTGAAACTAAATCGAATTAAATTTGTTTGTGAATTGAATTGTTAAGGACACTGCAGATTTTTCCGGGCTTGGGGTGGGGTGTACAAGTATATTCTAATCTGCGTAATGCTTCGAACAGATTGTGAGGCCCCAGGTGCACGGACTATCAGGTGGCGTGACAGGGGAGGGCTGATACGGGTTCGTTAGCGCCCGCCTGCCAAGTGTACACGACGCGAAGCGACGCCGCGCCGCTTGCTTTGGACAAAGGATGATCAGGCATGAACTGCATTTTTAAACTAGCCACGTTGGTCACATGAGTGTGAAGGGGTTCTCCGACTATAAATATACTATTCCATTTCAGATAAAAATGAACAACTAAACATCATCTCAGTATATCACATATTTTCTGTGAAATTTTGCCGAGAAATATTTCGTTTCTGCTCTGCGGTTTCTTGACAGTTTCTCCTCAAGAACGTTATGCTTAGTGAGTTGTAGCTCTGAGAATAGTTCTAAGTATTTCCGAAGAAAATAGTATTTTTCGAATTTGCGAACGCAAATGTGTGATTTAACGGAACTGGAGTTTAAATTGGAGTGTGTTGTGTCGCGGGCTGTCTTGGGATCACGTCCGATTTTAGGTCGTCAAATCTTAAGCCCGTCAGTAGGCCGTCAGAATGGCAGGGCACTCGGTGTTTGCAAATGACGCTAATCATCTCCTCATTCTGCATCACCTCTTCGAGTGTTGGATGAATTTGCGGATATATACACGCTGCGACGAAATTGGGAAACTACAAAGAACGCGTTCTGCGGGAATCTATGCTTCTGTGGCCGAAACAACGGGATTCTTTATTTCTACTATTATGAGGAACACGCTGATGTATTTTTTACCGTCTGCAAGACTCACCCTTTATTTTTTAGATGCTGCATGTTAAGTCTTAAGCATGTATCCTAAAAAAATCGGGTTCAAAAAGTAATTTATCCACTTTGATTATGTAAAGTCAAATTATACGAAATCGAGATAATGTGGTAATAAGGATTATTAGCAATACGTGTTCTAATAATCCATGACCTCGTATTAATTTCAAACAACAACAGTAGATCTCCTTCTACAGAAGGCAGGGTCAAATTTAAACGAAAATTATAGTAAAAAAGCTTCGTCCTTGACCTAACGGCCTTAATTGATAATTCTGTCTTGTATTGTAATAAGATGTCTTAAGACACTTATTTCGTAACTACTAAAATTGGAAGAAACACATTGAATCAGCCATTGCTTACATTATTTTATCGACTGTAATTCCACTGTCTAGTCTGTCGTGTTTATTATATTGTTCTTTATCGACTCAGCCGCTTGAAGTCTGAGTCATGGTTATTGTTTACAACTCTATTATGGAATTCAATACAATGAAAAATAGCTTAATATGAATTCGCTCACTGTTTTGTAATGTTAACGTGATTCGAATGTCAAATAAATATTTATTATTTATTCCCTTCTTTTCTGAGTTCCATGTGGTAACTTAAACTTTGTAATCCTAAAAGGAGTCTCCCAAAGAACATTTTTCAAATGCAAATTCCTTGTTTATACGATTTTGATATCTGGGAGGTTATGTATTTGTATTTTAAAATTGTCATCCGACCAATGAGCCCACATTATTGTATTACATTTTAAAACGTCCAAGTATTCGTTTTGCTCAAAAAGAAATATTATGAACTATCCTCCAATTGTCGGAAGTTGCAGTTCGTGACGTCCCTTGCGTAATTAGCCTCTTAAGAATGCGATAAATTACAGATACATACTCTAATTGTTAACGAGGTAGAAACTAGACGTCATGGAAGGTCGGTGCTAACCAACTGAATGCTTTTACAGACGATACGCGACGGAACACGCTCTCGGTGCATGTGACCTTTCAGTCGAGTCATTTCGGGTGGCGAACGAGTTATTGTCTAGTCAGTGCTTTTCGCTTTTTCTCTTTCGTGGTAATTGTGGATTGTACCCAAAGTAAATGCTTTCTGGAGGTAAAAGAGAAAACAAAACTAGGAAAAGATGAAAAATACTGGGAAATCAAAGTGCAAAACTATTCCTAAAGTATTCTTGCCTCTCTGGAAGATAGATTTGAAAATAAGATGACTCCCTCGTCTTGAAACTAATTTTCATTCGATTTTATCACTTTATCTGTGGACAGGAAACGATTCTGAAACAGTTTTCCTAAGCCTGTGAAGTGCTTACATCCGATACTTGGTTAGCCAGAATTATTTTACCCATGGTAGACATTTAATGTATCACTCGTATAAGTTTTTTTACATTAATTAAAATATATTTTTTGCTGATTAATTTTACTCTAATTCTAGGGTTTAAAGGTTCTAATTTTTAAAGCAATTTGATTGGGGGGGGGGGATGACATGTTAAAGAGCTTCAAACCCCTAATCATAATTGACTTCTGTATTTAAGGCTGAGAAAATTGGAAATCACATGAAAAAGCGATTCAGGTGACCAGCGAGGACCCTGGTACGATATTGTGTGATGTTATTATACTTGGTTTGTGTAACGTGGCGCCTGAAGGTATTATATTCAAGATGGAATATGGCACGACGTTTTGCGTCTTTCTCGGTCCTGCCGCAAGACGTCGCATGATCCATCGGGCCCCAGCATCTCGTTTTCGTGAGAGAAAATTTCTCAAGTAGGCGAAATTTTCACTTTCAACGTTCACCCAGTATGATAAGCCTTTACAGCGCCCGTTGCACTTTTCCGAACAGCCCCATTCACATTTCACTTGAGCAGTGTCAGAAGTCACATACGGTAGTTACTCGCGACTGTATAATTTGAGGAAAGGTTGTGTTTTGGTGAAATGGTTGGCGATTGTGGGCTCTTTTCCTTCAAGTCTGTTACTTGACTTTCCGTGCGAAAAATGCATATTTCACGTGTTGCTATGTGTTATCCAGTTTCCAGTTTCAACCCTACCGAACATTTATGACTTACGATATGTGATGACGGTGTGTACTCAAGAGTTGTATTAGACCTCACGGCTTTTATAGAGATTGAGATAATGAGTTTCCATCCCAGAGTAAGTTGAAAATTCGCACTAGAAAATTTTGTTGCACGGTTAGATAATTGTTTATCCTAGATAGCGAAGTTTCGGTCTCATTAGAAGAACGCAATAGTGATTTTTTTAAAAGAAGGGAATGTCTTTGCTGTTATTCACTTCGATAACTTGTCTTGGTAAATCTTTTTATCTGACAGTGGGCATTAAACTAATCGAACATAATAGTTCCAGAAACAAAAGTGATTTTAAACGGTGATTTGGATACTACTACGATTCATTGGTGAGAAGCTCTTAGCTTGGGAGATTTGCAAAAATTATATATATGAATATACCGATCGAGTTAGTGGTGCGTGCACACATTTTGATGTACTGCTCTGCGTAAAGCCTGGTCTCAACGCATGAACATCTAACATAGTGTTAAATGTATGCATGTTAAGTGTTTATGCGGTGTCTCTACTTCTTAGCATGTTAAACATAACATTTGGAACTTGTTGAATGTTTTTTCAGCAGACATTGAAAACGTGTTACGACTGTTCGGGTGTGGTCGGCTAAACTCACGGCAAGATCGTGAGTTTTGCAATTACAAATTTGGATGTTCTAGGTAAAATGAAATGATCGAAGGCAGAATCAATAAACCACTTGGAGGTGATAATGGGGCGCCCTAATATATGGGAGATTGACAAGTGAAAACTCAAAAGACCATTTTTTTCAGTTTACTCAAATTGCACAATATTTACGAGGTGACAAAGTTGAAATAAAAATTCAGCACCCTCCCCCCAAAAAAGGAATGATAGAAGAGATATTTATTTTTTCCCGCCAAACTACCATTTGGCTAGACTATAGGGAAAAAAGTGCGACGCATATTAGAGGTTTCAGCTACTCCTGGAACGCAGTCGAATAGAAAATAGCACCAACGCTATGACGCGACATTCAGGGTACACATTTACCGTGATGCAAAGCTCAAGTTTGCATTTAACATGTTGACGCGCCTTAATGCAAATACACTACCACTTCACCAGGATATCCGTCGAGAGCAAATTAAAAATAATGTACTGATTCAAGTAAATAGGAATGCGTACGAGTGCCCAATAAGTTAACACGTTTTATGACTGTAGGCTGGGTCATTTCAGGTAAAAACACAAACCTGACACAAACACGTGCACTCGTATTCCTCGTAATATTGGTAATAAATTCCTCAATTTTTTGGCATGAGGAGGACAGATTATGAGAGTGTATTTTTTTTATTTCGTCGCAGTCTGTATATCCTCTCAACTATGCGGATTTTTAAGGTTCGAAGCGCTTTTGTAAACTCGGGTAGGAATTAGCGATACTTGCGAACTGTGTGTGTGTGTTGCAATTCTGTTGGCCGGCTACCCGGCTAATTTGTTCACTGCCTAAGATATGTCACGATCGCAAGGCCGCGCGTGATGCAGCAATGTTGTAATATGCACCCCAATTCTGACAAATTTTAAAATTGTCTGAAACCAGGGTAAAAGTAGATTTAGAACTCTCCTCAGGTCTTGGGCTCACTATAAACCCAACCTTCTGGACGTTATCGATGTGGAGAAATCGCAGAAAAAAAGCAGAAACGAAGCGATTGTTGGCAAAACGACGTGAACACATGTTAATTTAATTGAGGAGAAGATGGCGCTGTTTGTTTCCCCCGTAACTTGGAATGACTCGTCCTGTACAATCGCTGCCGGTGAGCTTCCTCGGACAGCGCTGTTTTGCAGTGGAGCGAACACTTGCTGGCCAGACGCCGCCGCCGCTGGCCCCGCCGCCCCCAGGGCGCGCGGAAGTTGCGTCACCGCGTGATTCACTTGTGTCTGCGTTTGCGCCTCCTCGCACCTCCCCCCTCCCCAGCCCCCCTCCTTCCACTGGTCCGAGGCGACCGTCTTGCTGGGCCGCGACCGGGGGCGTGCCCGTGGAAGACATCAGAAATAGAGATGCGACATCGATAACAAAACATAGATGTTGCCAAAGTGATGTTCAACATTGAAACATAGACCAAAACAATGTTTTGAAGTTTGGTCAGTAACCTCTAACATTAATTCGTGAGCAACAAAATTTAATTTAACAATGGCCGTACATGTATTAATTTATAATTAAAATTTCACTGAAAACAAAGTTAACACCCCTCTCCATTTGCGAAATACGAGGAAAGTCGACGAAAATACCAGGACATCAGGATCCCCGGCTCGGAATAGTAGTATTTGATTCGAACACAGACGGTAGTACCAGTAGTACGGATTTTAACTTTTAGATATTTTTAGATTTTTAGATATTTTTAGATTTAGTATTTCAGATTTTAACTTTTATAAAATTGGGATAATGGGCATTTTTCATCCACGAAAATACATCGAGCACAAAACGTCGATGTTTAAAAAACAAAGTTCAAATTCAATGTTTAAACTCCTTTTTATAGAAAAATCCATATTTTGGAAATATTGGCATCGATGTCGCATCCCTAATTGGAAAGAGCGTCGAGGTGTTGAGCTGCGTACGGAAGGGGCGACGGTTAATGGCAATTAGTAGGAAGTGTTATGATCTCGGAAATGTTAGGTATAATTCCATCAGGTTTTAAAACAGCGTGGCGCTTTTTCGGATTAACACACTCTCTACCACGTGTCCAGCTACCACAGATAGGTACGTCGGCGGGCTCATCTAAATAAAATTTTACTTTCTCTCTTGTCGGTTACGAAGTGAGCTTATAAATATGGCGCAGGTTTGAATTTCAGGAAGACCTCTGAAATGTCGGTAATTTCTGAAGATCAACTTTAATTTTGATGTGTCAGGAGCGTTCGTATACTACTGAATTAGCCGGCAGGACTAATGGAAGTTTATTTGCGTGTGGAATTTAAAAATCTCAGTTGGAATCCCAGCACCAGCAAATACTTTTGCGGGTTCAAGTAGTAGTATTAGTACAGTATTACTTAGTTGTTACAAAAATACGAAAAAGTACGTGCTGCTGCAACACCACTAGTTTTGTTTTGTGTCTAATGCGCTTCTTTCGGCAGATTGATGAATAGTGCTGGGCGGAGGCGAGCATTTTTTTCTGCTTTTTCCTCTCTCACTTGGCAAAAGGCGGCGTGCTTCTCCGAAGAATAGCACATGGTCGTTCTGCCGATGACGTCATGGAGAATGATTGTGCGGCGAGCGTGTTTCTTTTCTTGCTTCAGCTACTGTCCGAGCTGTTGTAGTTCGAGTTGCTTGTTATAAAGTGAATAATTATGTTGAAGCGCAAAAGTTTTTGTTTTACTCGATTAACGGGCTTGACGTAGCCTCGAAATATCATCTCGTTTACAAGCATACTTTATCTTTACCATTGTAATTAAACTTTTCAAATTTGCATTATTTAATGGAACGTTTGCCTGTCTACAACATACAATGTGCGTCAAGTCGTTTTGGTTTAGGGAACCTAGCAACTTTTTCTCTCTCCCAACCCCTTCAGTCTGCTCCCTTTCCGCATGCCTTTCACTTAGTTTTTTAATCATTAAAAAAATTATTATTATTATCATCATCATCATCATCATCACCGTTTTGATACAAGAATTCGAAGCAACGGAAGTCCACAAGCAAAGTTTTTAGTGTGTTTGCTGAGGATGGATTTTTCTGCCATTTTTGTACAAATCGTACGTTACAAGAAATTGTGTGCTGAGTGGTTCTCGGTTAGGGGAAGGGTAATCTATAAAATACTTTGGTGTTTTGGTGTCGCTTCTTCGTGTTGGTAAAGAAAAGAATCTCGGTAAACTGTAAGTCTGTTTTTCGAAATATTTCTTGAAAAAGAATGTGGCTTGTTGCCGGTAGACTCACTCTTCCATTACCATACGGGACCGCTTCGCAATGCGAGTTATTTCGTTTGCGTTCTTTTGTAGAGTGTTTGTGATAAACTGTATCAGGACCCTTGCGTTTCTGGGTCATTCTAAATAGTTTGTAGAAGGCTGAGTTTCTTGCTCGAGTTTGTGGATCGCATATCCCGACGTGTTTACACGTTTCCTTTGAAAAGAAGCGTCAAATAAAGCGAATGTTATAATCTGTTGCGTTCTGTTTTTGTTGCGACACATGCGCGGCCTAGAAATGCTTCCAACTTAATGAAATGAAGCAGTTCACAGTCTACTGCATGTTGCGCAATGGACGGATATTAAATATTTAGGAGGGTAATTGTCTCTCTCACATTCCCACTCGAAATCATTCAACAACCAAATTGGTTTTTGATTGATGGAACTTTGGATTCCATTCTTGCAGTGTTTGTATTTTTTTCCTGCAGTCTTCTGCGAGTTTAGCATAGTGCAGACGTGTATGAAGACAATTCAGAAATTGAGATGTTGAGATCTGGGAATAATATACCAGAACTACGAGAGTTGGTTTCAACAGGATAGAAGCTGGCTGTCCATTCGGCCTAGTATCTCCCTCCCTCTCATTTGTCCGTTTTTCTTTTCTAGAGAATTTATGTTAATTGTAATATTATTTTACAAAATAAACTTTTATGCTTTGCTCGCCGGAAAAGAAATGTGGATATTTTGGGCCGAATGTATTTTCTGTAATCTTTATTTAACATCTTTATTTTTAAAAGAAATGTGTTCGTAGATTTTGGAAAATCAATTTCTCCGCCGATGTGGTGCCCCAACCCTATTCCTCGCTTTCTCCCCCCCCTCCCCGTGGCCGCGCGCGAGATCCGTTGCGAATCGCGTTTCAGGCTCTGCCGCGCCGAGCGATGGGCGATCGCCTGCCCGCGGAGATGAAACCGCCGAAGGGGGCGGGGCCCATCCCTCATTACTTTACTCTCTGAGGTACGCGCGTGCATCACGCAGGCGCGGACGCCACTGGCGCCCTACTTCCCGCGAGGAAAGCGGAGAGCCATCGCCCACGTCTGTGCAGGGTGTCTCAGGACAAATGTTACCAATTTCTAGGACGTTGATAATAATCACTTTTTTACCAATAGACAGGCACTGGGAAACCGCGGAGAATCTGAGGGGTTGCTTCGGGTTTTGGTTTGCACGTATACACAGTATTAGGAGTCTCAGAGTATGTGTGACACTTCTAGGACGTGTAGAGGCGTCGAATATGATAACTATTTGCCAGTGAACATAGTGGGAATTCGTGTATCAATTTTTTTACACATTTTGTCCTCTGAATTTTAGGCAACTTCTTATGAACAGACTACGTTCTAACGCAGTCGATGGGAATTCATGCCTCCGTCAAACATTTGTGCATAAGACGTTGCCTAGAATCAGGGGCAAATGCCACATGTATGTAACGCTGTTACATGCAATTCCCCGCGGTCGAAGATAATAACTTTTTGTCAATGAACATGTGCGAAATTGATGAAGCCACACTTGTGGTACTTCGGACATCGCGTCCCCGATTGGTAGGCAACTCATCGTGCGCTGGTTGGGGTTTGGGCGCTCTTGCCCTCGGACAATGGCGGTGTTTAGTTTTGTCTTCATTGTGCATTGTCGTTACCATTCGTGCATCAAATCTCTTGGCTGTCAAATCGATGTTTGTAGATGTTGGAAGATGAGACTCCCTTCGCAGATGAGAGAGCATTTATTCCTTTCTGAATGCGTCAACAACAGTCGTTGCTCCTGAAAATGTAGTGCAAATTATTGCTGAGAAGAGACGGTGTTCCTCCCTTGCTGCACGATACACACGGTGTCGACTTACATCTATGCTGGAGGTTTTCCCTGTCGAGGTATCTCCGTTAGGTCAAGTTCCAAGCCCTCAACAAGTCTCCTGACATCTGTGATAGTGTGTAGCATGTGAATGTGTAAATAAGGGGAGAGGATAGGTCATGAAAGATTCATTGCGCGCGGTTGTTCGATTACTGTCCTGGCTTTCCCTTGGTGTTGATCGGAGAAACCACGGAAAAGTACGTATGAGAGCAACCGGCCGCCAGAATTCGACGTACAGACAGCTGCTGAATTCGGCTCAGCGTTGTAGCTAGTGTCGAACATCAGCCACCATCCGCTCAAGGGCCTCGAAGCTTCGGAGCCCCGTGTCGAAGCTGCCACCGAGGCAAACGGTGTTGCCTGTGAGTCAGGGCAGCCGACTACTCCCCGGCGCGCTCTTGTCAGGGAGCAACGGGGGCCGGTGATCGGCGGCCTTGCAACTCTCGTTCCTGCGGACGACGCGAGACGGGGTGGGTTGGCAGTGCTGCTGCACGGTGCATTCGCCACGGACCAACGCCCGCGCCGCCGCGGTCTGATCGGCCTCGCGCCCCGGCCGGAGCGACGGCCGCCGCAGCCTCTGGCCAAAACCCGAAAATCTGGACATAATGTGAAAGCGTTATTCAATTTAGATAGATGTATTCTGCAAATGGTTGCAAACACTGGTAAAAGAATTTCATAATAATAACAAAATAACAATAATAATATGCAATGTAACAAATAATGATTAGTAAGTAAAATAAAATATAACACATGCAATAGTTCTGTTTCATTGATTTGCATCAACTATGGGCACGTTATTGTTTATTGTCCGAATTTGTATGAAATTTGAATGCTGGGGTTTTTTTTTGTTGCGGATTTTGATTCCGAAGTTAAAAATTCAAAAAGCAAAATGGTCGGTAAAAAATTAGAAAAGGATTTAAATGAAATATAAAATGTGGGAACTGGTAATTGGATTAACGCGTTGATAAATTCAAAAATGGTTAAAACGTATTTTCAAGTGGAAATTAAACAAATTTATGTATGTTCAGTGGTTATTAGATACTTTTTATCAATTTGTTGCACGATTGCTGGGCGACTTCGGTCATTAAACCAATGGACAATGGTGAGAAAGACGTTTCTTTGCCATGAATAAAATGTTTGTGAAGTAAAGTAGGCAGATAAAACCGCTGATACAGTTGTATATATTTACGAGCGGTTTCAAAGAAATGTTCTGTAAAATTAGCATTTTTCTGTAAATGAATGAAAGTCTTTACTATGACTTTGCAAAGGAGTGTTATTCTCTACGTCGTATGTTGGCGCAGAGTGAAATGACCATCTCCTTTATCACTACAATAACCTGCAAGGAATTGCAAGAATGGGCACTTTTTGCCTACTATTTTTGAAATAATACATTAGATAATATTACAGGCCACAACATCCCTGAACTTCGTTGAACTTTATAATTTGAGTCCCTGGAACTCCGGGATTGATAACTTGGAAACTTTCTCTCCGTAGTATGAAGGATTCCTTTCCCCGATGACGACGAGTGCTGTACTCATTTCTGAGCGTAGGCGGGAGAGGCGCGCGCCTTTAGGACCACCCCTTCCCTGGACAGGTGATTACAGAGATTGTTTCCTGTTGCCTCCCATTGAATAGAGGATTCCTTCTTTTCATGATGATAATCATGATTAATGTCATTAATTTTGAGCTTCGGTGAGTTAGGACGAAGTCTTATGCCTTTACACCCCCCCCTCTGTCTGGGTATGTGACCACAGCGGTGATATGCTTTCACTTGATGAAAGATGACGGGATGTCATCGAGGGGTGATTGACGGCGCGAGAAGAAGGATTGTGGTTGGGATGTTGGTTGAAGTGGGAGCCGTGCTGGAGTGAGGATGCAATAGCGTCACAACCACATGGTGAAAGCACCCACGCCTTTCGCGCTTCTGGCAACCGCAGCCTTCGGGTCCGCATACTATGCCAATGCACCTAACAATTGAGGCTCTGGTTTGGAGAGTAAATTATTGATCGTCAGGAAATTCAATTTTCCTAACTCTGTCAATGAGGTACAAAATTGAAACAAATCTATACAATGTTACACGAACTACATAAACAGGGGCTAAAACAGTTGTTTCAACTTTAGCTTGAACGTTCGACCGTTAATAATTCTATTTTTGAAAATTTAACTTATCTTGGCAGTGTTGGTACATCTTTTCAACTTCGAAACATCATTGAATCGTTTTAAGGAGAGACATTTATTTATTTGTTTGGTACATGCGTTTCAGGTCTTATCGTTGAGTATTATCTCGATTTGCAACCCAGTAGGCTATGTTTACTTCCTAGAAATACTATATAGTGATGCATACTTAAGGGTTAGCATAATAAATGCCTATCGGATTTGTAAGTTATCAAGTATGGCGCTAGAACACACGCCAGTATATGACACATCATTCACACGGGACTCGATCCTTCAGCCTTCCCTGCGCACGTGAACAAGGCTCTAAGGTGTTTCGCCAGCGAGACCGACTCCAGGCGGGGTACAGTGGAAAAGGCGTGGTGAAGATCGTTCAGTCTGCCCCGTTGTGCGTGTGGGGGGATGGGAGGGGGATTCTGTGTGAGCGTATTGCGGCGGTGGCGGCTGTTTTTTGTTGAACATGCGCGTGCGGGCCACGTGGTATTAAAGGGCAGCGGTCGCTTTGCAGAGCGACGCGTCGCATGGAGGTGTTAGGATATGCTCGATCCATTATCATCCTTCTGTCGTCATTAACCGTCTCTCGTGATCCTCCTACGACGATCCTTCATGCAGCGGAGGACAAAGACACACCTCCGTGATCTGTGCAGAAAAAGGACGTGAGAAAGACGGAAGCTTTTCCTCTCGCCTACTAGAAGGAACAAGAGTGGCATCGTCAGCCATCGCTACCAGTAATGACCCATCGTTGTGTAATTAAGGTGAGGAAAAACAAAACAAAACAAAAAAAAAAAAAATAATAAAAGAGAAATCCGTACCTCTTATTTGGCTTCCGCGGTATTGGAGAGGGGCTTTGTTGGAAAATCTCCCTCTGTCCTTTTTCTCTGTCTTGTCATTTTTCTTCCTTCTGACCCTCCCTCCTCTTTCTTTCTCTCTTTCTCTGTCCCTCGTTCACGGGTCCTTTGTTCCTCCTCTTTCTTGCTGCCCGTCTATCTCCCCCTCTGTCCTCCTCTCCCTTTCTGCTGGGCCGGGGCCTTGACCTCTTTTCTCTCCCATCCCGTGGCCGCTGCGCCGCCCGCGCTCTCTGTGTGAGTCACGCGCCCGCCGGCCGGCCACTTGCCCGCGGCCAGGCGGCCAAGGTGAGAGGCGAGAATGACGTGAGCCCACGCTTCGGTGCGCTGCGCCGCGCTGCGCCGCGCCCCACAAGGTTCTGAACTGGACGGTGCACGGGCGGATATTTCTCTTCTTGTCAAATTTCACCAAAAACCGCTCGGTGCTATTCAACTTGGTGCTGTAAAGGAGAGGCGGTAGGGATTTCGGAGCTCCAGAAAACCTGTGTAGATTGTACTTCTCTTCCATACATTACCTATAGTTTTGAACTGCTTTTCGTCTTTCAATAAATAAAATAAACGAATAGTAAAGCTATGGACGGGTAAACAACCGACGAACGATAACAAAATGTAAGCATTTTGTGTTGGATGTTTGAAAGTGGTGCGAGGTAAGAGTAGGCAAATGACGCGAATCTCGTCCAACGAAAGACTATTATTTACTTATTCATTTTTTGTTTTGTTATTGGGTCCCTATGTGGAGTGGGTACATTTTAAATTGTACCCTTGCATTGTCATTACCTCAGATGAGAATCAACTTACTATTTAAAAAAAAAACTGCCCCAGTTGGAAATAAATATAATGCGAGGATTTTATTCAATTTTGTGTCTGCTCATGAGTGATCGTTTATTGGACACCGTAGTTTCTTCCATTCTCGATCTATTCTCTCGTGATACCTGCCACATGTCGCTTTCCATGTTGTTAACTTATCCATGCAAGTCTGCCCTAAATCACACTGCGTATACATCGTGGCTTAGAAGCGTCGTTCATCCGTTGGGCTCATGTGGCCACAGCTGTGGATGGTGTTGCACGTGTCTGTTCCTGGAAGCCTCTTTTTTGTCTCGATATGTTAGCGTCGACTATGTTAGTTTGTATTCTCCTTCTCAATCGACGCCAGCAGGCACAAAATATACGTGTTCTTTAGTTTTGCCTTGACCTCTATATGCTGGAGAGGATCATCCATCATTAAAAATGATATTGTCTTTCGAAAGTCTTGTTCTTTTAGATGGCAAGAAAAGTTGTTTGAACATTATTTTTTGATATGATGGCCTTGACCTTGAGTGGAATGCGTTTCATAATATTATTCAGATGTTCTTCTGGATGGGTCCGCTTCACCACTGCTCTCTCCATCTGCTTGTGTTATCTTTGTACGTAGAGGAAATTCTTGTATTTGTTTAATGTATTTTTTAAAAATTTGATTTATTATAGTTGTGTTAACCCAATTTAATTTATGTAATTTATTCCTACACATATATCAGTTACTCCAATCATTGTTAATGCTAGAAAATGCAATGGGAACATAAATAATACGTTATTAAAGAGCCATTTCTAACGTATTTAGGTGACTATTTTTTAGAATATGTTAATTTCTGTACGTTCATTTTTAATATTAAACATTCTCGTTGATAACTGTTGAAATGGCAGTTTTGAAGACGAAAAAACAACTAAAACACGAGAGTGCGACTGTAGGAACAGTGTAGCGTCTTGTTTGAGAGCGCGCGGGCGCGGAAAAGGGTGTTACCCTGTGTAGAACGGTTGCGTCACTACTTGCAGATGACTCCGCGGATGTCCGTCAGTGCTGTAGGTACCGCGTCACCTCTATCTTCGACTGAATATAGCAAACACACTTTCTGCGGAAAACCTCTCTCTTGGTTGACGATAGCTACAAGTTGCTGTGGTTTCCGTCGGAAACTACTGGGTGTTAGCTGTAGTTGTGTCCCATTAATTCTGTTGTCGCCTATACTACTCCCATCATAGCCAAATTTTCAAGTTTCTGTTTCGCTGTAATTTACTTGTTTTGCAGCATCTGGTTCTCTGTATAGTTCATACAATTCGTTTTATTAATCTATCAACACGCCATTCTCGACTATTATTAACCGGTTCATTAATTTTTCTAAAGCTCTTCCCGTCTCAACAATTGTTATTCTCTTCAACATAGTGAGTGGCGTCCCCATTATTCCCCAATCAAATAAAATATTTTGCCGGGTAGGTCACAACAAAGTCTACATGGAAGACCTACACTACCTTAGAAGAAGAAGGAGAAGTAGAAGAAGAAAATAAGTGAGGAGTGTTCCCATGACAAAGTTCCGCCGATAAACTGCATAATTGAATTCGTTCGGGGAGCATTCGTTCTCCATCGTTCGCCTGATGCGTTTTACGGATGCGATATCGATGTCTGTTTTGAAATCATCGACGTTTTTATAAAATCATCCGTGTATTTAGTATAGAAGCCTATGTTTTTCTAACATCTTGTCTTATGTTCGATAATTTGACGTGGTCGATATTATTGAAATGAAAAAAGTTAATCATAACAAAATTCTATAATAATTTTTCAAATGTCCTTAAATTAAATATACTTTAAACGAAAGTGAAAAAGTGTGAAAAATAAATAAAATCGAGTTTTCGTCCGCAAAGAAGCCTGTATTTTTCAATTATCAAATCAGATAATCCAAGTTTTGTTGCCCTGATATTTTGTATGCCAGTTAAATCTCGATTAAAATGTGAATAAACGAGACAACTTTGAAACTAAATCTCCCTTGCGTGAACTTCAATGGTTACTAATCCAGTTTTAAGAACGACGGTGGTTTTTAAAAGTTTAATAAAATGAATGCTTGTGGGTCGGTGTCTGATTAACATGGATATTTTAATTTTGAGCCTGGATGTCGCATGTACGCGGCGCGGTGCGGCCGGTCCGGGCGGGCAGCGCGGCTGTGATGGCTGTGGCGGGTTGCCCCGTGGGAGTCCGTGGGCGCCGGGACGCCGCCGCGCCGGCGTGGCCTCCGTGGGCATCAAGGACTCTCCCACGCGCACCCGCAGCGCCTCGCCTCGCTTCGCTTGCTGCGCTGCTTGCTCGCTGCACGGCGAACCCCAAAGAACAGGAATTCGCCTTCACGGACGACGCGCTTTATTCTGGCCAACACTGACGAAGCACTGTTTGTTGTTCCTAATAATGTACTGGTGGCAGTGCCTCTGGCCGGGAGCTTCTAGGATTCGGGTCCCGACGCTGGCAGGATTTTCGACACTAGCTACGAAGCTAGGTCGAATTCAGTTGCTGTCTGGAGGGGAATTGCAGAGATCGGCTGCTCTGATCGGTAGTTTTCCGTGGTTTCTCCTATCAGCATGAGGCGAATGCCGTAGGAGGACACGCGCGATGGTCCTTCCTCTTCCATTACCTTCACGTCACCACCCCCTGACTGACACTTACTTGCATTTACACTGCCACACACGCCGCGAGCAAAGAGTCCGTCTCTGCGGGGTCGGTGTCCCGCTGGGGGAGATACCAGAATGGGGAAACCAACTCGAATATCTGCAAGCCGCAGTGATGCTCTGGTGAAGGAATTGTGGTACTTAGGAATTCCTCTCCTCATCTTCTCATTGCGTTAGAAAACTGTTCTGTTTTCTTGTTAAATTGAATATATAACGAGACTTTGAGTTACTACTGATATAACAAAACAAATACTTAAATGCTTTGTTCTAAAGGCTGAAAAAATATTTTGGTATTGGTCATTGCATTTCTGAATTAGTGAAAGAATTTAGAGAAGAAAGAACGTATAGTGTACTAAATTGCTTCTCGTGTAGTGAAACAGCCTGCGCCCCGCGCGATGTCCGCCCGCCTGGGCGAATGGCGTCCCGTATTTGGCCCTAGTTGGCGCAGCGCCGCGGCACGACCTGCCCGCCGACCGCGCATGGCGAGCGGCCGCCGCCTCAGCTGGCCGCGTCGGGCGCGCCAGCGGGAAGGAAAATGAATATGGGCGACGACGCACTGCTCGCGGCCCTGGCACGTGCTGGCGGGCGCAGGTGCGCGCGCGGACGCACCCGTGCCCTTCCGGTGCCCCCCGCCCCCGCCCCGCCGCGTGACTCGGCGCGACCCCCGCGGGCCCGTGCGCGCGTGACGTAAGACCCCACGTTCCGACGCCGCACCGGCGCGTGACTGACCGCCCCCCCCCCCCGCCCACCGGCTGAGGGAGCTCGGGGCATCACTGTGACCGGGAGGTCCTGGCGGTAGCAGGGTTTTGACACTGGCCGGAGAGCTGTCTGGAGGAGAATTCTAGCAGCCGGCTGCTCTGATCGGGAGATATCCTTGATTTCTCCGATCAACACCACGCGAATGCCGGAGCAGTACCCTAACAAATGGGCCACGGTCCGCGCGAGATTTTTCCGTCCTCTTCTTTTTCGTATGCAACTCCTTACACACGCGCACTTACACTAACATGCATTATACTACCACATGCCGGGAGACCGGTCAGGAGCTTAGAGCACGTCGCAGCTGGGGAGGTGCCTCGCTGATGGGAGATAACTGGATGAGGTAACCCCCATGTCGAGTTTAGGTCGGCGCTGGATCTCGCAATCCACCGGGGAACGTTCTGACGCATGCGATAAGAACATGCTCCACACTTGCGGGACTATTGACGCGTCCAGAAACACTAACCAAACCAATCAACCAAAGCAGCTTCCGATTGGATAACCGCGTCCCATTTGTTCAAACAACGGAACTCGCTCTGATTCATGCGTGGGCTTTAAACAGCTTCTGGACTCGCGGTACGCTGAGCGAAAGCACGTTGGCCACGTTTTACAAAAGCAGGGAAAAGACCGGAAAAATGGTTGATCAATGAAGTGCAAATATTGCATTCCACCCGGATCCTAGGTCCGGACCTGCTGTTATCCAGTCAAATGCGAAATCATTATCGTCGCCATCGAGTGTTTCAATGTGGAAGCCGTGGCAATTGGGCCGCAAATATTTTACGTGTGTGATCGTCTTCCCACGAGTGACGGAAGAGTGAGCTGGACTGAATTTAGAAATGAGCTTCACGCTTTGAATTTCATAAGTTGGCTTAATCAAGGTGTCATTCAAAAACTGCATTTCAATTTTTGTTGCAACTCGTAACAGGTTTACGCCAGCAGGTTTAAATACCTTCAAACATGTTCGATTTCGTATATGAACTCCTGAGAAAGTGAGGAACCGACGAATTGAATGACATTTTTATTCTCAGTGTTCAATCCTCCCGCACAGACGCTCGTGGTTACCCGGAAGGGCAGAGCGGATCGACCCAAACTGTCACGTATCGCGATCGTGGTGTGTGCTCCTTTTGTCACTCAGGTGGTGGTGACAGCGACAGAGTTGTGCTGAGGAAATACGCATCGGAACGTTGGGTTGGGGGACGTGCGTGTGTGAGCTTCCGGTGTTTTTCAAATGCGGCTCGTGGCGTACTGCGTACCCCGATTGAGTGATAGATGGTTTTAGGGCATGACAACTGCTACGGCCGTGAGTCCCGTTAGTAGAGTGAATATTTTATCGCGGGAGGCGAGGGTGTTCCTTCACCGCTGGATGGTGAGATCCGGTACCGACCTTAATATGGAATCGCGGAATTTCCTCGTCTTAAGTATCTCCTCCCAGCGGGGCACCGCCACAGTCGAGGTAAGCTTTAAGTTTCCGTCTGCTCTCCCGACATGTGGCAGTGCTGTGCATGAATTGTTTGGGTAGGGAGATGATAGCACAAGGAAGAGGAAGGGTAGATCGTGCGAGGTCAGTGGCCCGTTTGTTGGGATGCTGCTCCAGCATTCGCCTGGTGTTGATCGGACATACCATGGAAAACTATCGATCATAGCTGCCTCTTCTAGAATTCTCGATACAGCTGCTGAATTCGACATCTCTCAATCTAGTGTCCAAAATCCTTCTAATCGTCGGGACTCTGTCACTGGAATAACTGTTGTTGCTCGGAGCTAACTCAGCCGCTGCCTGCCACGAGCGTAAGCGTGCGTATGAACGTAGTCATGGAAGGTCCGCACCGTCGCCTCCTACGCACAATCATGTTCCAGCTACCTACACTCCATACACCTTTTGGCTTGACGGATCGTAGTGATGTACTCTCTATTGCTTACAAGCAATGGGAGGCCTTGCATTTGCACAGTGGCCTCTGCGGAATCTGAAAACAAATGACCCTTTGTCAACTGGTTGCGCTCATACGCTTCTCGCCGCGGTCGGCGGGAGGCCACATAGTTCCTGACTACTGAACTGCCTCCCTCCTCACCGTTCAGCTGTAGACACTCAGATATATTTTTCAAAGAGTAGTTTAACCGGCGGTGCGTGTCAACAGAACGCGGTTGTAGTAACCAGAACATTTTTCGTGGGGAAGGGAGAAGATTCCGTTTGGGAACTCACTATGGATTTTTTTTAATTGCTGGCATGAAATTGGAAAAATGTAAGTGTATTTGTAATGGAAATATGCTGTGGGTGTGGTAAGATCTATACACGATACTTTTTTTTTCCTAGGGCTTTTATCCAGCCGACACCCGGTTGCCCTTTACGTCCCGAAGGGACGCATATTCGACCGTACACTAGACAAACACTTGCGTGCTCCTCTGCTCTGGGGTCAGCAGAACGCGAGGCCCTCCGCGACAACACACACACAAAGTCAAGGGACAAACAGCCATGCCCAAGGTGGGGCTCGAACCCGCGACCCTTCGGACCGAAGCGCTGAGTCGGTACTCGCTCTTAGCCACCTCGGCCATCCAGGTCGGCTTATACACGATACTTACTTTGAATAAATTGATTAAAATTTCCCCAAAATGTTTGTTTTGGGAGGGGGTGGGCTCAAATCCCCGTGCTCACCCCTGGATGAACTGACGTGGTGGAAATGTTTTCGCTGCGCAGCGCATACGTAAGACGTCATGCTAAGTTTGGTGAGATTTGGCATTTTCTCCAGTCGTTCAACATTACAACTTTAATGTTTCGCAATGATAGTTACGGGGCAGTTGTATCACATTTCTCTGTATTGTTATGTCTACTTAACGCAACCGAATGGAGAAATGATAAGCCACTGTTACCCATCTGCGTCCGTTAAAAAGAATCGAAACAAACGAGTTCTAGCTAAAGAGAGCGCAGGAGTACTCCAATTCCAAGAAAATGCGTTTCCTATTATGTAATTTTTTGTTACAAGTTGGTATTACGAAAAACATCGAACGACACACGGTCGTTATCACGAATAATAATGGACGTGATTATGAATGTAGGCTATCGCCTCTATTTGTGCACTACAACTGCGTCGGTTTTTTGCTCAATAGCGGGCTACAGAGGCAGAGGGCAACGGAAGTGACAGATGTGCTGTTACACAGAAACGTAACACAAAACAGAATTCGATTCCGCGATTCGTTGTACCAAAGACGCGCCTATTCTGTAGACGCTCTGAGCGTCTCGGCCTTTTGAGGCGACTTGAAATCGATAAACCTGCGATTAACGTCACGATACGAAAACGATTATAAGGAGCAAAGCGGCGTTAGCTCTCCGGCGAAAGTGGATCGTGGGAACCGGGTTTTTGCAGCGGGTGGTTTCTTCGTTTTATCTAACCGCAAAACCGCACGGGAATTGGTGCACTGGTCTTCCTGTCTGCGTGGAAAAAGAATGAGAAGAAATAGGAGAATGAGCGTGTAGAGGTGTTGTTGTTTAATGGGTGAGTAACGTACTCATCGGAGCATACATGCCATACGACTACGTTGCGCCGTGAACCGGAAGCTCTTAGTTTCCCAGTTGGTGATATTTCCTCACCAGATAAATAGCTGGGACGCATAACTGGGGCAAATGGTAGAGGAGCGGCTGCTGTTGTCGGTGATTTCCTTCGATGAGTACCAGGGTGAGGCCAGAGCAGTCCTCTCGATATCGGGCTGCACGCGATTCTTTCTCTTTCGTGACCCTATCCTTTTTCTGGAATACCCATTACACTTAATTGCACTCACGCTTAAACTAAAAACGAGTCATTAAACATGTTCGTGTTAAACAAGTCATGTTCGTCACAGATCGCAGGAAAACTACGTAACATCAATTCATTTCTTCGCGCTTACGTACGAGTTCATTTGTTACAAGGCACACGCATACATACAATACACCGATTCTAAAGGGTCTCATATGCGCTAGGGTTGTGCCCGGTACAGTGTAGCATCGAAGGTGCTGCAAAACGCTCAGTTTTATTTATTTGTTTAACGTGAAAATAGTTAAAAACTGTGTGATATATGTGGGAGGGAGTCTAGAATTTATGCAAGTTGTCTAGAGCTCCGCAATTCCTACTATAGCTCTTTTACTACATTAAGTTGAATTATGAATAAAGGATGCAACGAGCGTTTTGGCAAAATTTATTAACAAGAAATATTGGCTTCAATGTCTTTTGGGATCGGTAAAGATCTCTCATCGTGTCCCAGGTGAAGGAAACGACTCACCTTTGCCCGTCAGGATGTTCCGCGGCTGGAGGGATGATGGAAAAAAAGTGAACTATCAAAGATGACGTGACGAAAATAGCATTTTCGTGTATTGAACAACTAAACGTTCTGAATTAAATGCATACAACTACCTTCACTTTACCTTGGAAGTAGTCCCAATGGCGAATGCAACTGAGACAATGAGTATCCCAGTATTTATCAACCCAATATTTTCTTATCCATGTTCCTTGTCTTGGTTTTCTTGATTTTCGTACTTCAAAGCGTGTAAATCATAAACGAGGCACACCAATCAGGAGCTTAGCGCTTGTCCGGCTGGGACGGTGCGAGCGCCTATGGTCATTAGTCTTGAGTGCATTTTCTCCCATGAGAGTGGCGATCTTCATCTGCCGGATGGTGAGATAAGGCGCCTACCTACTCGTTGGCTTGCGAGGGGTGTCCTTCTTGTGGTATCTCTCCCCGAAAGGCGCCGTTCCATCTGGGACAGACACTTAAGCTTCTGACTGGTCTCCCGACGTGTGGTAGTGTAGGGAATGCATGTGTTAGGTAAGGGGAGAGGAGGAAAAACAAGATAGAAGAAGGAAAGATCGTGCGCGGTCCATGGCCCGTGTGTTAAGGTACTGTCTCGGCATTCGCTTGGTATTGATCGCAAACTACGGAACAGTTCTAAACAGAACACTCGCCGATCTCGAAAAAGTGGTTGAATTCGACATTGCTGTGAAGACCCATCATCGCCGGGACGGCAACCGTAGGACCTCCCGGTCAGCATCTGCTGCTGTTCTTTTTTTCTTTCGTTTTCTTTTTTTGTACTCTTCGATTAGAGGAGCGACCCTTCGCCCGCACCTGCTCTCTCCGGCTCAACACTGAGGCCTCTGCGCATCCCCATCCCCGACCGCCAGCACGCGAGGAGGCCCGGTGGCGTTCGGGTGAGGGTGGCGGGGGCGAGTTCCATTGCCTGTCGGCGCCTCCCGCCCCGTGGCCCCTCCGCTCGAGAAACGCCCTTGAGTGGGGTGATTGATGTTTCCAGGCACGCCAACTGCTTTGGCCGTACTGAATGTTTTATCCCCTGGAGGCGGTGGTGATTCTTTCCGCGCGGGCTGGTGAGATCCGGTGCCGACTTACACGTCGCCTTGCTGGGGGGGATTCCCCCTCCAGAAATCTCCGCTAGATGCCCCTAGCTCTAAGCTCCAGACAGGTCTACCGACGTCTGTATTGTTGCAGGGGGTTGGCACTTGAGTGTGTGTAAATTGGTATTAAGGAAAGATCGCGCGTGTTTCCTGCCTCGTTTATTAGAGCACTGCTCCGGTATTTGCCTGGTATTGATGGAAAACCATGTGTTCCTCCAGTCAGAGGCTGAATTTGTTTCGGCTATCTGACCAGAATATCCGCCTCCGTCGGGGCTCGAACACTCGGCGACAATGGTTGGGTCTCAACTCAACTCAACTCAGCCTGTCAGACGTGTGGACGATCAGTCGACGACGAAAATATTGGGGCGTGCTGTGAAACGGGCACCGGATACGATTGCTCGGCGGAGCGTCCGTTGCCTTTGCAGCGCTGTTGATCAGGGATCCTAGGGTTTGAGTCCTCACGATGGCGAGGTTTCGTCTTTAGTTATTGAACTACGTGGAATTCAGCCGCTGTCTGGAGGTGAATTCTAGCGGTCCGCTGCTCTGAGTTTTCTGTGCTATTATCTCGGATCAACACCAGGGGAATGACAGGACAACACCCTAAGAAACAGACCACGGACTGCGCGTGATTTTCCCTTCCTCGTCCTAGTTCTATCATCTTTCGTTGATCACAGATTTACAGGTGCGGGCACTATAATACATTTCTACACTCGTCGGCAGATTAGATGCGAGCAGGGCTGTGCCTCGCCGTGAAGACCTCTGAACCTCGCTCTGAGCGAGTAGTAGTCTTCAATATGATGACAGGTATTCGATTTTACCCTAATGGAACACCCTTTTTGGTCCATCTGTACGCAGATGATTGTGGGTTGCTAGGAAATTATGGTAATTGTGGAACGTTGTACATTGATCCACTTTCTTGTGACACTGAATCAGTGGCGCCGGGATTTTTTGCGGAACGTACCGTACTTTGGATTATTTATTGTGTAAATATTACAACATTTATTTTCTGCGTGGACCATACCTAACTACCCAGAGAATTGTTGACTTGGTAATTTATCATCATTGTGTTTATGAAGAACCCGCTAGATGACGTAATTTCTTTGAGATCAAGCATTTGACGGCGCCCACCAACAAAGCAGTCTGTGTGGTGTTATGGTTAGAACTGTGCGAAATGATTTATCTTCCCCGCTTTACAATACAAGCTATGCATTTTATGAGGCCTTTTAAAAATAAAAATAGCGCAAGCTGAATGTCAAAAAAATGCCCTTTGTTGTAGCTTTACGGTACTTTCTATATTTAACTTAGTACATTCGGGAAAGTAATAATCTACTACAATAAAAACTCATTTTAACTGAGTTCTTGTTTTAGTTTAAAAAAATGGTTGAAAGTTTAAATTTTATATCGTTGATAAGCGTTTTAATACGTTAGTGGATTTCAGATTTCGACATCATGTGATCCAAGGAGAGACTGTTCCCACCAAACGAAAAAGGGTGTTCAGGAGTCTACTGGACAGTACAATTCGTTCTATTCCGAATTAAATTCGGGAAGGTATAGAAAAAGATAACAATTACAGGTTTCCGTTGGCGAACCCTAAATGGTGACCTTGCCCGCATCAGCGAGGCTGGGGGTATAGACTCGCACATTCAGCGCCTCGCTCATTGTCAGTTTCTTCTAAAGAGCGCAAATGGAATTCGGCCGACTCTATTGCGAGCTTTATTCGTGGGAATGGAACGGCAGCAGTCCTTGGAACAAACGGTTCCCTAGGATGGCCAATGTGTTCAGGTGCATAAGGGACGGGAGACTTAACTGCAGACGAGATGCATGTAAAACAGTGTGTCGATGAGTTAAATTATCCTTCCTCAGGGCTATAACACATTGGTTGTGTAGCAACCAAATTTAAATACCTGTCCTACGCATATGTGCCTCTGGTAAACTTGTAATTTGTTATAGCCTTGAGGAAGGTTTAATAAAACTCCAAACGTTGACGATTTAAGAGTCGGTGTATTCTTGTCACCCAAATTCAAGATAACCCCAATTACTTAAGAATCGAGGCCAAGAAAACTAGCACGTGTGAGTAATTATTGATTGAGTTAATCTGTGTTGCGTCGGGACGTGTATGGTTTGTTTAATCAATCCACACACACGTTTCATGCCGTTTTAAGGCTTTTAAATGAATCCAACAGTTTTAACGAACCATATCTAAGTAATCAAAATAATTGTGTATTGATACTGGTCTGTGATGAAATTGCGGCGAGGTTTGAGAATGTGAAAAATTGAGGGTTTGCGAGGGATTTAAATGGTTAATTTCTTTTCGGAAGCTACCAAGAAATAATTCAGTTACCTTTGTATCCTATAAACCTTCCGTGAACCCACGATGGATTTTGAGAATCCCTGTCATATTGGTAGAACTGAATACTGTTTTTGACCATTTATCAGATGTGATACTTCATCGCCTACGTCCGGTTCGAAAGTCGGTAGTAAAAGCAAGAATGAGGAAACCTGTGTTCCTGTGTGGGACCATGAGATGCCGATTAGGCCGCTCTAGTGGAGGTAGAAGAGGTGGAACGGCGACGGAGAGGTTTTGAGGTATGGTCGTATCTGTGGCGCGGATGTTGAGACATATTAAAGCTAGTGGGAATGCACTGTCTCTTACAGTACCGGTAGCGTGTGACTCTGACAGATCAATGTGCCGTTGCCTTATATTACGACGCACATGACACCACCTACAGGACAGATAAATGAAATACCAAAACATTAGCACTTCCTGACAGACAAGAACACATCTTGATATCGTGTTCGTAACTTTTGCCAAAACCGAACCTTATCGCCTCCGCGACTTCATGTGAGTCAAGTGAGCGGCATCGCTGAACCCTGGCTGTGAGAAAGTAAATAAATCCTCCCAAGCCGATTGCTTCAGAGCAGATCACAAGACACACCGGAGCACGTGGCGAGATAACTGTGAAGAGTCGCTTATACGCTGCCGCTGCGGTATGGCCTCCCAGACAGAGAGTTGCAGCAGAGGCAACGGAAGTGCTGGCTCTGAGCTAACTCAGCCGGTCCGCGCGGTGCGGAGTTCGCGGAGAGGCTCGGCGAACGACGCGGCGCGGCGCCCTGGCGGCGGCGGCGGTGGGGGCGGGCGCAGCAGCAGGTTCCTTAGGCGTCTCGGCGGCGACCGCAGCGTCAGCGGCGCGGAACGCCTACCCAGGTGCGCTTCCGCCCCCTCCTTTCCCCCGCGCCCCGCCCGCCCGCCCGACAGGCTTCTGCCGGCGAACGCACGCCCGCCCGCCCGCTCGCCGCTCTCGCCAGTGCCCAGCCCAGCCCAGCCACCCGCACGAACCCCACGCCCTCGACCTCGCGGCTGCCGCGCCCAGTCTCTTGAATTCTCTCTTTTCCCCCTCGTCATCTCAGCGCCTTTTTCCTTTCGTTCAATTGTATTCCCCTTTTCCCTTCACGTCTTTCTTTTTTCCTCTCCTTCATGTCCCATTTCTTTTTTCCCCCTCTACTTCACATTTCTTTTTCCCTTGTTTTCTCTTTTCCTTATTTCCTTGCCTTTTCTTTCCCTGACCCTTTCTTTTCTTCTTATTCACCTTCTTCCATTTTGTAAAATGAAATCTGCCGGCAACTAGCTCAATAATAATTCCAGAGTCTGCCTACTCTGATGTGGGCCAGAGACCACACTCGATTATTTATTCCTTATCTGTACTCCATCTCCATTTGTCTCTTCCTCTGTTCATCGAGCAAATCTGTGACAAGTGACTGAGATTTGTAATGCTCTGATAAGGTGCGAGATCTTCTGCGGTATCAGATGAGAAAAGGATGAGAAACTGGCTGATGCGAACATTTAACTTCATTCGTTGAGACATAAGGAACGTGGAGCAGTTACAGCATTTCGAAATGTGAGGAAGTGCTGGCCAGGCGCTGCAGCAGCTGCCGCTGTGCGGTTGTTTTCCCTCCCGTGGCTGCGAGCGCTTCCGCCTGCAATGCTCATCGCAGCGCCGTCAGCGCGGCTCCTACTGCGCTGATTAGCTCAGAGCCAGTGTTGCCTCAGTGTCTGCTGCCATACTCATTCGCAGAGCCTTGGGTTCCGGTCCCGACGGTGGCGGAATTTTCACTATAGCTATACAGCTAAGTACGACTTTTGCCGCTATCTGGACAACTGTAGCGGTCTCCTGCTGTGCTCCGTAGTTTTTCACGGTTTCTCCTATCATCAGCCAAATGTCAGAGCAGAATCCTAACAAACAGGACACCCACGGACGCGGTCTTTCCTTCCTCTTCTTTGTCCTATCCTCAAACCTCAATTTCACACACACTAATATGCACTGCACTACCACACATGCCGGGAGCTTCCAGCTGGTCCCGGCTGGGGCAGTGTCCCACTAAAGGAGACAAAGGGAGAGGGAAATCCACTGCACACCGAGGTGTGAGTCTCCTCAGTGAGTTAGGATCTCATGCAGTGAGCTATGAACATTGCCACGTCTCGGATAAAACTCCTTCACGAAACTAACGGGATTTATGACCTTAGATGGTGTGTCCGGAAATATCAATCATAGACCAGTAGGCTGCACTGGTTCCTGAGCGGAACTTACAGTTTCCTTCCCTTGCGTTCACACAGATGCTCCGCACGTACTACAGACCCGCGCATATATATTCGAGATACTTCCAAGTTGACGTGTTTTGATTAGTGCGAATTTGGGCCTAGCGTTTAACCATATCTGGAAAGCGCCTAAATCCGCCACTTTTACCGTTTCTGGGTTTCCAGTGAATTACGCTAAATGGAACAAGTTTCACCTCCACAGATTTAACCCAACTTCTAGGATCAGGTGTATGTGCAATGACGGGAAGGTCAACAGCCAACCTTGAAGCTTATCAGGATGCGAAGGATGTGGCTGCTGCCATAGTGAGTTTTATCTCTTCGGGATCAAACGATCATGGTCTATTGGAATACAGAAACACCCCACTGATACTGGATGGGTTGTGGGGTAAAACGTAATAACTCACACGCTAACGCTTTCGAAGTCAAAGCAAGCGAGCATTTTGTTTTATCCGGTTTATGTGGGGTACAAGAAAAGAACAACAGGACACGAACTGGGAATCAGTTCGTCATTAAACTTTTCTAGGATCACAGTGTGTAGGCAACATGCCAGAAATTCTTGTGGGATAAAAACCTACAACTTTGAGAATTATCTCTCACGTGTGAGGCCTTCATTCGATCGAAGAACAAAATTAGCGCTGTTCTCAATTGAGTCCGTTGAAACGAACCAACAAAGCAGAACAGGATTGAAGTCCAATGTTTCGACCGGAAACGGTCTTTCGGATGCACTCAGTCCGCCTCCGGGCACCCGCGCGTGTGGGATGAGCGGTGGAATCTTTTCGATCATGTGTCGTGCCCGCTGGAATGCCTTGTTGGAGTGAGTCAGTCCTATACAATATTAAGAACAATTCTCAAACGTCTATCAAATTGAATTTCACAAAAACTGAACAACACATTAAATGAAGAAAACTCGACTAAATTTTCACCATTTTGCTGTGAAAAAATGTTTAATTTATTGAGATGTAAAAAAGTTTTTTCTTAATATGGTATAGTTTTCCTTTAAAAATAAAACATCGGCATCGTATAAACGATGATAAAAACGCAGAGTTATAAAAAAACAACTGTTTCATAAATCTGTGTTAAAAATCTCGATATTTTTTAATAACAGTCGTTGATGTTTGGAAAGCAAGGAGAAGGATGTCCTATCCCCCTGCCGTTGACGGGCGGGCAGGCGAGCGAAGGTCTCGCTGCTTCCTCGCCCGCGCGCGCGCTTCCGCCACGCGTGCTCGCTGCCCCGCGGGTCGACGCCCCCGCGTGCGCTGGGAAACGCTCTCGGCTGCGATGCGCCGCTTTGACGTTCTTTGCGAGGAGGTGCGTATTGGAAGGCCGGGCAAGAAAATGGCTGTCGAGATTGTTAAGGATACGCGTTCGGCATCATCGTCACTATTACCATCTAGCACGATTTTTGTTGAGCGTGTGTTTTACTATGCTCATGACTTAGTCCTGGAAGTGGCGGTGATTCCTTCCCCGCTGGGGGGTGGTTCCCAGCGCCAACCTACTTATCAGCTTCCCCTTCCTCTCCAGCCGGGCCAAGCTCTAAGCTCCTGGCATATGTGAGAGTGTGGATGTAAGTGTAATACAGAATAGGACAAGGAACAGATCGCGCACATTATTTATTCAGCTTTCCGTACTCATTAAGCTGATATACCTTCTCACGCAGCATTACGAACTGCTGTATATCCCATTCTAAACTCCACTCCAGCCTCATAGATTTCTTTCTTTACTTCCTCAGCATTCCTCTCCTGTTTTTACACTCCCCACCTTTTCTAACTCTTCATTTACTATTGAAGTAATCAATCATTAAACTTTCTCTACTCTTTTCTCCCTAAACTATTCTATTCTCATTTTTTCTGTTTCCTTTCTTAGTTTCCTCACCATTTCTACTTCTCCACTTCCTCGATGGATATACGTGTTCGAAGCCACTGCCATCGAAAAGTGTTATTTCAAAGAAGTCTATCCTCTGTGATATAAACACTACATTGCAAAGATATAAAACACCGCAGTGTATCGGGTCAGGGTATGTTGTGCGAAGATGTATCTTCTTTCGTCTGTAGCGTCACGGTGGCGGCCGTGAGTGGGAGGAGGAGCGGAAGTATCGCATACCTGCGGGCATGAATAGCTGGCGCCCCGGCTTTGGGATACATTTAGACAAAGGGGACGCCAGCTTGACCGGGAAGGTCACGTGGTAGACGCGAGCCTCCCTCCTACACCTAGAACAGTCACGTGACGGCTGCACTACGGTATAAAATCGAGCCGACGAGCTCAGACGGTGGGTTTTATTCTGGAAACCTCGCGCGATGCGCAAAACTTTACGTCCAGGCTGGAGCGTGTCGTGCCCAGTGCACGGGTGACGAGGTCACGGTAGCGGCGCGGGAGTAGCATCAGAGGAGGCGGGGCCTCCCTAGCTATGTGGGGTATCCACAGGGAAATACAAGTGTGTAGGTTCGGAGCAGAAGTTGGTTATTGTACATACATGTAAATAAACTTGTACATACTTGTAAATGTGTGTTTTTCTCCATGACGCCACACGTCTCCTCTTTTCTCCTCCTCCCGCTTCTTCAGCGTCTTCACCGCGCTTTCAATGTCTCTTTTTATTCCTTCGTCCTTTTCTTCTTTCCTTCTTTTTTTATCGGGCTCCGGGTAATATTAATGCCAGATGCCAATTCCATGAGTCGCTGTTACGTTAAGCATGAAACTCCAAATGTCCAGCTGGTTGCGATTGCGTCAAGCAGACTGAGTCATAGTACTCCGCTAAATTTATTATAAGGATATTTAAAATATATTTACAATCATTAAAGGATTTTCAAATGTGTGTAATGTCCTTACAAAATGAACCTTGGGTAACAAAATTTCGATGCTGTTATCATGAAGAAATTTACAACTGGAAAATGGGCATTCACTGATAGTTTTTACCATATAAATTTCCAAATGTTTAATAAACATTGCTAAAATTTTAAAATATTTTACGCAAAATAAGGTAATCAATTTCGTAACAGTTTGTAAAAATACAGCATCACTGCACTCGCGAAGAGATTTAAGCGATGAAAAATATTTTCTATGATTTGGGAATGTTTTGTTTTCCTGGTTTTATTGTACACCAGTAGAACGAAATAATGTTTTTTGAACGATTATTTCAAAAAGTGATGGGAGAATTGTGGAGTTGTATTGTTTCGATCACCACTGTTCGATTTCTTTTTTCAGATTCTGTCACTGTTAAGCAACACACGCAAAAACCTTTAAAACGGGCCTGCGTTGTTGCGAAATATCCTCCCGGCGCTGGGTAGAGCTTCGAAGAGAGGTGGTTGACATTTCAGGAAGCACGCTTCATTGACAGGAGGTACGCGCAAATTTTTGTTGAAAAATAAGAACGCACATTGTGATGAAAAATGCAATTTCTAAAATGTTGTGTAATACCATTAAAGAGAATTAAGTAATTTATGTATGAAATTGACAGCTTCCTGAACTGCCTGAAGTATGTACAGAGGGTGTGAGAGTAAATGTAACAAACCTCTGGGGCATGTAGAGGCATCAAAGAATATAGGTTTTTGACAATGGATATGAGGGAGAAGAGTTGGACATGTTACTTTTGCCCAGATTGTAAGGGAATACACTTGTTTGACTGGACGTGTTCTCACGGAGTTAACGAGATATCGTGTATTTGCAGAACACCGGTGCATGAAGTGTTGCCTAAGTCAGGGGCAAATCTCGCATTGTAACGCCGTTATATTCCCATGTTCATCGGGAGAAAATGCTCCTCTTGGATCTTTTTACGTGCCCTTTATGTTTGTAGCCTTTATTTTCAGACATACTGCCAAGTCCTCAACATTCGTATCGGAAAGCAGTAATTGATTTTTTTGGGGGTCTGACTGGGTCGTACTCATTGATTATAGAATACTTTTCCGTAAAGTAGGTTAAAAATATAGGCAAACCCGAAGGAAAATACCATCCAATAGTGTAATATAAAGTCAACTGCAACCAAACGGAATAGCTTCTAGTAATTTATACTAATTTCAGCGAATTATTAAAGGTATTAGCGGTAAATCAAAATTATGATTATGATCTTTTCTAAAGACCAATTGGAAAAGCGCCACATGCATCAAGGTTTGCTTAAAATCAATGGAAAATTTTATTGATTAAAAAGTGACTACAAGTTTGTGACGTCAGCTTCGCAAAGAGTTAGTGAAATATCGAAATACTAGCTGAATCCCTGCGACTAGTATTTCTTCGCACTTTGTAAATAATTGTTTCAGAACTAAATATTACTTCTTAGTATAAAGTAACTTTGAACTACCAGCCTCTGAACTATGCGTTAAATAAAGAATTATAATCTCGGTATTGTGCGAGAATACCCATTCTCTTATATTGAGATTAAATTGCGCAGAAAATCAAAATCCTTTAATTTTATCGTGAAAGATTACATCGTTTCCCTTGTTTTTAATTTTCATGTTTCTGCATTTTTCTGTCCACCCTAATGAGTAAGGGTAAATGTAATAGAAAGTTTAAAAATATATTATTTTGTAGAATACTGCTTAACAAACAATTCAGGTTCCCCTTTCCCGTCTGACCCCCATCCGTCTTCCACCTATTCTCAGATCGCAAATGCCCCCACAAAACTCTTTGTTTCACTTCGCGACTCAAAAACAGTGTTAAGGGTCTAGGGCGCATTGTCTCGTGAGTTGTACGCGATTGTAAAGAGTTGCTGTATTATATTTTTTATACCATCATCTGCAAAGTTCTTTCATCTTCAGTATGGCTATTCACTATCAAGCAGTAGAATGTTTTTGAAGATTGTGCTACGATGGTTCGTTCTAAGTAGCCAAACACTGCCATCTGCCCTTAGCATATTGTACTGTTACAGAGAGTAGTGAAAGCTATTTTCATTGTTTTATTGGTTAGTTGTTGTACCCACCCCAGTCACACGGCCCCCGCCGGCGTGGCAAGAGCAACGGAGTGGGGAGAGGACGTAGTTGCGACGCCGCTCGACGGAGTGCGCTGGCGACGCGGGTTGCGGCAGGTCGCTACTACCACCGCCACCACGGCGCCAGCCGCCACCCCACCAAATCCCTCCCCCCACCCAGATCGCTATCCAACCCCGCCACGGCTGCTTCGAAAACCATCTCCGTCGCATCGTTCTCCGTTGTATAGTTTGCATTTTTCTATTCTGCCTCCAGAATAGAATTCTGCCTCCTTTTCTATTCTGCCAATTTTAGAACCCAAAAAAATTATCTCTACTCGCCGTCTCCGCCGCCATCCCGTTGCTGCCGCCGTCGCCACATCCCACATCGACTTCCTTCCCATCCCTTCATAATCCCCAGCCATCATCACCCCGACCGCCATCACCGCCGCTACCAGCGGCCAATCCGCTACTCTCAATCACGATTCGTCGTCATTCAGGCGTTGCATCCCCCGCCGCAGCTGTCGCCAACACCTCCTCCGATGCTACCGTCGTCGCCGCCTCCACCTCCCCACTGCCATGCTGCCTCTGCTCCCGCTGTCCGCCCCCAGCTCTGCCAATGCCCCCGCGCCGCGCCGTGGCCGCGTGCGGCGGTCGATGGGCCTAGCGGGGGCGGCCCCCGAGGCCTATGAATAGCGCGCTCTGCCCCGCCTCACCTCACCTCACCTCGTCTCGGCGCGCCGCGGGGGATTTCCCGCGCCCCCTTCCCTCCTCCACCCTCCGCCCGCCTCCGCGCACAGATTGAGCCGCCCCGCGCCAGGAAACGCCCGCGGGGAGATGCGCTTCCGACCCGGGCCCAAGTACTCCGCGGCAAGCGCTGGCGCCATAAAGGATATGCACATGAGCAAGAGCACTGCCCACACGAACAGCGCAGGTTGGCTCCGAAGGTATTCGCTCTCTGCTGGGAGTTGGGGATTCCAGTCCCGGGTAAAGGTTCTCGTACACGAGCAAGCCTGGCTCTCGCCGGTTGTCAATTGTTTTCGCCGCATTATACCCCACCCCGCAGAGGATCGGGGGAACCTGCGGGCGGGAAGGGGGGAGCTGATACCACAACCTGCGCATACCAATACTTGGTCGTGTATGGATTAATCCTACATGTAGTAGATACCATTCGCGTGACTCTCGTATTGGCTTCTAGAGCACAATTAGACTGACCGCAGAAAAGCAATTTCTCATGAAGGTAGATTAGTTTTTTTTAATCTTACTTTCTACGCACAGCTAAAGCGGTTCTAGAAAGTATTGGGGGGAAAATACAGCTGGGACCTCTCTATAAAAAAAAATCTCAAATATTTTTTAAACTTACCTTTATATTGTGAATGTGTATATGCAGGTGTGTGCAAATATTGGAAATATTACTTAGTTATGATTTGATCAATATGTGGTGATGGGTTTGGTTAAGTTGAGTAAAATAATTACAATTAAGAAGGGGGTCGCGTGACGTAATGGCAGAGCTGCGGCCTGGGTTCTATCCCCGAATTCATTGTGGACGAAGCAAGCTCTCTGCAGTGGTTCCAGTTTTCCCTGCCTCTCATTGATTTCTTCATTATTTCCCTCATCGTCGGGCTTTACGTCGTCATCCGTTAGGACGTCGCTCACGGCCTCACTTCTATCGGTGCCCTTTGACAACGCAATGCAACAGCGTCCCACTACACATCTAATTGGCTCTGTACATGCACACCCGCCTGGGACCCACAGGCGCGAAGCGACTCTTGGAATTGATGAGTTCTCGGGAGGTGACAGGTGGCGCGCCCGTCGTGAGCCCTAGGCCCCCATAAACAGCGCATTTCTTCCCCTGTCCTCAGGGAGACCGAATCGCCGCACCAACCCCTAGCGAGGGCGGGGGAAGGGAGGGAAGAAAAGGTACTTTTATTACCCTTCAATTTTGTTTGTAGTTGCACTTGAACCAGCTGTTGCGGTGTCATCCAATCCGGATCTTGGACGTCATCACAGTGACGTAACTAGTGACGATCAAGCTTCCGATTGGATGACACGGTTTCAGCTGATTAAACGACAATGTGCCATTATAAATAAATCGAAGTATAGGTGATACATGGTGATTTGGAAAAGCCCGGCCATGCCGCGACACAGCTACGACCATGCCTCCGCGGGACTCGAGCCCAGCACTCGTGCCCAGGCGACCTCGGCCATCGGTCTCCGGCATCATCGCTGGCGTCTGGGAATTCGATCACCCAGGAGCCTCTATGACCGTAGTTGTTGAAGGGTCACCTGGGAAAGGATGCTGTCCCCATGATCTTCCGTCCTTTTGGGATCCACCATTAGACAGCTGTATGTACGTTTCTTCGGTGGAAAAAATTAGGAATTTTGTTTTTCACCCTTTAAAAATCTATGACCGGGTTCGAACTTCGACACGAGTTTAACAATGGGATACGATTGGGATACGGGGAACGATGGGATACATCATCGAATACACGGAAATATTTCTCCTCTATCTTATTTGTCATCTTGTTCTTATTCATGTTGTACTTATTGTTTTTCTTCTTGTTGCCTTACGTCTTAGTTTTACTTCATTTTCTATTGTTTCTTGTTCTACGTCTCTTTCTCCGCTGAGTGACGCGGGCAAGTGTAGTTTGGACTCCCTGCGTCCCCGTCGGGAATCGACCCGTGGCCCTTGCTCGGCGGCGCGCCTCGCGTCCTTGCCTCTTCACCCCTCCTCCGCCCGTCCTCGCCGCCCCACTCCTCGCCGCTGCACCTCGCCGAGCAAGTCGGCGTGCCCGTATTTACTTCACGGCGCGCTATTTCGTCGCTGAGATGCTCAACTGATACCGAGCTCCCGTGTTCCAGACGAGACAGTCGAGCAACTTTTGAAAGTTGCAGAGTTTTGCCTGACCCGAGGGGTTTACGCTTAGAGATTTTCCGTCTTTTCCGGCGAACTGTGCTACTTAGTAACTTTTCCGGGTTTACAATAGTTACTTGCCGTGATTTTCATTAGTTCTATTTCTGCTGAATTATTCATGCAACATCTTTTGGAAGCGAAATAGATGTGAGGGCATGTAATAATTTTGTGAAGTTTGACCGAAGAACGTACGTAATTGTAAATACGCCATGGACCATTCGTTTACTACCGTGTTTTGGGAGGAGGGGTAGACAATGCAACATGCAGGTGGGGGTCAGTCTCCTGGAGACTTGCGTGTACGTCCATCGTTGACAGTACGAACTTCATCTCGCAGAATTCCAGCCGCAGTGCGCTACCTGATGGGCGAGGCAGTTGCCCAAAGTGTGCGCCGAGAGTGTTGCCTCGGCAGGCGCTGACACCTTGCTTCTTTCACTCGTGACTTATGCGCAGAATGCAGATCGGACAGATGACTAGTGTGAGGCCTTTTGATAATTTATCGGTTTTTGTTTCGTCTCATCTGTGTCAAAAATGTGTACTGATTAGAATGGAGCAGTGATAGGTGGCGAGTTGGCGGCGGTAGTGAGGAATGTAGGTTTGAACGCAAAACACGAAAGCTTTCGCCTTGTTTTTAGTTGTTCTTTTCCACAGCGTAAAATTAAATTCTGGAAACCACTAGCACGCGACCAAGTTTCATCTGCTTTGTACGCTTTGTCCATCGTTCCTTTTAAGGAGGTACATTGATAGGAGTTTGTTCCGAATTGTAAAAGCCAGATAGTACTCCTATTCCTTATTTCCAGAATAGAATATTTAGGATTGATTTGTACCTTCAATGTATTTCGCTTCCCGTTTGTGGTTTGCATGAATAGTTCAGCGATGCCAGATAATGCCATTATTAGTCGAGAACATTTCCTATCATGTAGCGTATTTCATGCTTGCTGCAGATCCAGATAAATCACTTGGAATACCGAATTTCGATATTTATCGATCGTTTCGTAAAACAGTGCGCACACGCGTGGAATTTGTCACTAGCGTTTGCAATATCTTGTTTCAAGCGGTCCTGAAACTTGTTTTAGGCAGCGATGGTTCATCGGTGGTTCACGAGGATTCGAAAAAGACGGTTCGAAGATGTAATGTTGTAATGGCGAAGGTATAAATCACCGAAATGAAAAAATCAACGAAATGAAAATGAAATCTTAAATTTTTACTTTTAAATTTATACACGTTGAAATAAAAAGAAACTTAGTTAAGAATCAGGTTGTATTAATTAAAATTAAAGATAATTTCATTTGGTTTTCAGCTCAATAGAATCAATGTGCTGTATTATTATATACATACTGTGTTTATTTTTTTAAGTTATCATTTAAGTTTTATTAAGGTTTGTGTGTAAATGTTTTACAAAAACTTAAAGGCCTTTTACCAATTATTATGCAACGTAGAAAATAAAATGTAATAAACCGATTTTCGTGTTTTAATTATAAGTAATGTGTTTATAAGGGGCTCTCCAGAAGAAAAGGGTTGGGATCATCTGATTTAAAGCATAAATCTGACTTCTCATAATTGTGTTAAGGAGCTGTTTCACTTCTCTGTGATTGGTCACCGACATCCCTATAGATAAGTAGTTTCACGAGATGATACTTGGGTAAATGTTTCGTATACAAAACCTTTTTCAGTGGAACAGTATCACACTGAAAGCCAAAAGACAGTCTGATAAATCGCCGTCGTTTTCGCCTTGCCGTCCCTTTTTCTGGAGGTGTCGTGATCGGGAAGAAAAGCAATTGGAATTTCACCTCCGTTGGAGACGGGTGTGATGAATAATACGAGGAAATATCGCTTGTGATCCAGTGTCGACTTAGGGAAACGGGAGTACCTGTGAATTTTAATGATTTCCATTTTACCATACTGGAATTATAGAAGATTAATCAATCCTGAAAATACGCTGTGACGCGACCGTTTCAACGGGAGTGAAACATTTGCCCATGTTCTACTCGACAGTATGTGGCTCTTAAATATACTGCGTAAACAGGTTCTGCCACTTGGTACAGATTTATTGGGTTGTAATTGGCGGACAATAGAACTGCTGGGGTGTTTCGAAAAATAACTGTTTAATTTATTCTGGTGGTGGTGGTGGTGACACAAAGACAAAAGACTATGTGCATTTCAATTTTAAAACTTCGTTATTTGTAACAATGGTTGAATTATGCGTCAACGTTTTTTGTCGAAGACCAATGCCTCACTATGCGCATTCACCGTGAATATTTCTTCTTTCAAAAGAAAGAAGAAAAAAACTGCTAATTAGTTATTTTTAGTCGCATTTTATTATTCCTTTGATATGGCAGATTTCACATTCTTTCACAGAAAAATCGTACATGGAAAGACTCTTCTACTAATTCGTAAAATAGTTGAGGCGGGTACGGAGCACTTAAAATGGGTGAATGAATTCGAACAATGGAGATGAGAAATACTGACATCGTGGAGAAAAAATATTTGTTTGCTAATGATTTTTTTGAGATAAGCAATCAAATACCTTTAGGCATGGAGCCCTTGATACAGAAAACGCGTAATTTCAGAGATACACGGATTTCAACTCCTGACATGCTTTTGAACTCTCTTATTTTTCTTTTGAGTTTTGCAGATGTCTGTTAAAAATGCTAGACTACTGTTTGTACTAGAAATAGTATGGAACTATTGTTCTTGAAAATACCTTTGAGCAAAAGTAACTAACAATTTCAGAAAATGTTATACACGTTTTTGTTCTCTTTGTACTAACGAATTCAGAGATTGCATTGTGTCGATCAGGTCAGGTATGAAACATATGCTTTGTGCGTAGTCTGTTGATCAAAGATCAGAAAGAGGAAAAACAGTACAGGAGCAAAAGAACGAGTGGACCGTGTCATAAAAAGGAAACAAAAAGAGTCCACCGGTCGATAGAACGAACTTCGTTGCAACACAGAGCTCCTTGCTTCGGTTCACTTCGTAACCTAAGGGCCGTATCGTGTGATCGTTGTATAGTCAAATTTTCGTTATTCTTCCTACTACAAATATAAAAACAGAACTTTTCGACATGAGTATACATTAAGTAGAACTAGTGTAGAATCACTGCGAATTTATCAATTTTAGTTTACGAAAGGGATTGGATTCACTCTTGTAGCCCCCGCTAAATGACACCTCGTAGCATAAGCATGATTTATAGTTTTTTTCAGTCTGGGTCGGTAAACACTAACGTTTTTACGTGTTTTCAAAAGGATTTTGTCTCAGAACAGTCAGATTAATTTTACCTTTCTTTTCCGATTTTTAAAAAATTTTCTTTCACTGATCAGGTTGCAGAAATTAATTTGTTACTATAAAAATGTAAAACTAGTCTTCTTTTGCGTGTTGCTGAAAGTTTTGTGACTCTTGTTGGGGATTTAGAGGAGTCTTAGCTAGCATACAAGGATGAAAAATTCAGTTTTTATTTGAAGAGAGCAAATGTGCAGGAATGTTGATATTGAGGACGTGCCAAAATTTTTGCTGCCCTTTCACAAATGCCGCTCTTGCGTGGGGCTTGCACACCGCTTGCTCTAGGGTTGGCGCGGTTCTGATTTATAGCGCTGTACAAGGGTTGGGCGTGATGATGAGTTCCCAAGCCTAGGTGAGTGATGATGGTTACGGATTCATGGGTAGGAGAGTTCAACGGTGGTTTGCCAATGCCTTCCAAAGCACAAAAGAAGTTTGAGTGAATGTGACGAGTGAATGGTGAAAGATGGGATGTTCAAATGGGACACGCGATGAAAACGTCCAAGCTTTACGGTGACCGCAACCTTTGGCTCTGGAAACGTTCAGCCCATTCCGGTTTAAGGTTCTGTGAGGCCCTAAAACGGCAGTAAAACGCGGGTCCCCACATTCAATTTTTATCAAAAATGAGACGCGTGAAGGAATGAAAGGCTGGGGCAGAATATAATAATGCGTAATACATATGTTTTCCGTTGTAACTTAATTACAAGGTCTGTATTGTGCGATTTCTCCATCGTTTTATATTACTGGGCCTTGAATCTTTCCCCTGAATACGTTGCCGTTTCACATTCGCAAACCCAGCTCTTCGGCCAGCCCTGCTGCCAAGAAAGTGTGATTCCTCGCATGTACTTGTGCTGCAGCTCATTGGAAATCCCCGTGATCCTGCATTGAGAGCTGGCTCTGGAATCGCTCAAGAACGACTCTGAAAGGGAACACTTTTGGACAAGGTGTGCGTAGCCTGAAATAAAAAGGGGGCCCAAACAACATTTTTAGGCCCCTTTTTCAGTAAACATTGTTATTTACATAACATGTTTTACTGAAAAATAAACACAACGTACTGCAGGGAAACGGAGGCGGTTAGATGGACGGGTTGGACATCCTGGACGAGAAAGATGACGGACAAGGAGAAGATGAGATTAAAGGCAGGGAAAAGAGCAATGAAGTATGAAATGAGACTGGAAAATGGATTGGAAAGTGTGAGAAGAAAAATGTGTTAGAATGGTGGGAGAATAAGAAAGGAAATAAAATATACATGTTAGTTTGGGAAGGGGAAAGGTAAACGGTTTATAAAGAGAGAGGATTGGCTTGGAATTAGATAAGTTTGAGAGAAGAGGGATCTAAAATTAGAAGTTTGGCAGCTAGATATAGGAATATTCGGGGGCAGGAAGAGATTAATAGGATTAGACAGTCTAGAAAAAGGTTATATGTAAAATGTTAAAAGTTGGGTTAAGGTTTTTCAGAAAGAAGGTGATCGGATAGTATGACGAACGGGTGAACACAGAACTATGGGAAATTGAACAATAAATTCTAATAGATGATTACATTAATGTGCAATGCAACAACAACAATGATTAAATGAAGGGTGAATATGAACGAAATGGAATGACACACACATGGTAGACTAACAATTCAATCGGAAGGGGTTGGTTGTAAGAAACAATCGATTTTATGTAGAACCATTCGCAGGTTTGTCTCGTGAAGAGTCTCTAACCTAAATGTGTAACAATTCTCCAAATTCTGAGATTAAAAAAGGAGAACCTCAGGGCCTGAGTTTGTTTAGAATTGAAATGTTTGCGTAGGGCTACGAGGCCTCTTCCAGAATTTCTCGGGGTGTCACGAACACCCTCCCCCTTCTGTACGCTCGCCTCTGATTTGGGGGGGGGGGGGGGGAGGGAAAATTAATGAGTGAAAATGTTCATGTTGAACAAAACTTACATTTTATACAGTCAAATGGAGATTTTTATTATTGTCACTAATAACTAACACAGGTATGCTTTTTTTCTTTTTTGACAATCAACAATCAAGTTTTCAAAAACATGTTTTTTGTCCATAGAATGCAGCATTATGTGGTCCAGCATTATTTGACCAATAAAACATTTTTTTGAAAACTTTTTCATTGCTTGTCGAAAAAGAAAGGAGAGTACCTGCGTGTGAAATTATTAATTACATTTTATATTGAAGTTTCAAAAACAGGATGGTACACAAACAAAATGTGTAACCATTTTTATTTTCAGTAAATTAGGTTTGAGGAAATTGAATTGTAAATAAACTTAAAATGTTCCTGTTGTGTTGTCTAGGGGCACGTTTTGATGTAATTGGAGTTCGTTAGTTATAAAACATTTTGCAAACCCATATTTCGTCGATATCATGCGAAGGATCTCCTTTTTCTGTGTCTTAGATGCGATTTTTTATGGTTGTGTAATGCGAGCGGTGTTTGCTGGCTTTTTATAATGTGATGTGACAAGGTTGCCAAAAATGACGAAAAATTAATTGCGTTCGACTTTTTCTATAAATTTAATAATAATAATAATGTTAAATATTGACTTTCGCATTGGCAGACCAAAGCAATGAAGATACATTCAAAGAAGTTTGACATTTCATTTGCATTGAGAACAATTCTGTATGCTCGTTGCCCCGAAGTTTATACTCCCTACATATTTTTTTAAGACATGGAAGTACCTTGTTTAATTTTGTTTGAAATAACGTTTCTATATTGTGTGAGTGTAGTTTGCATTTTATTAAGCAGATATTGTATGTTGAAAATGTATTTATAATGTTTCTACGAATTTGCACAAAGCAGTCTGGAAATAAACATGTGTGCATCCGCTGTATATCTGATAAAGCTCCTCATTAAAAGCACGTTTTTCTCCGCAGCAGCATTTGTAAATGGTGACTCATTATTGCGGCTATCATTTTCTATTTAAATTATTTTCACCTGTTGTGAATTTTTATAAATGGTAGTGAAGAGTAGAAGAGTGAAGAAGAGTGAAGGTAGAAGATAATAAAATAATCGTCACTTGTATTGCGTACTCAGATATTGTTACTAATTTTCAGTCGTATTTTTAGCTTTTAAATGGTGGAGTTCATTCGAAGTTGCAGACATATCAAGAAATACATACTGAACTTTGCAATGCCAGTTGTATTTGAATATTAATATGCCATTTACAACGGTTCTCCAATATTCTATTGAATACAGCGTGACTGCAATGTTCTACGAATTTTCAAAACTTCTTGTTATTAATCAATCTGTTTTGTTTTGGTGCGTCAGCAAAGCTTACTAGTCACACATTTTTGAAGTGTCAAATGCAAATTGTGAAAGCACATAATTTCTGTTAATATCGTAAATTCATGATTAAAACGCATAGGTTGGATGTCATATTGAAACGCGATGTGTTCGTGAGAGCATTAAATTGGAAGTGGAACGAAAGACAATAACTAAAAAATCGGAAATACAATTGGACTATTGTAATTGATGCACATGCAGAAGTGCGCATATAACAGCGATTCCAGTCATACCATGACTCACTATCATATTTTATCAGGCAGCCATACACTCTTGTGCGTATCTCAAGAGAAACATATCAAGGGAACCAGCACGCATACTCGTCGATGGGATTCTTGTAACTTGTCTTACTCCTCCGAACTCTCCCGAACACAGATTAGAGAGGTATTTTTAGTTCATATCGGAAATTGTCTGTTGCTAAGTACAAAAAACCACGTGAATTCCCAGGTACATCCGATATGTTACTGTTGTTACTATACATGATCTCTCCTGTCTTAGCAATATCCACATAAAGTAGAAACGTCCTTAATTATAAATACCAACAAGCTCGAAAATAATCTGAAATCTCCAACATTTGACGGTGGTTTGACGAATGGTAGTTTTCTTTATGGAAGAAAAAACTTCACCGAACGGAACACTTTTGTAGGAACCAGCCGTTTATTAATCGGGTAATAATTATTGAGCTTTGAATAAATTGATTTAATAATATATTATTAAGTAAAGAACGTGTTTTGATTTCTAAACTGTTTTTGAATGTACACAAATGTGTGTGTGTGTGTGTGTGTGTGTGTGTGTGAGGCAGATAAAGAGGCATGAGGGAAACGGAGAGAAAGAGAGAAAGAAGAAGAAAGAGAGAAAGAGAGAAAGAAAGAGGGATAGACACGCAGAGGGAGAGAGCGAGGCTGTGTGTGTGTGTGTGTGTGTGTGTGAGGCAGATAGAGAGGCATGAGGGAAACGGAGAGAAAGAGAGAAAGAAGAAGAAAGAGAGAAAGAGAAAGAGAGAAAGAAAGAGGGATAGACACGCAGAGGGAGAGAGCGAGGCTGTGTGTGTGAGTGCAGGAGAGGGGAGCGCGAGGCCAGTGCGCCAGCTGGCCACCCCCGCGCGCCGCATGGGGAGCCCGTTGGGCTTTGAGGGGGCCGCCCGCCCGCCGTCCCGTGCGCGGCTGGCGGCCGAGTGGGGCGCGAGGGCGAGGGGGGCGGCGCGCCGCAGTGCGAGCGGCGCGGCGCGGCGCGGCGCGGCGTCGGTGGCGGCGTCGGGGCGCCGCCTATCGACCGGCCGGGCGGCGCGGGCGGGCGAGCGTCGCGCCGGCATTGATCCGCTGTTGGTCCCGCCCTCCGCCCCTATCCCCCGCACTCTTCTCCGCCGCCGCCGTCGCCGCCGCCTCCGCAGCGCCAGTCGGTGTTCGACGTCGCGCAGCCACCGACGCGCTCCGCCCGCACCGCACCGCACCGCACAGCGCCGCGCCGCGTCGCTCTGCGTGCCTCCGTGCCTGCGTGCGTGTGTGCTGCGCCGTGAGAGCGCGCGCGCGTGTGTGGGTGTGTGTGCGCATGTGTGTGCGTGCGTGGATGTGTGGGAGTATGTGTATGGTTGCGACGGACAGAGGAATGGCCACGGCGTAGCGAGACCGTTTGTGCGTGGACACGCGTGTGAAAAGAAAGAAAAAGAAAAGAAAAAAAAATAGAAGGGAAGAAAGAACGCAAGGAATCGTGTGGAGGACTTAAGGACCGCGACGTAGTTTGTAGTTGTTAGTGGTGGTAGCAGCAGCGTCATTCGACTGACGGCGTGTAAAAAAGAGGAAGTGGTAGAGGGGGAGAGAAGAGTGAGAGACGATAGACCCACGCTGGGAGATGTGACGGCGGAACCAGGATGTCAAAGACCATCAACGCTTATAGAGTGTGAGTCTCCGTTTCCTGTCTCTGCTTGTGCTTGTGCTTCTGCTTCTTCTGCTTGTGCTCGTGCCCCAGAGGGCGGCCTGTCTGTCGTGCTATGCTTGCTAGCGCGCGTGTTGTTTACGTGCGGGGCTCCGCCGAAGGTCGTGCGCAGCGGGAGAAGCGCTTTGCGGGCGGCCGCGTATTGAGCGCAGAAGCGCGGAAAGAGCGGTCGAAACTACGCGGAAGTGCGAGCACGAGGGGAGCTTGCACTGGCGAAACGGCTGCGGAGAGTACGCGCCGTTTGGCTGAGTTGCGTTTTCGGTTCGTTGCAGAGCGAAGTTGTTTCGTTTCTTGTCTGTATATTTTTAAATCGGAAACGAGGGACCAAATTTACGCGGATATGCCTGAATTTAAGGCCGGGGTGGTCACTTTCTGGGAAACCGGGAAAAATCTGGGGACTTAATTGCCCTGGACAAGTCAGGGAATATGTAAAAGAATAATTAGAAGTCAGGGAACATTCTTGGATAGTTAATAAACTGTATATTATTCTAAGAAAATGCATTATTTTTGGTCGATTTCTATTTGTTGAGTTTTTTAAATTTGTACTTTATCGCAGCGAAGTCAAAGCTTACAAATAAGTTTCAGGCTTGCATTAATTTTTTCTTTAAATAGTGTCAAATTCTCCACAGATCTTCACAGAGGGTTTAAAACAATGTGGAAAACCGGGAAACGCTAGGGAAATTTGTTTCAGGAAACGAGTGGTTACCCTATACTGGGACTGCCAGGGCTGATACGTCGAGCCCGCACGTTTTGCTGAGTGTTCGATTTGTTGCAGTGTAACGGGAGGCGTTTTGTTTTGTTTCTGTGTCGTTTTGTTGCGGATGCAGCTAGCGCGGGGGCCGGTGTTGGCACTGGTGTGCTAACAGGGGTTGCGTGCTCGAATCTCACGGGGAGGTTTCCTTGCGTATTGGGAATCGTCGTTAAGGGCTGGACTGTGTACTCCGTTTAATCGTTCATTTATGCTCTCTCCATTATTCATTACGTTAATGAAACCAGTGCCGCTATTGGAAGCCTGAACCTGATGCTCTGCCTCAGGCCAGAATATCAAGTAGTGGGTTGTTTTTGTAATGGATGCAATGCGGTATATTCTTCTTTCCTGACTTTCAAATGTTTCTTTGTTTCTTATTCGGAATATATATGATTGTGCCTGTAGTTTACACTCCTCTGAAAGAACACTAATGTTCACGTTCTTTGTTTCCGATTCCTTTGACTTGCGTAACGCCTTCATTCGTTAATATTCTGTCATAGAGAAGTCTAACAAGAATTCGAAACACCCAATCTTCTTTGTAATGCTAAGGCATTATTGAATGTTCCTGTTTCATTTATTTCGGTTGACTTCAATTGGGAATAAAGAGTGCAAACAGCGATTAATGCTCTTGTAGCAATATTTCTGCGTATTTTTCTGTACAAATTGCTTTTTTTCATTAGCTGGTATTGCGAAGTGTTTATAGAGTTTGGCTTCGAGATCCCATTGTCTCTGATTCGAAGTTTTTTACTCGATATTTTGCGTTGGCTAGACTTAATTTAACTTCATTTGTGTCGACACAAATCGTGGATTCATAGTGGCTAGGTTCTGTCTGACATTTTGCCAAGTTCTGTTGTCGGACCTGCATCAATAAAGACAGATTTCCAAAGACACTTGTAGAAAACCTTTGGACAAAATGTTCGTTTGGATTTTTAGTTATCCTTGTTAAACATACGTCTCTCATAATTATATTCCGAGTCCGCTATAATCCGACACGTTTTGGAAGATACGTTACTTCTACATTCACCTATGACATTTTTACGTTCATGTGGCTTTTCTCAGCCAAAAGGTAGCATGAAGTTCTTTCTTCAATGAGTCGTCTCGAACAAGAGTCAAATGTATTACATAGAGATGCCTCCAATGTGGCTACTGAAGTTCAGTAACGTTTTGCATTTTATCTGCGCTCACCAGTGTTGAACGTAAGTTTCTCATGTTAGCTCTTGGCTTTAATACATAGTTCTAACAACATCCCACGAGTTGTAATTACTATTTTATGAGATCTTCCGAAAACCTTCGGCTGTCCTTCAGCTGAGTGAAACAAAGACGGACCAATCAATCAATCAATCAATCAATCAATCAATCAATCAATCAATCAATCAATCAATCAACCATCCAACCAACCAACCTCGATTATTTTTCATCACATACAGCAACCATTGAAGTTCCCACGTACACGAGCTATTTTGAAGCGATCTAACAAGTACAAAATGAACAATGTAGAATCATCTAATCTTTCTTAAAGTATTAAATATTGACTCTCCAATAACAAAACGCCTGATGTGTGTAGGGTACGAAACATGCACCTCCAAATATTCAATATAATAGGCGTGCGCAGCCTAAAACAGGAGGGGTAACTATTTGTCATGGCCCCCTTTTCCGTTACACTTTTTACTTACTTACACAATATTTTCCTTGTAAAAGAATAAAACATATTACAAGATAAATTAAATTATAACTTTAATGATCGGAAGAGCAATTGATTTTATGTTGAACAATTTATAGGGTTATCAGGTGGTTGGAAAGCCTCATCCTCAAATGCGTCTCCAAATTTTCAAGGGAAAAAGAATTGAACCGAATTATGGAAATAAAATGTTTTATTAGAAAGGGCAATGGGGCTCTTTTCAAAATATTCGGAGGGGCACAGCCTCCCCCCCCCCCCGCAACCATTACGCAGGCCGCTGCCCAACATGCTTCCATGTACTCTCTAAGCCGGGTAGCAGGGTGGCGACTTCCTGAAAAACAGGGAAAACCGGGGAAAATCATGGGAATTCCGTTGCTCTGGAAAAGTCAGGGAAGATCCAGGGAATTTGTAGAAGAATCATGAGAAGTCAGGAAAAAGTTTGAGAGATCTATAAAACGAGACATTATTTCGTGAATTTTCAGTAATGCCGCCTTATTTTTTGCTCAATTTTTATTTGTTGAGAAAACATTGTTAATTTGTAGTCTGTTCTGGCGAATCGGAGAGCTGACCAATTAGTATCAGGCTGCTTTCGATATTTTTAAAGTTTGAAATTGTAAATTTGATGAGGAAAAAAATATTTAAAAAATCCACCGGAAGCCGGGAACAGCGAGGGCCATTTGTTCTGGCAAATGATAGGATGGGAGCTTGTCGCCCCGCAGCCGCGTTGCGCCGCTCCGCTGGCAGCGGCGAGCGTGTCGTGGGAGGGGATAGCGGGGCTGGCGCTGAGGGGGAGCGAGGGGCACCCCTGGAACGTGCACGCGATGCGTGCGCAAGGGGGTGCGCACTTGGTGGACGTCGCGCCCCCGCGCCTCCGCCCCGCCCCGCCCCGCTCTGCTATCTCCAGCTGCCGCTGTGTGCGTTGCCCCGATAACATCGCCTGCACCGGCTTTGGCCGTGCGCGTGATTTTTGCGCGTTATCTCGTTGTCTGTAGGACAGTTCTAGCCGCTTTCGATCGGTAGTTTTCAGCCGAGGGTTTGTTCGATGAATACCAGCCCAATGCCGGAACAGTGCACTAGCAAACGAACTCATCGCGCGTAATCCTTCCTTCCTCATCCTCGTACCTTCGTCTCCCTTGGCACGTCTATATTCATTGCACTGCTACGTATGACAGAAGCTTAAAACTTGTCCGGGCCGGGGTGGTGCCTCACGGGCGGAGAAATTTGGAGGATAAAACCCTCAATCCGATGAGGAGGTCGGCGCCGGATCTCGCGTTTTAGGATAGGAGAAGAAGCACCACCACCACCTACCGGTATAAAACAGGCACTACACTTTCAGGACGAATTACCATTTTTGTTGATGTGCCCGGAAACAGTTAATGATCAATCCTCGACTCGTGCGATTCCGACCCTGGCCCGGTGACGGCTACGCGGCTCTGTTTTCTTCGCAGGCTCAGGTGATCAAAGCATCTTCCCAAATGGCGAAGTCGACAACTGCGGGTTCGAATCCCACATAGGGCATGGGTGTTTTCAACAGATGGTTGCGGTTTCGAATGGTATTGTTTCCGGGCACTTCAACTTATCAGGTCATTAGTCCCGTTAGTGTAGTGAATATTTTTGTCATGGGAGTGGCGCTGTTCTTCCCACGGGATGGTGAGATCCGGTGCCGACCGACACGTCGCCCTGCGGGTTTCCCCACGTATGTCTCCCAGCGTGGGACCACCCCAGACGAGACAAGCTCTAAGTTCCGGTCAGGTCTTCCGAGATGTGCTGTAATGTTGTGAATGAAACTGTGAGTGTGTATGGGAATATATGACAAGGAAGAGGAAGACAAAATCGCATGCGGTCCGTGGCCTTATGTTAGAGTACTGCTACGGCATTCACCTGATGTTGATCGGAGAAACCACGGAAAACTACTGATTAGAGCAGCCGGTCGCTAGAATTCTCCTCCACACATCATAGCCTTTAACTGAGGTATCGACCCCCCCCCCTCCCGTGGAACTCGAACCTGACGACCTCCCGGTCAAAGTCGGTGCAGAGACAGTGGCAATGCTGACTGAACTAAACTCGGGCGGTCCACCGCGTATGAATATCCTAGCTTAACCCATCATTTTGTCTATGTTTGCCACTACACATATACGCTCTCAAGCGTAGCTTCGAGGCCTGGCGTGCATCTGATTTAAATGACATGTTGCTGCATCATTGTTCCCACGGGTGCTTTAAACTATGGAAACCATACGGATCTGACATATGTAATGGGTGTAGCCCCTTCTTGACCATCCAGCATTCTCTCTGTGGAAGGCTCGCTACCACTGTGCTCTGCCGCACAGGAAAAGAGAGCAAGGAAAGGCACAAGGCTCTTTGATCGACTGCGCTCGGTAATTAAATGTCATCCAACGATACCTTAGTAAACAAGATGAATCTCGGCGTGTTTAATCCCCAGGGTCACCATTCGCGGATGTGAACAGTGATAACTTCTAGATATGATCTGTACGTGGTTTTCAGTTTTTAAAGAATTGCATATCAATATTTTCAACCAATCACAACCACTATATTAGACTAATGAACGATGTTTTTGACTAATGTGATCGATACACGTAAGGTTGGCGGTTTCCTATTGGGTTTGACAGTCCATTTGGTCGTATGTTTTCGCTGATAATGGAAAGCGGGATCATAATCCTTCTTTGCAAATCACAATACTAGAATTCTACTGTCTGTGTCTTGATTCGTGACTTATTATACTATATTCGAAGGTCGGTAACCTCTCAGTCACTTAAGAAAGTACACTTGTCTGCCAAGGATTCCGTTCGAAAGCGCAGGCTTTGTTGTTATTCATCCTTGTTGGTAGGTCTGCGGTCTGGTACCTTACCGTCGGGGCACCCACTGAAACACAGACTGGTGATACTCTCCATTCTATTTTTTGTCCGCCTTCTTTATTTTGTTTACCTTTTTATCGACAATGAATTACTTTAATTGCGTTGTATTTCTTTATTTAGTTTCTTTTCTCGAAGGATTAGTTGATACCTGTTGATTCATCTGTGGGTACCAAACTCTTTTGCTTGTAATCTCTTTACGTCCGATTTTGGTCGAGTTGCCTGCTCTGTACGCGACAACTGTACGTTTTATAGAATTTATGATCAGATCTTTCCTTTCTTTGCATCTCAATGTTTTATTGAGGGTTCCACACATCTATTGATTTTAGCGTACTTTTGGACGAAGACAGTTGCGGTCGCGTAAGGAGTTATTTCTGGAGTGGTGGACATAAATCTGCGCCGAGGCAGGAAATAAGGCTACTCGGTGTCTGCACGGAATTTTTCATTGCCTTCCTCAAGAATGTTCCTTGAAAGACGAGCTATTTTTCTAGCAAAATAAACGAAAGCGTGCGACGGTGCTTTTCACATAATGAGGTCGCAAAGACTGGAAGCAGCAGATTCCTTTTTTTTTCTCTCTTTCTTTTTAAGGGCGGTCTGCTTTCTTTAGTGGGCTCGTCTCTGCAGGCCTAGCCATTCTTTCAGAATGATGAACGTGTGCTAAAGTTCGTGTTAAAAATATGCTTTATGAAACATGAAGGTGTTGTGAGTGCATGGGTCTTGATTATTTTTTATGTTGTTTGAAGTTCTGCGGTGGGGCCGCTATACTAGCTGGAAGACAAAATAAGACTTTTCAATAAAAGGCTTTGCCTATTTATTTGTCAGCCGCAGGGTAATGAAAGTTGTCTTGTGTTCTATTTCTTGACACTGATATTCCTCTGAAGTCTCGAGATTGTTCCCGTTTATTTTTTAACTTGAATGTATTGCTCATTACAATGGATACAGAAAATCTGCTTCTTAAAATGTTCCTGAAAGTAGTTTGATAAAAACGATTGTCTTCTCCTTGGATAATGTATTTTACCTGTATCTAGTATTAGAATTCGAATCCTGATTTAAGTCGAAATTTTTATCAGGTGATTTCTACTCAGGGCGGGTCTGGGGCCAGCTTCTTTTCCAAACGTGTACCAGGATCCTTCCTGGGGGTAAAGGAGCGTTGTGCTCGCCACGCAACCGCCTCAAGCCGACGGCAACGAATAGGTAGAGCGCTATCTTCACCTCCCTCTAGGCCACATCAGCATGTGCTATTGAACGGAAGCACCTTTACCTTTACCTCCGCGTGGTAGAAAGTAGAGCCTCTACTTTCAGCAGCAGTCAGCATAGATAGTGTCACTTCATATGTGTAGCGTATTTCTGCCACTATCAGATTTGTCTGGTTCGTTGTAACCCGGCAATCAAAGCCAGGATATCCGCATCAAATGCAACATACCCTACCTAAGGGTCGCTAATACAGCGTAGGAACTCGGTGGAACTTACTGGATGTGAATGAAGTGGAGTTCTTTTTTGTAATTCGTTGTGTAATTGATGTCGAATAATAACGGTGGTACTGCTCTCTATACTAATTACTGTGCTACTTTCCTTCTACATCGATGGCGCCGCCGGTTGGTAACAATGATTGAAGTGAGACTAATTTTTCTTCCTTGAGGGTGACAAGGCGTTGGGTTCGTGTATACAAATGATTCGCCTCTCTAGAATAGAGTTTTCAATTTTCTCTTGATTAAGTCTCTCCTGGATTTGGCATTTGTATTGATCAAACAAAGTCGTGGGTATTTTGCTTGCAAACTCTCCAGAAGAGAGTTACAGAGATTAAAGATAACTATTAATTTACGATGTGTACGGCATATCATACGGCGATGCGTTCCACTGTTTTTTTATGCTTCACGAGGCAGAAAACGGTATTTTCTGGATGTGCACAAGTTTTAAATTCTGTGAAATAGGATTAGAAAATCGACGATCTTGCGTGTACACTTCCCGGAGTGCTGGCTATTAGAGCAGAGCTCGTTAGAAACTTGATGTACAGGAAGGATCAGAATAAATGTTACAAACTTTCATGTAAATAACAACTTTTTGCCAATGAAAACTAATGGTTTGGTAAATTTTGTATAAATGGAATTGCATATGACCTTCGCCCCTGATGTTTAGACAGCTTCCTGTGCTCAGGCGTTCGCCGCGTTCTGGCGCAGTCAAGAATTTACGTACCTGTCGAACACCTGTACATACGTTGTTGCCTAACGGTTGGGGGCAAAATTCATAATTATAACTCCCTTAAAAGAAATTTACCATGTTCATCGGCAAGAATCATTCTCGATCTCTCTACATGCCCTACAAGTTTAACTTATTCTGGGACATGCTGTGCTCGGCAGGAACGAAAACGAGTCATTCTGTATAAAAACATTTCATGAAGAAACTGCTGTATATTGTCGGAAAAATTTACCGGGCGTTAGTACTGCTTGAAAAATATAAAATAGGAGAAGAATCGGTTTTAATTTGGCGTTTCTTACAAAACAAAACAAACTTATTCAGTTCACTGCGTTCGTAATTCCAAAGGAGACTGAATGAGGGTTATCGACGGTTAATTTTCATAGTAAGACATATTAAAATGAAATATTCTGAGCAATCAAGGGAAATTCATGTGAAAGACTCTCCATTTATTGAACTGACCTAAGTCTGAAAGTAGCCCAGTTATACACCAATACGCTAGTAATGAGCGGAAATGTAACAACCTAATTTCTTTTTTCTAGTTGCGTGTTCGCGTGTCCTTTTTTTCGGAAGTGATTTGTTTTCCCTCACAGCGAAAGTGGTCGGAGTCAGAACCCTTCAGTCTCTTTGGCATCTAAAGAAGACCCCTTTAGGCACGCGCATTGTTTGGCCGGAAATAGCTGACGTAGCGTGTGGTGTGGTGGTGGTTGTTCATTAATGGACACCCCCTTTGTCTCGCACAAATATTGCTCACTGTCGTATGTGAAACAATTAATTTAGAGATGTAACCTTGAAGATGGTGTTGTAGTGACACATTTGGAGATAATCAAATTTACAGTATTAACGAAAGGGTATCTTTAACCAGATCAAGGAATAAGTGCATCTCGGGAAAAACGTCAACAAAAATTCGGGTTATCAGATGTTCCTTATCGTGAGTTCCAAGTGCAACGGTCTAGGTGGTCGTATTTGTAAGATGTAGGATATTGTGACTAACTTATCCGAGCGAGCACGTTAACCATATTCTACTGAAGACACCTCGCAATATCATTTTGTTACAAACTACGTGTTATAGTTTTGTATGTGTACGAGTACTAACTCATACGGTAGTTTGTGATTATTTCATTAAAATGAATTGCAATAACTTAAAACTAAATCGGTTATTTAATATAATGTTCATTTGACAGTCGCCAAAATTTTATCGGTGTGTCGGTTGCATAATGAATACGTTATCATTATGATGAATAAATGATGGATTGGTTATCTGTACTGGAAGTATTATCACATGTCCAATTTGTTGGTTCGAATGTAGAAGAGAGATGCCATCTGGGACTCTGTTTACGAGTCACGGAATTTGACAGCGACTTGTTTCGGTATTCGACAAGTAGGCGTTTTTCTTTCCTCGGGGTTTCTCCGAATGCGTCACAGCATTGACAGGCCTGCACCCCCTCCCCGCGCCCCGTGCCACACGAGTGAGCGACAACGTAATTTCCGTGGAGAGCTGCCTGGTAGCGCGTGTGGCGCGACCGACAGCAGTGAGAGGCAGAAGAGAGCAACTGTCGAGGCTCACGGTGCTTGGGAAGACGCAAACGAGCACAAAGTGGTTTTGGCGTTACGGTAAAAAAGGTTTTTGCCGTTTATTTCTGTAATCATGAAGAGTAGAGGTGAAATAAATGATATGTAATAAAATCATTTTATATATTCAAGGATTGTAAATCAAAAATTGTAATCGATTAAAAAAAAACTTTTTATTCAAATCGTATTTGTATTTAAATAGTATTTTTTAATAAAACACTTATATGTTTGCATTTTATTAAATTGATCACACACTTATGTACTTTAGATTAATTTGCCTGTTAACTATTTTTTTGAAAACATTATTTAAAAAATTAACAAAGAATGCTAATTGAATACATTTCGTTGTTATTTCATCTAATAAATACATTTTGTCATTCCGGTCGCGTCAACTGCTAAGGTCATTAGTTCCGTGAGTGTGGCGCATGTTACATCGTATGAGGTTACGGTGCCCCCCGAAAGGGAGATCCGGAGCATACTTAAATGCGACTTATGGGTTTCCTCCTCAACATATCTCCCCCCAGCGGGACACCGCCGCATTTGGAACAAACTCTTAAGCTCCCGTCTGGTCTCCGGACTTTGGTGGTAGTGTAGTGCATGTAAGTATTGCGGTGTGTGTGAGAAAAGGGGAGGAAGGGAGATAAGCGAGAAAGGAAATACCGCGCGTGATCCGTGACCCGTTTGTTTGGGAACTCCACGGCATTCGCGAATAATTAAAAGATCAATGTGCCTTATAGCTGTAGGTGATTCTGCTGGCAATTATGCAATAATAAAGGATGGACAGTCTTTCTCTCTTTTTCTTCAAATAAGTGTTTCTGTCCTTGAATCACTTAGCCCCTCCCCCGTCCGGTACCAGTGTCACTGCGGGAAAAGCAAGGGTGCCTGCATGTTAGGACATCCGCTTGGTTGAATAGTGAATGGGGTGGAGGCTTCAAACTTCTAACTTATCAGGAAACAAGTCATGTCTATCCGGTGAACAAATCAGAAAATTGGAGTTCCTCTTTCGGACACCGGGGGAAGCGGCTAGGTGCGTTAGTGATGCAAAGATGACGAAAAACTAGGCAACGTAAGTGACTTCTTGCGTCTTGTGTTGGCTTATTTTTCAACATATTGATGTCGTATCTGGTGCTCTCTGCATGTAAGTCATTTTTCCTGAGCGAAGTGCTTCTCATTTTACGTCGTACAAGGTTTATTATTGTGAAATTATATATATTTATATTGAATACCCTCCACGTATAAGTATTTTCCCCGTAAACTGTACTTTCCCCATTCCTCAGAAGTTCCCTATTTTTCCTTAATCGCACGCGAATGTTTTGTACTATTTACAAAGAAACGATCTAATGAATGGGGTAATATCGTTGTGTCAAACGATTGACGACATCTTAGTTCTGTCATCGTAATAATGGTCCACAATCGGAACATCATTGCTACCGTGCTTATTCAGTTAATATTCTGAATCACAGAACCTAAGTTATGGTTTTGTGACAATGTAGTGGGTTGCTTTTGTTTTGTAAAACTTTGTAGAAACGTTTCAGGCTTTCGATTTGGTTGCATGGCTGATTGTTCGCCGGAAGCGCTGAAAAGGAAGACAGTTTTTCATATCATTTCCTTTCGATGAAGTACATTTCCGCAAGTGTTGTGAGCGATACTGTTTAGAATGTTTAGACCAATTTGTCAGCGACTTCTGCTGGAGCAAATAAGCATCGTTTCGTTTTGTGACCCGAATATAGATTGCTTGCGTGATTGCTTTCAAAGGCGAAATTTTCAAGAGCGAGACGATCGAGTAAAAAATCACATTCGATTTTTATTTTTCCTTTGTTGCTAGATGCTGATGTTAGTGCCAAACCCATCAGTATCACTTTCAATTTGCTCTGCAACCATTTTTAGATGTTGCAGGCATGCCTTTCCATTTGCAATTTCAAACATCATACGACCATGGAAGAACGCCTATTTGTATTCTGCGCTCATACTCCCGTTTACGTTCCACAAACTTGACAGTGTTTAATAATTGCAGAGGGTAACGGTCGATGTTTTAACTTCAACAAAGTATAGCTATTCTTCAAACTTTCATGACCCTTTTGTAAAATGTAAAATTAACACTTCATGAATGTTATGTCAAATCTACATCGAGAGAAATGTTGTAGTACAATGTACAAACGCGTTTAGTACGCGCTCATTAAACAATTTTTGTAAGCAATCAAATGGTAAATTCAATTATTCATGTGGTAAGATTCACTTAACATGATTCTGTTTCGTTTAGTAAATCAATTGAAAACCGTAAGTGAATGAACAAAGAATTGTCTGTGCCACTACACTTGTTTCGGAGACAAAATAATTCGGTGAGCTCTACCTTTCATCTCGTCACATTTACTGAAACGTTGCTTAGTAAGCGCGCGTTCTCAGAAATCTAACCAATTAGAATCGTTATGGAGCCTGTGTGAACTGTGATAAATCAACGCTGTACATAGAATTATACGCTGTATTAACGACGTGATCTGTATTTTATTGATTTGAAATAATTGTTGTATTCTAAACTGTGGTACAAATACCGTCGGTAGCCATACACGCGAGTGTCGTCGTCCTTAACTGTTCTGCGTGGCTTGGGCTACCGAGTGCACTGGGCCTTTGGATGGGTGACCGTTCAGGAACCCCTGTTTCTGAACAACCTGCCGGAAGGGATAGAAAAAAACTATTCCCGTTCACGTTTCTGCTTAATATGGCTCACTCAGCAGCTTTAGTAATTTATGAAACGCAACTATTCGTTTAGTAATTTTCATTACATTGTGTTTAGTAAATGTTACGACTTGTTTAATGAACATTACGTGCGTTAATATGTTTAACTGAACAGCAGTGTCGTGAATGTGACAAAGCACTTTGTTCTCCCAAAATATAACTCACCGTATAGTTCAGTCAACTAAGTGTTTAATAGTACGAACCAAACATTTCTCTCCGTGTATGATTTTCCAAGTAAAATGGTCGGATCCATGTAAAATGTTGGTTATTCGAATGAGGTTTGGCAACTTTTAGATTTCGTATTAAATACTTAAACTTCGCGTTGACAATGATATCACCAGATGTGTATATAAGAACTTGGCAATTGATTTTCTAAAATTGAAAGTTGCTATTACAGTATTGAGGATCTTCTATCTTACTAATCTTGTTTGCCAGTCTGTATTTCTGCTCTAGTTGTTTTAAGTTTCTTGAAACGGAGACCCAGATTTTAGCGACGTTCTGTGTACTGCGACAAGTTTAAATTTAAAGGGCTTTTATTGGCTGTATTTTTTTAACGACCGGAAGCAGAGAGTGATAGTTTCACTGACGTACGGAAAGTCTGTTTTATATCTTTGCAGTTCTCGTCTGATTAGAGCAATACAGGTAAATGAACAAATTCCTGGTCGATTTTTTTGCCAATAAGTTTTACATCTCAAAATTTCTGGAGAATGGCGTAGTGCACATTTTGGCAATTTCATGGAAGTTCATAATTAAAAGAGAGTGCTTCTCCCCCTACGTCACTTACAGTTGTATACTGTTCATCGGCAAAACAAATCGAAACAAAAGTAAGTTCTCTTGTCAGTGCTTGTTAAAAACGAAGCTTAGCTATTGCGAAGACTTTTCTCCTCAAATTGCAGGAGTACTCGCCATGACGTAGTTTGTTTGAACAAGTTTGTTTGAACAAGTTTGTTTTAAACAAATGATGGCTGCCCATGAATAAGCGTAATAATCTCAGAATAATAAATGGATTTGGGCTCATGTCGTTATGCAATAACATCCTTAAAGCAGCGTGTATGAGAATAAGTGTTCCAATGTTGTAGGGCATGGTGAAGGGTCGAAAATTGTCAGCTTTTCCCAATGCAAATGTACTGGGATTATTCATTATTATTTATTAATTATTCATAAAGCAGTTGCATATGTGGCATTTGCCCCTGATTCTTAGACAACTTCTTATGCACCGATGTTCGGCAGGTAGGTAACGTTCTGACGCGGTTAAGGAGATTTCATGAACCTGTCGAACATCTGTGCACAGAGTTCCCTAACAATTAAGGGAAAATGCAACATGAGTAAATGCATATAACTTACTAATTTTCCCACATGTTCGTTGGCAAAATGTGATTATTTTCGACCTGTACATGCATTAGAAGTTACAACATTTATTCTTAAACAATGTGCACAAGGCAAATATTAATTGTTATATATATATATATATATATATATATATATATATATATCATTATATAAATATTATATCTCATTATATAAATATTATATAAATCATTTAAAAATTTGTTTCAGCATTTGTATTGAACCTAATTTCGCGGTTCATTAAATAGGTAAGGTAATGAGTCGTAGATGTTATCCACTTGCTCTTTTAACAGGTTTTATAGTATATATACTGGTTATTAATAATACCTTCAAATTAATATGAAGTGTTAACGTGTTGTTATTTATTCATTACATTGTTTTGTAGTGCTCGTTGCGATCGAGTTATCAAATGCAGTAGTAGTTTTGTCTGAGAGCGATGTTACTGCTAGCTGTGAAGCTAAGAAAGCTAGTTTTCAAGTGCGAAGATCAGAGAATGTATGTATAAACTCTAATTTGGACGCGTTACCACAAGTGCTGATTGAAAATAAAAAAAAAAAACATTTTGCCTTGATGTAACTTGTTAATCCACGTTTGCACATTTGCATTATTCATGCCAGCTTTTAGTATTGTTGACGTAACAAAAACCATTTTCCCCTTCACACGTGCCTTAATTGGACTGCGCCACCTGACCTCCAAGGAGCCTGCACAGCCCCCGGGGGAAATCGCGGCCTTCTTACCACACAGGCGACCGCCTGGGGCGCAGGAGAATGGGAGGCGGTCCGTGGCACAAGAAGTTCATCTCGCACAGAATCGCGCAGGGCCTGTAGGACGAGTGGGTGGTTGTTGTTGATGATGATGAGAGCTTTACTTATTTTGAAACATAGGCGTGGTAGACAGCTTTAATCCTCCCTTTCTCTGGGCAGGTAATCTCAGTGCTGGTTTACTTATTGTAGGAAACAATTCTTCTGATGTGTTATTTTTAAACTAATACCAAGTAAAATGACCACGATTGGAACAATAAAAGTAGAAAGGTTAAAAAATATTAAAATTTAAAACGATTACTCTTAAGTAACATCACTGTTTAATTTAATATATCCATTTGTTCGAATAGAAATATTGTTGATCGTTAGGCCGTACGGACTAGACCGGGGGTTCCCAACAGGGTTGATACGGGATAAATAGCCGAATATGGTCCGGCGACTGATATATAATCAAGATCAGTATCTCAGTGTTTACCAAAAATATTAATCAAGTGGATAATTTATTATTTTCTGATTAAATTTTTCTACAAAACATCTAGAACAAATTCGGCCCTCTTCGTTCATATCCATCGTTCATCGTTAGGATGTTTACAAAATTCAAGAAATTATAGCTCCGTATTAACGTTACTTTGTCGTGCAAGAAAATATTGACCGCCATACTCTGTCGAAAAGTCACGGTCAGTTTTAAAACAAAAACTAACATTTTGTACGTATTGCACGACGATGAAGATAAACTCGGTTACTCTGATGTGGAAGGTCTTCCGATTCTTGGAAATCGCCATATTTACGGAATTGTTGGTCTAGGAATTAATCCATTGATACGTGCAATTTCTTGTGTTAAGATCGTAACGATGTGTATTAGAGGGAAAATGTAAGGCGATAGATGAAGCAAACAATTATTTTGAAACGGGGCCATACAAGAAAAAGTTTGGGAAGAGGAGAGACGAATGTATTAGAATCCTCCGGGCCAGGCGCAGGGCGGCTTCTCTCTGCCCCGCGACATCGCGGCTGCTTTCGTCAGCGGGGAACCCCGAAGCAATAAAGGGGGCTTCTCCCCTCGGCCGACTCTCTCCGCCCGAGTATTTTTACTGGCGGCACAGACGGCGACGGCGGCGACGTGGAGGCGGGCTCCGGGCGGAGTGGAACGGGGTAGGGTGTGGGGCGGGGCGTGACATTTGATCGGTTGATTGTTTCCGGGCACTTCAACTGTTATGGTCATTCGTCTGTATGTCTTAGTGAATGTTTTATCGTGAGAGGAGGTGGAGTTCCCACTCGAAGGGATGTGAGATCCAGTGGCGACCTACATGACTTGCGGGGTTTTCCTGATTCTGGTATCTCCCAGCGGCGGGACACTGTCCCAGCTGGAACAAGCTCTAAGCTACCGATTTGTGTGGTACTGTAGTGGATAAAAGAATATATGTGTGTGTGTGTAAGGAGTGATAGAACAAGAAAGATAGCGATCGATGACAGCATTCGGCCGCTAGAATTCTCCTCCTGACAGCGGCTGTATTCGCCACCGTCGGGAGTCGCAACACTAGTTCCTCCCGGTCAGTCGCTGCAGAGTCAGCGGCGCTGCTGGTATTGAGGAATCTGGGGGATGTAGCGTGGCGGGTCGAGGGGTGGTTTGCCGTGGGTAGCGACACGGAGGATGAAGTTGGGGGGGGGGGCAGTGCCCGTCGGAGCGGGGCGTGGTGCGATGCTACCGCAACGGGTGGCTCACGTCCGGGCCGAGACGGCGTGAGCGAAGGGCCCGTGAAGTAGTGCTGTTGTCGGGCTGGGTCGACACATGGGCTAGGCTTCATGCCTCCGAACTTCATGCCTCCGTGCAGGCGGAGGCCATTGGATGCGTTTGCGGAAGGGTAGTTTCGTAAAGAAATATACAATCTATTCAAAGAAAATAACGTGTTTATGACCATGCCCCCACCCCTCGCATTTTCGGAGGGAGGTGATTGCAGGGGTAGTCCACCGTTCTACCCACTATACGTCTCATGGTAGCGTCATCAGGAAGGATGAATTCAGATGGTAGATGAATGATGGATCCGATGTGGTTTATGGTGGTATGAAACGCCATTCTTACGAGAGTCACAATCCTGCGTCCTTACCTTCCGCAAACATGAACTCCCCTCCAAATCGTCTACGTCACAGGCCTCTCAACGTTCTGAATAAAGTATTAATAAGTTTTTAAGTTCATTAACTGCCCTGAAAAGCACCTGTGGCTACGTAGTTATCGCTTTGAATCTGGGTTGTCGAATGTCGCATGGATGTATTCTACTTACGGTAGGTTGGGCTCGGCGAATGATTCGCCACGTCTCATCATCCCGTATGAAACATTCATCGTTTTATGATGGTTCAGAAAAGTCCAAGTACCAGGTTGTTGCTATTTAGTCCTCAATATCGCGCCCGGGACAAATGTGCTGATTAGAGCACCTCAAAATTCACTTTTAAATTGAACTCTCAGCTTTCATCTGGACTCCCGATACGTGCGGTAGTGTAGTGCACTGAAGGGAGTGTGTGTGCATGTATGTAATGGATGAGGATAATACAAGGAAGAGGAAGAAGGAAAGATCGCACGCGGTCTTTGGTCCGTCATTCGTCTGGTGTTGATCGAAAGAAACATGGGAGCCGGCCCCTGGAGTTCTCCTGTGGGCAATGTCTGAATTCGACCGAGCCATGTAGGTTGTATCGGAAATCTTGCCACCGTCGGGGCGCAAACCCTTAGGGCCTCCCAGTGAACAATGCTGCAGGGGCAGCGGTGTCCCCCCCCCCCTGCGAGTCCAAAGCGAAGAACAGCCAATGCGTAGGTTTAGCCTTTCGGCGCAGAGCTGGTCTGGGCGGCATGCCAGCTGGGGACGCCGCTTTTTTGTGCGTCGCCGCGCCGCGCTGCGCCGCGCCTGTCCACGTGTGTGTGTGTGCGGGTGGAGGAGGGGCGTGTCGCGTCCTCGAGCGGGCGGGCGGCCTGCTCGGAGGTTTCTGCGCCGAAGAAGGGTGGGCCTCTCACGATGCGGAAAGATGGGGTGCTCCACGGCCTCTCCAGATCGATAAGCACGCGGGTGACGGTTAACGCGTCGTGCGGAGGGGGTTTGAAAGACGTCACGTGGCCCTTTGAGCAGACTGCGTTAAGTTTGTAGGGGCTTTGATTGCCCGGAGCCTGAGTTGACGACTTGCACTTCTATCCAACTGTTACATTAAATTTGTAATGAAATGATCATCTCTACTTAAACCAACGGCCTAAAACCTCATGTAAAATGTTCGAATTTTAGAAGACTGACGAATGTATAAACTAATTAAAACCACTACCACCGACTTTTCTGTTCTTATTAGCTATTTATTGGTTGCAAAAAAAATCTGTAAATTATAATATAATTGATAATATAAAAATTTCGCTCGGAGTCTACGGAATAGTAGCAATTTTACGTAATTCTAGTGTTTATTATAATATTACGTATGTAACCCAAAATGATTTGTTACATGTTATATGTAAATTTATATTATATAACTGTACATTTTAGTTCTGCTAATCAAAATTAGGGTTAGAATTTCTTGAAATGTCGCCCTGCGGAAGAAAATCTTAATCCTGTGAAGCTAACTCTTAACTGACATACACAATTAATTTATGTATAGATAAAACGATTCGATTTTGCGTGACATTTCTCATTTTCGCTGTGTTAAACGACATTTCCGGATAGATCCATATTGCGAGTAATTCAATAGAACACAATAATCAATTTTTTAGTGTTGATTCAATGTTTTGCTTTCGCGGCTATATGTGCATTTTGGATAGTTCTGTTTAACGACCTACCATCATTGTATCAGTGTGAAGTACTAAATTTTTCAATTTACCGTGGGGGTGATTGAAAACTTTCACATGATAGTATTACTATTTGTCTATCATTATTTTCCTGTGTGAAACCTGATGGAGCACTGGGCTGCTATTCACTCAGCGTCGTCCTCAGCCAGGCGTAAGGATCAGTTGTGTGCTCGATCGTACATTCCGAGTGTTGCGCACATTGTTGACGATTTAATCGCATTGCATTTTTGAAATGCACACTGAAGTAATTCACTTCATTTGACTCACAAGTTGCCATTGCCATAGAAATATAATCTGTAAAACAGCGTGCCTAATAATATCGAAGTTACTGAAAGGTAAACATGTGACTTTGTTACTAATTATCGCCACTTATTTCCCCATTTCATCTTCTTCGATCGTACGTACATCGATAATTCCTTGAAAAATTTTAGTTACCAGAGGGTGGGTGAAGCAATCATTTATTTCATTTAAATCACATGTTGTATTATTGGCGCATTTTAAAAACCAGGTAGAACTGGAAACTTGCATGTGTGAAAATGGTCGTGAAATGCCGCGTCTTCCTTCTTTTAGCAGCTCGGGGACGGGTGAAAGGAGTTATCCCGTTCTTATTTCAGAGTTCAGTGTGTGTTTACTTATTTGAACTGTATAATACTCCCTCACGTCTTGTTGGGAAGCAATCTTGACTCTCGTGATAAGATATCGAGTGCTTGCTCTTCACCTTTGTAAAGACGCTGTTACGACAGAGATAGTACCTTCTATTCCTGCAGCTCCGACTGAGGCGTTGCACAAAAGAAAATGTTTGAAGTGAACGTTCAATGATGAGTGCGCGGACTAGCTTCTAGTTTCCTACTGCTTGAAATTATTTCACTTCATTATTTTATTTATTTGTAGGGTAAGAAACCTCACGATATGTGATTTTCGTCACTGGCTACTAGCGAGATGGAATTCAGCAACTGTCTGGAGGACAATTTTAGCGGCTGGTTGCTCTGATAAATATTTTCAGTGGTTTCTTTAAACACCAGGAGGCGAGTGCCGGAGCAGTACCCTAACAAACGGGCCACGATCGCGCGCGATCTTTCCTTGCTCCTCCTTGTCTTATCTTCACCCCTTACTTCCACTGTCTTACACTTACATGCACCACCCTACCGCACATGCCAGGTGACTAGTGTGGAGATTAGAGCTTGACCCGGCTGGGGCAATGACGTGCAAGTGGGATATACTACCTTGAAAGGGCAAGCCGACGTTGAGGTGGGCCGGATCCAGTGGTGGAGGAACACCGGCTTTCTGGCTATAACATGGAACTAATAACCATAGCAGTTGACGCGCCCGGAAAATAAATGAAAATATAAATGAATAATGAAAAATAAAATGAATTATATATATATATATATATATATATATATATATATATATATATAATGAAAATATTAATGAAAAGTCAATAAATGAGGCGGTGAGTGAATATTTTGTTACACACACACACGTGTGTGTGTTTGTTTGTGTGTGTGCTAACCGCGGCGTGGCGGTCAGACTAATTCGTCGGCCATCAGTGATTCACGCTCGTCATAGAGAAACGAATTCTTCGGGTGTAAATTATTTTCTTTTATACATCTGTCGACTGTTACAGAACTGTACAACAATCGCTCTTGTTAAGTACAATTTTGGAGTCGTATCCCTCAAAATCCTCTCCGTACGCAGCATACGGGGTTCTGAGAGGTCGTCGAAGAAAAAAATATTTGACATGCCTTCCAAATTGAGCCTTGCGGAGACCGAAGGTTGTTTCATGTTAATCGCGGAGGCTGAAGTCCGCAAGCGTACAATAATTAAATAATAAGCATAATAAATAAATATGTAAAGGAATAAATAGATGGCGTAACTTGCTTAAATGTCTCAGACTGCAGGGCCAGAGTACGTCGGTAAATAAATAAATACATGTTGAAATAAATTGCTCCCGAGAGAACATTGTTAGAAGTTAACCAGTTTTTAAAACATCGATGTAACTTTTAATGGATGTTTTGAAACATGAATGTTTGGTTGGCGATGTTGTATGCCTTTCCAACCATAATAGCCTGATCTAGAAATAACGGCGAACCTGAAATAAAAACCCGGCAAAGTAATAGGAAAGAGACAATGCAGTTCGCACAAAAGTGTACTAAGGATCAAAAAACCTAAGGCCTAACATTCTGTTAACTCTGTGTGTGTGTGTGTGTGAGGGAGAGAGAGAGAGAGAGAGAGAGAGAGAGAGAGGAGAGAGAAAAGGAAGAGGGGGAGGGGGTGCGCAAGGAATCGCGAAGAAGGGCGCGGCGGCGCCGCAGTGACCTGGACCTGGGTCAGCGACCGCTCTACGACCTCTGTTGCCGGCGCAGGCGCTAGGAAATACTTCGCCGTATGCTTTTTCTTTTCTTGATTTCTTTTTCTTTCTCTTTCATTTTCTTCCTTTCGCAGTTTCGTTTCAAAGGGGATCGGGAACACGAACGGGAGCAGGAGCTCATCAAATGAATGCGATTAAGAGTTGAGAACATGTTTTTTTGGTTAAGGGACTCCCCAATTTCGGATCGCAAAAGGTGTTACTCAGGGAACAATTTCGTCGGTCGGTGCTTTAAAAGTTGTGATAGTTTCACATCATCTTTATGTTAAATATGCATTGCCTTCCCCTTCATCTTTCTTTTCACATTATAGTTTTGCGTCGACGTGATAGATGCCTGATCATCCTAGAACCAGATTGAGAGAAGTACGTATGGAGAGACGTGGTATTCAATTAATTAATTTATTCACGTGTATAAATTACTCGTATAATGGAACACTGATTGCAGCGCAACTGATGGATCCTAGTTCGAGAGGTCGTAGATTCGAGTCCCGTCAGTGCCATAGCAGCTATTGAATACATGGTTGGGACGATGACACATGTGGATGAGACGTCTAGAAGTCATTCCACTATGCTGATTGATATTTTCATTGCTTTCCTGCTATCATTCGCAGTCGGATGCCGGAACAGTACTCTCAACAACGGGCCTCACACCATGCAGGATTTTTCCTTTGCCATCATGTCACTTTTCATGTGGGCGGGAGATAAGCTAATGTGCAGATAGTTAATCCACCAAAATCTCGTAAGATAGACCGGCTACGATGACTCAGTGGAAGTATTTCGTTGCCTCTGAAACGTCGCTGTCCGAGAGAGCCTAAGGTGAACGATTTTCGTTTCTAGTTAAACAGGTGAGTTGAATTCTGCCACTCTGTGGAGAATTTTACCGGCCGACTACTCTGATAGTTTTCTCTCTGACTCAGGTTGACTGGTTTCTACGATAAAAATTAACGGCCAGCGTCCGTTAAAAAAATGTAACTCCGCCGTCTGCTACGAACAGTCGAATGACACGAGTTGTGTCTTGAGTACGCGCTCACAGAAAAGATATTTCTTTTTTATGTTTTTTCTTTTAAAGAACGAAAAGTACTTACATTACGAACAGTATCGAACAACACAAATACGGTTATTAGTGTAACTAGTACAGAAAGTGAGGGTTTCGCGTACGGATGAAATATCGATGTACAGGGTAGCCGAGTCTGGCATTTTGAAATGAGTGCGCCAAAGTCACTTCCATAAACAGTAAAGTACACTTGTTTTTCAGTATTTCGTTTACTTTGCAGTACTCAATTATTTTATGAGGCATGACTTCCTTGCAATACGCGTACGTCAAAGTAGACTTTGGCGAACGCGTACCACGTTGTAACGCTTTCCAATCCATTAATATAGAAGATAGGAACTAGTTTCCATGTGTGAGTTGTGAAATAATTTTGTTGTATATCCGCCGAACGGCGTTGCTAACTCCGGCGCGAGCGCAGAGGAAGGCTTTTTGGTGGAACGGCGTAAGAGCGGCGCTCGCGTGCGCGGGGGCCGTGAGGGCGCACCTCCATCACGATGTGCCCCTCCCCTCCCCCACCGCCCTCTGCCCAGCGCCACGGGCATCGATCCACAGGCGCCCCCGCGGCCCCAGACGCGAAGTATTTCAGGGGAAGGGGTGGCAATTTCAGTCGGCACCTCGGCCCCTGGCTGGAGGAGAATTCTAGCGACCGGCTGCTCCGGTTGAGACTTAATCGTGGTTTCTACGATCACGCCAGGCATACCCTAAGTAGTGGTGGTAAAACAACACGAAGTTTCTCGCCCTATTTTCACGCAAAATTACGCGAAAAGTACTCAAATTTTCCAAAAATTGCACATGATCTTATTTCAAAATATGTCTTAAAGAAACAGATTTCATTAAAGGAAAAAATATCTATTTTAATATTTTGGTTGTAGGAAGACTCCGAAAAAAAATTGTACGTTTGCAAATTTCGTTAATCAGGGTTTTCAACGAACAACAGACCTGCACCGTTGTCTTAAACGTCCTACTATCGAATAACATAATTTTCCACTAACACCACCCCACTAACCTCAATCACTATGAAACACTAACCACACCACAAACGTCCATTATCCAATAACACAATTTAATAAAAAACGATGCCATTTTTTTTAAAATTTTGAAAATGTCCGCATGTAAAGTACCCCGTCCCCCCAAAAAAAATCGCTTTCAAATTCAAGGAGCCCCGGCATCAGCCATATCGATTGAGAATATCAATTTTGGAGAAAATCAGCTGAACTGTTAAACAACCTTTTAAGAAACTGCTTACGACCAAATATTCGCAAGCCACGTTCTGACGTCAAGAAAATTTCATTTACCTGCTGTTTAACTGTACGCATACGTTACCTAACAATCACGGGCTAAGTCACACTAAAATATCTATAATGCGCTTTTCGACATATTCCTCTGTATTTTCATTGGCAAAAAGTGATTGTTGACTCCGCAATAAACTCTAGAAGTTTGTAACATTTAATCTGAGACTCCCTGAGTAAACATATCTTATTGGTATGTCTGGAGGTCTTGGGTCAGTAACACGATTAGACTTGCTTCTTTCGTTCAAAAATGTGATATTTTCATTTACCAACTGGGCTTGTGGGTTATCCTGTTACTGCGCCCGAGTTTTTTAATTGCTCCACCTGTATGTATATGGTGTTGTATGCCATCATTAAATTAAAACGTATCTAAAAATAGAAATGTGAATGTTGTGTTTGCAGGAAGAAGATCGAGCACATCGGCAGGATGACGCAGATGACGCAGGAGGAGATCGTCACCAACACGAAGACGGTGGTGCAGGGGCTGGAGGCCCTCCGCAACGAGCACAACTCCATCCTCAATGGGCTCACGTCGTCGCTGGAGCTGGCGGTGCAGGCGGCCAAGCAGCAGCAGCAGCAGCAACAGCAACACCTGCAGCAGCAGCAGCTCCAGCAGCAGCAACAACAGCAGCAGCAGGGCGGCGGCGGGGACCAGCCGCCGCAGGTGGATGCCGCCGCCGTCGTCGAGGAGAAGAAGGGCCTCGTGCAGAAGTCGCTCGATATGATCGAGCTGGGGCTGGGCGAGGCGCAGGTCAGTACCCTCATCGTCCTTTTTTCTTTCTTCTTCTTTGCTTTCATCTAACAGGGTGGGCACTTTCTCAGGGTGGCTGCATTCGGGAAAACACGGAAAACTAAAAAATCAGGGAATTTCTTTACTCTAGAACAATCGAAAAAAAAATCAGGGAATTTATGGAAGAATCCTGAGAAGTCAGGGAAAATTCCGAGACGGTTATATAACAAGATGTTATTCATTAAAAATATTAGTCCACCAAACAAAAGTGGTTCAATCTGTAGTGTTCAACGGTAAAATCTGGGTGCTGACAAATTAGTCTCTGGCTTGCTTCAGTATTTTTTAAAAGTGTGAATTATTCTACAAATATTGGCAGTGAAAATTTAAAAAAACCTAGAAAACCGACAGAATTCAGGGAAATTTGTTCGAGGAAATGAGTGACCAGCCTGTTTCTTGAAAACTAGGAAAATCAGATGAAATCAGTAAATTTCATGTTTCTAGAATTAATTTCGTGGAAAAGTTGGGGAAAACTCACGTAATTGGCTGAAGAATCCCTTGAAGTCGCAGATAATTTTGTGTGGGTTTAAAAACAAGAAGTTATTCCTTAAAAACATTAGCACATCGTTATTTTTTCTTCAGTTTTTATTTAAAAAAACATTGTTAATGTGTACTTTGTCACGGCGAAATCAGCTGACCAATGACTATCATAGTAAATTTAATATTTTATTTGAGTAGTGTGAAATTGCAAATCCTTTCTGGAAAAAGGATTTTTAATATGTCAACGGATTTCATGTGGTTCTAGACTGTAGTTATCGTTATCCTGGCATTGCTCAAAGGTCTTCGATTTCCGCAATTGAATACTTTCTTTATTCCATTATATTTTTAAAACTGGTGTTAATGTGATTCCCAAAATGAGAGCAACATTAGTTACAAAAATCATGGGAAAAGTAAGTACATTGCCACGGAATAGCAACTGAAAAATAAAAATTATAAATACAGCATAACATGTTCCCACTCAGTGCACCGAAGATTAGGAAATCTTCGGTGCACTGAGTGGGAACATGTTATGTTGTATTGAAATCACTGTAATTCAGGAGAATTACAAGTTCTTAGCTCTGATGTGGGTTAGTCATTATTTCTCCTAATTAAAGAGAATCGCGCTACTCAAGTATCTCCGATGAAGTCGTGCAGTTCTTTTTAAACTGAAAGCACACAAAGGTGTAATTAATAAAACCTTACAATTTTTAACCGATTGCTCTAAGATTAATGCTTCGATATTCTCAGAGGGGATCCGACTACTCATTCTCGTAAAACTATGTTTACGAACTTAAATGTCGCTGAGACAGACCAATGTGTTCGATGTAAACCAGTGGTTTAGCACACACTTTCCCGTAATATTTGTAACGGCTAAGCAATATTAAACTACTTGAACCCGCAAAAATGTTTCCAAAAAAGCACAAATATTTCTCCATATCTTCAATAATGCAGTTTTAGGAAGACGCCGAAAAAATTAAACGTTTGCAATTTTCGAAAGTACAGAGAGTTTAACGAAAATGGGACCTACGCCATTTTTATAAGTGCGCACTACTAAAAGAAAAAATAATGCGTTGCCGTTTTTGAGAACATTTTTTTTTAAAAATTGCAGTTATTTCATGCAAAAATGTAAAAATTATCCACATTTTCAAAAATCCTCATTTAAAAATTTAGATTTAGGGCAGATTTTTAAAGGAAAAAATCTCATTGATTAATACGCATTGTAGTTTTGTAATTTTCGTAAAAAAGGAAGTTCACCATAATAGAACCGTGCCTTTTTTTATACGTGCAATTGTTGTCTTTGAGAAAAAATAGATACGAAAATTGGAGCTATTTTTGAGAAAATGTTTTAAAATTTCCAATATTGCAGGTTGGGTGGTATAACTGTTGACGTATCGGACTATTGTACACAAGTTCGCGGGTTGAAACCCGATCGAACCCGTGGATTTTTAAGGCGAAAAATTCCTTCGAACACCTTCCTTAGGAGGGAAAGTAAAACCGACTGTCCCATTTTCTTCTTTTTACATGCAGTATATCTACATCAAACCCAAAAGAACCCTCTGAGCTAAATTAATTAAATCCCAAGTAATACCTTCTTTCTCCGCTAATGGCGAAAGTAGCGCAGCAAACTTTGCGTGGTCAGACGGACTACCGAGCCTGATGGCCCAAGTCTCAAGTCTCAAGAAAAATAATAATCCAAACGTTTGGAGCTATTCTTGAGAAAATTTTGAAAATGTCAAGGCTTTTTCAAAAGTACCCTCCAAAATTAAAATATCAGTTTCAGATTCACAACACCGACAAAAGGACATGTTAGACGAAGTAATTTACTTCAAATAGAAAGAATTATCATCTCTTTCGATATCAGGGAATCGCAATGCGAGTTTTTCGGTCGAAAATTCTCCACTTTTCACTGCAGTATTACAGGGCTTTCTCTTTGTTATGTAATTACATAATAGGCGAGAAAGAGACCAGTGGCGTGTTCTGGCACGTTAAAGAGCCCAATGTGGAAACCTGGAAGAATTGATCAATCAGTTTTTCCGAAAAAAAAAAATGTTGTTCAGTTGATGTCCTGAACAAGTGTGTTGAAATGAGTTATTAACATTTCACACGTGAATGTCATTATTGAACATTCCTCTAATTTTTCCAATGGTCGTGAGCTTTTAAGATTTTATTTTTTCATAAATTATAGTGTTGAACTGTTAAAATTGTAGTAATTATAGTAATTGAATTTTTTTCATGAAGACAAAAAAATCTATTGAACATATTGAGCATTATATAGAACATCTGTAAATCTTCGTTTTAAACGCGAGTCAAGTGGCACATTAGCCGACGTCAGGTTCTGAACTTCTTTTCAAACGCATTATCCTTTCATTAATGCTGACAATGTAACGTTCAGTACACATTTTAATTTGTTTTGTAAACACCGTGTAACTTCTTTTTACTATTAGTGTACAGAGCTCTCACGTTCTCACGCGCAAGCGACGTCGAACTCGAAGCCCAACTTCTTTGTTTGCGAACTGGTTGGAACTACGTTACGAACTTCTTCGTGAAACGGGTTTTAAGTGTCTCCTATCAAAACCGTGTACATCAGGGTACTTTCGAGCAGGCAAGATATTCCTTATGAAACATTACTGTGGTCGTATTGGCGGGGATCATCATGTGATCCACATGCGTTAAATTTGTTGTGATGTGTACAGGATGTCGATTCCAGACATATGTCCATTTGTTCTTTTGCTAACGCAAACTAACCGTTGTCTGAGTCAGGACCGCAAGGACGAAAGTTTTACTTTAAAATCTTGCCACTGTATACTAAGCGATGATAATGCAATGTTCTTATTGCAAAAATTCCAGTAGGTTTCTTTCTTCATTACACTAAGGCCAACACGAGAGTCTTGCAATGCAGACAAGGCTCAGAGATGAGAAGAATGCAGTTTATCGTTTGTAGATTCCGAGGGAATTTAATGTCTCAGCACCAGATTTATTCGTTCTCGCAGACGGGTTTACGATGCCACTAAAAATCAAAGGGGGTGATCTGTAGATAGTGATTCAGTGTTCAGATACCAGTTTGAATACATAATGCAATATGATCGCCTCCTGAATTAGATCCATTCTTTGCCAATCAATGAGTCCCAACCAATTGATTTACAGAGGACGACGAAGAACGCTGAAAGAATTAGAACAAGCAATTGGCAATAAGTAACAATTACCTAACTACGCTCCGTGAAGTTACGTAAGTTAAGGAAGTCAATAAACGGATTCGTGGGTGGGTGGTAGAATGACCGTCCGGAACCTCGGTTACCAACGGCGCCGAGCCCCTGGCCGAAGGGATAAAAGGCAATGACTGACTGCGACGCTACGGGACGAGACAAAATAACCAAAGGGGTTATTCCATGTACGTCGTATGTACGCTTAATGCCCAAAAGATGGCTAAGGGTCGTTGCGAAAAAGGCGCAACACATTTTTTTAAAAAAAGGAATCTGGATACTTTATGTATCAATTTAAAGAAACACGGTGACAAAGTTTTGCTAGCTTCATTCATAGATGCGCGCGGTCCCAGGAGCTTTTTTACCAGCATTAAAAGAATTTCTTTTACACAAGGTTGATTACAATTGATCTTGGATGTCTAGATTCCAGAACTGGAAGCCCAGCCCCATTAATTATGGTGGGTTAGAGTAAATTTTGTGCACATATTCTATGCAGAAAATTCTGGAAGTTCGATCGTTCCGATCAACTGATGTCACTGTAGTGCCTCTGACCGGGAGGTCTTAGGGTTCAACTCCCGATGGGGGCACGATTTTCGACACTCGTTACATCGCTAGGTCGAATTCAGCCGCCCCCTCCTGCTCTGATCGGTAGCTTTCCTTGTCAACACAAGGCGATTGCTGGAGCAGTACTCTTAACAAACGGGTCACGGACCGCCGCGATTTTTCCTTTTTCCTAACCTCGCCACCTTATACACGTACACTTACATGTTTACAATACCACTCTTGTCGAGAGTGTCCCGTCTGGGGCGGTGCCCCGCTGGTGTAAGATACCTTGTTGGAAAATCCCCGCAAACACGTGTAGATCGGCGCCGGATCTCGCTACCCAGCGAACGAACACTATCCCAGGGGACGAACACTATCACTTCCCGGGATACAGAACATTCCCTTCGGTAACGGGACTGACGACCACAGCACTTAACGCCCCCGAAATGAATTCGATCGCTCTGATCAAAGAGTGGCTTCATGGACCCCCACTATTCGCGAGAGAAGGAAATGAGCTTGAGTGGTTATGATTAGTATGCATCATATCAGAGATACTGGTGTTCTAACCATCTTTATTATGTATTATGGAGTACGATGACCGACAGAGTTGCAGTGTTGGTGTAAGTTGTGATGTGTTGAGTTGCAGGTTTGCCTTCCACCATCGGAACAGTGGTCAACAGTCTAAATCCCTTTCTATCCATGTGGAATTTGGGCTGAACAAAGCGGGTTCGAGACAGGTTTTCTCGGGGTTCCCTCGTTCCCCGTCTCATTGCACCGTTGTTCTTCCATTATTCATATATCTTCGGATGCATCCCGCGGTCAATTTTTCTAAGCCTTGTGCACGCCTCCCTAAAAGGCATAGCTCAATTGCATCCCGTTTGGATTTCCACATGTCTACATAGAAGAACTCGGCTATGTATCATTGCTTCGAAGCACAAATGCTCCTTTTAATATTCATTTCGTCTTATTCTTGTATTGCCCGGATAGGAAATGCAAGGATAGGTTGTTATTTTGGAATTACAGTGCATTGAATATTCTTAATTTATTGAAACTCATTTCTACGTATTCCGTGGGCTGCTCAAGGCAAGGGGATCATGGACTTCCCTTACAATGTGGACAGGAGTAGCGAAGCGGCATTGCGTCTTGAAAGGGCGGAGTAAATAAAATACGACGCCATTCCGCTCGCAGGCCTAAGTTGTCTTCCGCGTAATGGCGAAAGTTAGCCGATTCCCTCTCGTTCGTTACGATAAGGGGGAAGAGCCAAGAGAGCGAGAGGACCAGATGCTGTGGGAAGACGAAGCTTACCATGTAATATCACATTTGAGTAGCCATTGCGCCTTTAAGATTGCGTGTGAAGTTGTTGTTTGTTTGTTTGTTTGTTTTTCAAAAGATGATCACTAGATAATTTATATTCCTGCTTTTGAAAAAGAAACATTGTGTGCTTTCAGAATCATCTGAGCTCGAACGCTTGTCAATATATGAGGAAAGGTCACTGAGTGCTCTTTTTCACTCTCCACGGGGTAAGGTCAGCGAGTACGTGGCATTCACAAGGCCAATAGCGTCACAACCTTTTCAATAAAATCAATGTGTTTCTCCAGTATGTGGCCATTTGTTCACACAAGGACAGTCTGCGGATGAAATAACTTAAAAAAAATTGCTTTCATTATGTAATTTCAACTTTCAACAATTTCAACTTCTCAGGAATGCAATGTTATGTACTTATAATTGCGAGGTATCATGCTAATTATCGTAGGTGCAATGTTTCCTATATATGTGAACAAAATCAAGAGGGCAAATATTTATAAAATTTAGAGAGCGTGTGTGGACTACCGTACTTTGAAGTAAATACTCGAAGGTAACAATTTTAAAATTGTTTAGTTTTGGCGGTTGCCAGTGATTCGATATAAATTTAAGAATTGGACTATCAGAGGGTCACGCAGACGAAAAATAGATGTAAAGGAAATCAAATTCATGACGAGAGGTGTTTGTAAACGGTACCTAAAAGAACTAAGCTGTGTCAGGGAACCGGAAAATCTCAGCAGTTTGGTCGAAAAGCGCATGTCCCGAATGTTCCCATGCAAGTACTTTCGTCCCAATTGTCATCGATGAGGTGTGATGCCAGTTGCACCGTCGCATCCGGCCCTAAGAACAAGACTTTGAATTCGACGGCGCGGGGCCCGGCAGCTCAGTTGCGGTTGACAACGAAAAATCCAACCTCCCTTCACTGATGGCATTTGGACATTCGCTCTGTTGGTCAGAAAAGTATGTATTAATTTGAGACTTGGGACTTGAATAGTAATATTTGAAGGGCGATCCTTGGGTAGTGGTTAGATAGCTCGCCTTTGGGCTGCCAGCTGGTCATTCAGTTTAAAGAATGTCTCAGAATAAGTATTACAAACTCCTAGGGCAAGAAGGGATGTAAAAATATTACTATTTTTGCGAATAATTTTGTGATGAGAAATTTCAAATAACCAAGTTACAAGTTAGGCATTTGCTCCTGTTTGGTTAGCAAATTATCGTACACGGGTGTTGGCCGGGTCACGATCGGACGTTTCAAAAGGATTTCGTGGACCCGAGAAACACCAATGCATGACGAGTTGCCTACGCATCAGGGGCAAATGACATGTATAACTTCGTTATTTGGAATTTCTCACTTCGTGTTTATTGAGACAAAGTGATCATCTCCAACACGGTAGGAGCTTGCAACATTTATTCTGAGTCATTCTGTATAACTAGTGAACAAAACTGGTTCATACACGCTCTTAAAAATTTGGAAGCTGAAAACACACTTAAAAAGTTCCCGAACTTTGGTCGCAGAAAACAGTGTGGGGAACACTGTTGGGTGACACTCCTCACGTCAGATTCTATCTATGTTTTCCGTTTAGTTTTCTTCAACTAATGGTTACCGTGCGAATAAATGCTACGCAGTTAAATGTATTTCTGTTTTAAGGGAGCATTTGATCTTGAATTCACTTCATTGTTCATAAATTTTTCATTCCTTTCAAGAATGGAAATGGAATGGCAATAATAATACTTCGCGAGAGATGAAAAGTTTTCCCGGTTTCGCGGATCTCTGATGAGGCATCAGTTTAGTTGAGGTTCATTCTTAGTAAGTTTATAAACTAATTATTTGTGCATAATGCCGGGTGGCCAGCGAACCTGGAATCTTTGAAAACCGGTAATAAAAAGAAAGAAAGAAAGAAAGAAAGAAAGAAAGAAAAAATGGAAGAACCGAAAACGAACGGGAATTTGATTTAAAAACTCGGATTTTTCGTTATTTTCAGATTTATCGCCAACATTTAGCCCAAATCCACTTACGGCGTTGTATTAAGTAAACTGTTTGATTCAACGCATTACAGATAATGGCGAGTGAAAATCGAAATATGTATGAAAAGTGCCACATATATGCTTGAGGATTGCGTAGTCCTTGACTTGCGCATCACAAACTTCAAACACTACAGCGTGAGTAGGTGCAACATAGGTTCTAGCGAATGTCAAAATTCCATTGCAATCGCCGACACATGATGAAAATGTCTTGTAGCACAAAAGCTTAGTTATCAAGAACAGTTAGTGGGTGTTAGAGGATTATTGCTATTTGAAGGGTACTCCAGACTCTATTCCATTTCTTCTAAAATTTTGAGGGACACCGCCTTCGACTTTCTGCACCTGGTTACCAACTGAGCATCGTCCAGAAGTCTTACTTTTTTACTTTCTCGCCTATCGAATACTTTGTTAGAAGAGAAAGTTATGTAATCGTGTGCCAGAAAACGGTGAATTTTCGCGAGAAAAACTCATATTTTGTTTGGGAAATTGCTTGTTCTGGACTCATGTTTTTTAAAACAGTTTTCAAAAGTTAAGCATCAAAATCATTTCCCTTGGTAACATTTCGTCACTCGCTCGGCCGTTCGTATAGAGCGATTTTCCTAAGGATGAGCCAAAGTGACAGCTAGTGCTGGCAACATAACTGAAGGTTCTGTGGTCATTGTGCCCTTGAGCCCATTAGACTCCCTTCCCGCATTCGTTCGTTTGCAGTTGGCTAACTTGTAAATGGCTTCGACACTTTCTTTTGTGGTGTCCTTGTCCGCCAAAAATATAGTGCTCCGCGAGAAATATTTGAAATATGGAAGTGCAGTGTAATGTGCTCTTCTGTAAAAATTCTTTTTTTCTTTATATATTACATTGAATTTACTTTTTGTGTGATAAATATTATGTTGATTTTAAAACCGAGACTTGAATGCGGGATGCGTACCGGCGCACGTGTTTCCAGCATCATTTTTCTTTCTATTTACATTCGTGGCAGTTTTCTTTCACTGATTGTGAGAGCATGTTAAGAGACTTTCCACAAACGTAATTAAATTTAAATATTTCCTCATGTACGTGCATATACCTCAGCAAAACTCTTAGAATTCGTAGGGATGTTTTCAGGCTTAGCTATTAGTACTTTACGAAGGGGCGTGGCTGAACAGCTGTCGCGGCGGAGGGATACTTGTCTGAATTACATGTGATGTTCACTTGTTTTCGCGAACTGTCACTTTGGCTCATCCTTAGGAAAATCATTCTATAGCAAGAGTACGCGTATTCGCGCGCTGGACGCAGCCATTATGAGTTTTCTTTATTAAATCGTTATTATAATTTTCTTATAGTTCTACTTTTAAATTTTCATTTAATACACTATGAAAAGAAACAAATAACTGTAAACAATGTTTGAAATCTATTATTACCTGCGCGCGTTTTCTTGAACCCTCATTTCGCTGGATGCGAAAGTAGTGGGGGTTGGTTATTTGACATGACTGTAACATTCATCTGTAAGTCGTTTTTCGATGCAAATTATTTCTATTGTACGAGAGCGAACATTTCTGATTATCAGATTTTGTTTACAATGTTCGTTGCTATCACTTATTATTCAACTAATGTTAGTAAAAAAGTGAGGGTAAGAATTCCAGGGTTTAAGGAAACTTGTGCGTATATCACACATACTCCAATTTAACAACAAAGGAATGAAATAACAAAGTCAACGAATTGCAATGTACGCGTTTGATGCATTCTAACCTTACACAACAAGTGTGTGTGTGTGTGTGTGTGTGTGTGTGTGTGTGTGTGTCTGTCCGTGTGTGTGTGTGTCTGTCTGTCTTTCTGTCTGTCTGTCTGTCTGTCTGTCTGTCCGTGTCCGTGCCCGTCCGCCATTTTCATCTACCGAACGTCCCCTGAGTCGTACGAATTCATCCAGGTATTATCTCAGATCGGCATTTTATCTTATTAGTAATTTTTCCTCGATTGATGAAGTGTCCACCTCTCTTCTCACGCTGTGCCACCTTATCGTGGGTGAACGGGGTAGGATTCATACATTCAGGTGCATTAAGCGTAACGAATCTATGGGTCTCCTAATTACATTGAATCAAATTGATTGATCAAAGTGATTGTGAAAATAGACAATAACCTGTGTTATTCTTTTTAAAGAAACCTGTGCAATTTAATTAATATTATGTTTTGCGAATTTTAGAAATCATCTTGTTTTGTTTTTAAAAAATGAAAAATTGTCATGGACTGTACTAATTGTATCTCTAGCTATTAGCTAGTATTGTAGCTTTTTTGTACCATGGCAGAATAATGAAACAATAGGGGAGAAATATCGTAAGCAAGATTAACTCGAAGAATAGAAATCAGGGATCCCTATGAAGTGGGGGTCGTAAGCAAGTAATTAACTTTCCAGATCTTCCTGGACAGTGGGAAAAGTTATCGGATTGCAAAAACTCGCATCTCCCATCAATACCAGGCGAATGCCGGAACATAACCCTAACGAAACGACCGTGTGCGATGATTTTTTTCTTCTTTATTTCATCCTCTCCCCTTACATACACAGTTATATGCCCCACATTATCACCCATGTAATGGGGAAAAGGACATGTCCCGGTTGGGGCGGTGCTCCGCTAGGGGAGAAATCTCAGGGCAAAGACGCAAGACGACATGTAGGTGAGGTTCCAGCGGTTGAGGAACACCGCCACTTCCGGGATATGACATGCAATATTGTCGCTTCCTGAAACAAAATAACCAACCAACCAACCCACTTCCCTCTCTCTGCTTCTGTGCGCTTCGGAGTTAGGCGGCGGTCACAATGATTTAGTCCGAAATTTCGGTCGGCAGATGTCGGACTTTTTGTCCGGAGATCCGTATTTGTTGAAACACATGATGGTAAACGGAAATGGTCATAAATAACCCGAGTGACCTCTGTTCCGACGGCATCTGAAAGCATCGGCTGTGGGATGATGATCTGTGTCGTTTGGTTTTGTCCGTCCGACGTCTTCCGACCGAAATTTCGGCCACAATCTGCTCCCCTATGAGCCGCCGCCCAAGACTGCGTAGCCGGACGATGGCGACCGGGCTGCGCCGCGCCCTACTTATCTGGAGCCGCCCGGTCGAGTGGGTGGGAGGGGCGGGGCTTTGTGGCCGCCAAAGAGGCGCCTCCGCCGCCGCTGCGGCGGTGGCGCCGGCGCCCGCGGTCTTCGATCGATGCCCGACGCCGCGCCGGTGACTCATCCTGCGGCGGCGGCTGCCCGGCCGGCCTCTCGGCCCCTCTCCAGCGCCCACGCCGCTCCGCGCCGGACCCCTGTGGGCCGTGGGGCGCACAAGAGGGTCAAAATCCGCGTTCGTTTTTGGCCATGTAGATCAGGTATACCCGACTTTTTCTTTCATCGACCCCTTGTAAAAGAATAGTTTGCTTCAATGATGCTTTTTGTATAATGTACTGCATCCATAATCATGGCACAAAGAATTGCGCGTAAATGCTTTGAAGATAAGTTTCGTACACAAATATTGTAAATATCTCGATTTTCAACAGTTGAATAGGTTTTCACTTTTGGGTAGCTGAGTTTTTAATCTTCATTTAAGTGCAATGGCTACAAAATGCTGCGTGTTTTTTTATTTATTTTTTTTATTTGTAAGAATGGCCGAAACATTTCTCCAGTGCATATCGCGGAGAGTGCTTCTTGCGCGATAGAGTATCGGGAACGCATATTGATTATTTTTTCAGTTTTCTGAACGTTCTACCTCGTAAGGGAAAACGGATATTAAAGATGAGCGAATTTGTAATTTATTTTATATTTTTTCCTTTATATCAGAAACTAATTTCTTAAGCTCATAATTTTGTTGTTGTTGTTGAAAAGGATGAGATTATACTGATCAGCCGGTTCATGTTCGGCTACTGACCCCCTTAATCATCGTTCACCCCTTCAATATTTCACGAGCCCTAGGGGGTCTATACCCCGTTGAGTACTTCTGGTTTAAATCAAAGAACGGTAAAGCTGTATGCCACGTCAGGTGGAGAAATCGTACGTTTTCTTGATCTCCAGAAGGACTTTGCCACCATTCTGCGCATGGTTGAATGATTAATAAAAGTACCATCGAAGGGAGGCCTCAACATTTGACAAACTAGACGTTTTCGATCCTGCGTTACCGAAAACTAATTACATGCATCGGTAAACTAATTACGTGCATCGGTAAACTAATTACAGGTTTTTTTCTGTAGTATCGCTAAGAAAGGACATGTAGCAAACCAGCTCTACATCCACCAGGACTACCAAAAGGAGATCTCAATAACAAGCGAAGAAAAATAACATGCAGTGAATACTGCATGTTTATTTTAAAGCATCGAAACAATTAAATAATTTTATTGTATCTATTGAATTTATAGAATTGTATACTCAAATACAAAATTAGCTCATTTAATGACATTTTTGATGAAAATAGAAATTATATTCTAAAGCCTATTGTGTAAAATAGATGATGAAGGGATTTCCCAGAAACAGGAGAGGGGAACTCGCCTTCCCCCCGAGTAGTGACCTTTCTTGTCAATAATTCATTTACATTTTGATTATTAAGATGTTAATTAAATTAATAACTTCATAATTATCTTTATTAACGATAAAGAACATCGAGTTTCGCTATTTTACCATTAGTCACTTCCATTCATACATCATCGAAGTAAAACCTCGATCGAATGTGATTCATTTCATAAACATTTTAGTTGTATTCATCTCTCTAGTAGCTCTGTAAAAACTACTCAATAACAACAAAAAACACGAATAGTTTGGGGATAAATGTTAAACAAATATAAGTTTACTCGCACACATAAAACATTTTATTTATAAATATATGTTGGAAGACGGCCAATTGTCCAGCTAATTGCCCAGCCAATTGGCTGGGTTGTCCAACCAATTAAGCTGGACAACCCAGATAGCAATGGTTGATCACACACCACATGTTACTGTGGGTCATACCAGACCCAGGATAGAGTGAGAATGGTTCACGACTTGTCGAAACGTCTGAGGGACATTTCTAACTCTGTCGATTTAGTCAATGACACTTCTAGCGATAACATACATTCATAACTAGGGGGCGGATTTTGATGACCTGAAACATCGCCAAAAATGATCAATAAAGTGCTCTTAAAATGCTTTTAAAATGCCCTAAAACCAAAGAAAAATTGCTTAAAAAATCTTCTCAAAATCAGTTCGCATGAACAACTCAAGCTGTGGATTCGTTACTGTTGTAATCGCGGCTTCTTCCATTCGTTCGAGTGAACTCCGCATGAAACTTTTGTTTTGGATTGTTTTTTACCACGAAATCTGTTTTTAGGTTATCCCGAAATCGGCCAAACCGGCAATGGCGCTCATGTACGTCACAAGATTTAGATCACAACGCCAGCCAAAACAAATTCTGAGCAAACAAATCAAAGAGGCTACTGAGTAATTCTGTGAAGGACATTTGTTGCATCTCGTAAATATTATTTGAAGCAAGTACCGTTAAAAATCACGTTAAAATCCATAAAATCAGCAAAAAATTCATTAAAAATGTAAAATATGACTTATTAGTCGAAATCGACAAAAAAATTCAAAATGTCCTCTAAAAATGGGTGAATTCCTTTTGTTATAACATAAAATGAATTTTTATACTAAACGGTATTGTTCTAAAGTGAAAAGAAAAAAAGACATTTCATTAAAATCCGCCCCTTATAACACGAGCAGCTCCTAAACTACTTCAGATTGCACGGGCAAAATGTGCATCGTGTGCATAATAAGACAACGATATTGCTGTGGATTGCTGCTATTCTACCACGCGCTTAAACCCCTTTATTAAACAAATTAAAAACAAAAAATTATGTTTTTGCAACAAAATATCAATGTGAAGAAAACGTCGGAAGTAATCAGTGTTAATATATCGATGTTTCTGATGGAAAACATGGATGTTTTAAAAACATCGATTTTTCGGCCAACCCTAGTTCTGTATGGGGTCATTCCATTTTAATGATTCAGAATTAAATAAATGAACGCCTCGCCAACTCAGAAAAATCTCTTAGCGTTGTATATAATTTTCGTAGGTTTTGGTTGTTCAAAACATTAAAAAAATGTTCATTGTACGTGGTACACATAAAACATTTTTTAAACATATTTTTATTGCACGTGGTACACAAATGGCGGCCATTTTTGTTTTAAGTTGCATTCCATTTTTCTCGTTTGTAGACATATACGGTGCTACAACCCCGTAATTAAGCTGGACAACCCAGAACTAATTTACATGTGCGTAAATTTCTACAGATCCAAAAAACAAAATTGGCCGCCACTTGTGAACCAAGTACAGTAAAAAAGAAACAATAAAAATATAAAGGAATTTACATACAGTGTATGATTTTTTTCTTGAGATGGTCGAACGACCAGTCCCGGACCACTCAAAATGGTTTGACCCCATGGGTTGAACCTCGACCTCGTATCGTGAAGAATATCAGGAACCGGCGGGTTTCGTTTGTTAGTTTTCCAGTGGGTTGTGGCCCGTAACGCATTGTTCGGTTGAATAAAACCATTAACAGTAAAAGTCATATCCCAAACGTATTCGTAACGTAACTCTTCGACAGATGGTGATCGTACTGAGCCTACGATTTCTGTCGACAGCGCTTCCTCTGAAAGTCACATGCCCCTCGAAATGTGACTCGTTGAGTGATTAACTGTCGAATGAGTGTAAGTTTGTTTTAACGCATTTTGGCTGCATCGCTCCACTAAGCGTCCCCATCCGCCTCTTCTATCGACTACCAAATGGATCACCCTCCTTCGACCTTCTTGGCCGCGCCTCTCACTGTGAGTCACCACCTCTTGCAGCCCTTCTCTCTTTTATTTCTTCTCTTTGCGCGCAGGATGCGTCTTTCTTGGAGCGTTCGCGAAGAATCGTTTATTTCTGATCAGATGACGCACAATGTAATTTAAATAAAAAACGCGTGAAAACATATTTCGAAATGAAAGGAAATAAAAGCAGATGTTGCAGCAGAATACCAAATGGACAGACCAACTCAGATAAATTAATTGATTTAGAAGTAATCGATCTAATAGTAAAGGTTAAGTTTACGTCCGAGGTCTGGTATTTTTCACGTTGGGATCACCTCATTCACCCAATACGTTGTTGAACGTTCCAAAATCTGCAAAAATGTTTGCCCAACCTGTTATTTGAACTCGAGAACGTAAATTTCTGCGGCCAAGCACGCTAATCATTCCGCTGATGGTTTATTTAAAGTTTTTAAAAACAGACTCTTGCGGGAAGGGGGGTAAGTATCTAATATTTGAAAATCGATTATTTTCTTCATCTCGAAGTGCTCAGTTCTCTTATTCGTCCTTTCTTTCCTTTTTTCCTATCTAATTCGAGCGTTTACTTCCGACTTTACACTGTCGTGTTCTTTACCCTTCTTTATGGTACTGTTCTGGTTTCCTCTCGTCTTCGACCGACCTGGAGGCCGGAAAAGGATGTTCGTGTCTTGGAAAAGACAAGAGGCGGTTCCCTGCTGTTCGTGTCTAATGAATTAGGTATGGATGACACGGGCGTTTGCAGTGGCGTACCCCACTCCCAGTGAGAGCTCTCGCACAGGCGAAGGGCAAATGACGATGGAGCGTTGCACCCTAAGTGCAACGCTCCATCGTCATTTGCCCTTCGCCTGTGCGAGAGCTGCGGGCCTGTGCATCACTGCGGGGAAGCACAAAATGTTGGGGAGAGAGAGCTCTGCCGAAAGAAAATCCCTTTGGGTTTTCTCAAAAGTTCGTTTCAAATTTCTTCGTCCGTTAGAAAACCCGAATTCATTTTTGGAGTCTGCAAAATTTGGAACATAACAACAATGCTCGTTTCACATACGACACACACTAACTTCACCTTAACAATGAGTGAACTGCGAGTAGTGTAGTTGAATAATGGCTGTATAGGAGGGTGATTAAAGAGTAGAGCCATAACCAACGCGAAATGACGCGAATGCGCGGAAAGATCTGATGTAGGTGTTGTGTGTGACAGCCTTGCCGTTTGAAGGTTAAATATCAACTAAAATTGTTAAAGTAGCTACCTGACTCTCCATTTCCTCGTAGTCTGAGGATAACGTGCTTTTTGGGATAATTGTATCCAAAAGACTCGTTTGCGAGTCTCAAATCTAAGAATCAGGAAGTGGGAAAACATCTTCGTTTTAATAGTATATTTATGTATGGATTTTTTTACGCCATGATTGAAAACTTTAATTATTGTATTTCCCGCAAAGTTGGGAAATACATCTTTTCATCAATACTTTTACAATAATTTTATTTATTTATTTATTTTACGTCAAAAACAGTTAAAACTTCTAAAACTATAAACACTATAAATAACTATAAAAACTATAAGTTTAAACAACTAAAACTATAGATATCTATCCGTGGAAAAATGTTCATAAAAGTTATCCAACCTTCATGTGGTATTCTGCTGAGATATATTTCACCGAGGCTTATCATCATTCCAGATTGTGTAGTAATATCTGCAGCACAGTTAATGGGATTTCCAGGTCCATTTCTACAGAAATCTGCTCATAAAACTTAAAGATTAATTATAATTTTTAAAATTGGGCTTCTTTGTTTTAACAAAGAGGGAGGAGTAAAAAATGTTACTCCTCGGAGGGTAGCAGTAAAAAATGTTAAGAGTTAAGGTTTTGAAGGCAAAAGATATACAATTATGTGCAGAAGGAATATCGGTTTGATCAATATGCTTATTTATTATATTTGCATGTGAAACGTTTTAGAATTTTCACACGACGATGCATTGTTACGTGTAAACACTGAATACAATACTTTCTTTCATATAATTGCAACGAGAAAACTGATGTTACAGAGATCCCCTTTAATCCAAATCCACCGAGAAAGGAATTCTAATAAAAGTAAATTCCGGGAATGCAGGCAATAGAGAACGGTAATAATGTTTATCCAGAAAGATCAGATTCTCAGACGTACTCTTCGTTTGAACGTATTGTTAGACAGTTTTATATAGTCTTTTATTGTCCGAATAATATTTCTGTCGATTTGACAGTTAGTGGCTAACAGGGGAAAGGAGTTATGTTATGCAATCAAGGGCTTCAAATTCTGATATCACTGCAGAGTTGCCGATACTTAATAAGAAAAAAATCTAACTGTGCGAAGCAACTGAAAATTGAAGAGCCCCTTCTTTGATTATGCATCGTATGTGCGGTTCTGTGTCGTCTACTGTTGTGTGCGCTTATTGCGATTTGTTTCTTGCTACTGTTGTGATCTGATGCACGACCTACCGACCACTAGACCTCGAGTAAGTGGCAATATCGCTCTACCCCACCTCCAGCTGTCAAGTAGACAGAAATATTATTCGGACAATTGTTTAATTTTGCAAGTAATACACTATTGTTAGTCGACGAATCTACAACATCCAATATTTTATAATTGTTTTTGTAATAAAAATTAATTATAGTGTTTAAAATTGTTCTCTACAAGCATTTTCCGACTATAGAATGCCGTCAATCAGTTTTTAACAAGGATTCGGAGTGGCTGAAAGTACGCTCGATCACTACTGGAGTAATTCTACACTATATTTCACCACGTTTATTCGAAATATAAAATACGTTCATAGTATATATTACAATGTTTACGATGAGCCGATCTACAAGTGAATAGTTGTACAATGTTGCGAGAGGTACATCCCGGGGGGAGGGGGCTAAATGGTATATACCCCTTCCTCGAAGTCGAACAACAGGGTAGGTAATTAGTGGTGGGGTGGTAAGACAACTTTTTGTAAAAAATATTTGTTAGTTTTCGATCGAGTAAGGAATTTGCTGTTTGAAACATGATCAAGCATGTGGTACTTTTGTTCTTCAAAATCCGGTCATCCTTGACTCGAGTACTAAGTAAGCGGGGGAGGGGTAAGTTTGACAATGCAAGGCGAAGATATATCACATAAGCGCAGCAGCATTGCATTCGATTTGTAAGAAAGATGATTCCGTAACATATATTGCAAACGCGTATCTGAAATGTTCCGTTTCGACATATAAATATATTGAAATGTAACGAAATTTGTAGTAATAGGTAAAATATGTAATTATACTAAAATGTGTAAAAATATGTAAAATAAAATTATTTCTGATTCATTCAGAATGTTTTGTCAACTCTACAAAAATATAAGTGAATGCAGATATCTAGTTTCTGTAAAAACATGTAATTACATGGAAATTCGTTCCCTTGTAATGATATTAAGGAAAATGTATGCTACCTGTGAAGAATATATGACGAATCTGAAAAGTGGTGTAAGGACGTACTTTGACGCACCACACTCGGCAGTACTGAGTGTGTTTCAGTTAGTTAAAGAGTGATGAAAATCAGCCTCCCTCAGTAACTCGTTGATTAGCGTGCTCGCTTTCCACAGCGCTACCTCGGGTTTGATTCTCGGCTGAGGCAAATTATAACTGCGTTTTCCTTACAAATGACCTATTGTCTACTGTTGTGTGACGATGAGAAAGCCCACCCTAAAGACTGGTATACACGGTACAGTTTTCGTGCAGATTCTCCTACAGTTTCTGTACAGAAATCGCCAGTACATCCCAAATTAGAAGTATAAAAGCCAAGAGTCGCGCATACACGGTCTCTACGTTTTCTGCATGAATTTGTATGAATCGCCACAAGACGTCGCAATGGGGTCTGCCGGGTAACTACTGAATAGCGCCGTCCGAGTAGTGTAGGTGGCGGTATTTCTGTGCGTGCGTTAGGCTGTGATATTTATTAAGTATAAATTAATCATGAGCATAGAGAAGAAAAATAGAAAGAAAGGAATATGGAAATAAGTTTATTACAATATATAATTACAATATAAGTAATATCGTTTATTACAATATCACATCATACAAACACCTTGACACACCTAACCATAAAACCGAAATGGTTTCATTACCGTCGCGACGGGGTAAACAAATCAGTTAGAACGATTCTGCCGTTAGCGAGTCAAAACAGCTTTCTGCGTGAAAAATTGCGAACACGTTCCAAAGTTTTCATGCACGTTTTCTGTTCGTCCAATCGGCACAAAAACTGTACCGTGTGTACCGGACTTTTACTTGAGTTTTTCTTACCTGGCCGATGACACTTCATCAGCTGTTACTGTGTCTTCCCATCAAGAGCTAAAACGTCATCACGATGATGTCACTGTGGTGACGTTGAAAATCCCGATTGGAGGTAACCCAAGTATACGGCCGTAATCTTTAGGTTACGAAGACCAGTATATACGGTTACACACGTCTTCATGCCAATCACACGAACCCAGTGTTGTCAGATTGGTACATAAATAGATAAAAAAAGATAAATTTATTTAAACTGCAATTGGGTGTAACCCGGTGGCAGTTAATTACATAACTAAAATAATAGATGAGATACAAATAATATAATAATGGTAATAATGCTAAAATGATGATAACAATAACGGTAATAATAGTATAAAAACTGATGGTTCTTAAAACATTAAATTTCATGAAAAAGAAAAGAAACGTCTATCATCTAAAGCCGCACTGAGTGTTTATACAATAAAGAACGCACTGCACTATCCTTCACTTCACTATAACACTAAAAACATTTCCTTCATTATTTTTCTGCTCTACACCTCACTTCACTGTATAACGTAATATTCTTAGTTAACTACCTCATAAACTTAAAAATACCCTAAATTGTTGAACACTTCAAGGAAAGGGTTCAAAGGTTTTTGCAGACAATCTATTCCAATCCCTTATCGTTCTATTTGTCAAAGAGAATTTCGCGACATCAGTTCTCCGCGATCTTAAATTTATTTTGAGCCTGTGATCCTCTCTACTGATGTACGTAGGAATATTTAGCCGCCGTTTAATTTCTTTCCAAGCTGGATGACCGCTATAAGCTTTATACAACGCACAAAGTCTTGCCAATGTTTGCCACTTTTCGAGTGAATCCCACCCTGCCGTTTTCTTGTCCCTGAAAGTAAATTTAGCTGCTCTACGCTGAATCCTTTCCAAATTCTTACACTGCATAATTTTGTGCGGGTCCCAACAAATTGCTCCATATTCCATTATCGGTCGAACAAGCGAAAAATAAGCAATTTCCTTCGCGTTTACTGTACTCTTTTTTAAGACGCGCATTTGAAAATGAAGATGTCTCCACGCTTTCCCTACAACAAAATCTACGTGACTTTTCCAGCTTAATTTACTATCGCTATTTACTATTACAGCTTAAATTACTATTACTAAAATACGTCCCAGTACCAAACTTCAAAAATCCTGGTACTTTCACTAAAATTCCTGTTACCAACGACAATTGATTTACATTTATGAAATTGTTCATATTATAACTATTATGTTTTTAACGCGCATAGGAAGTTCGTTAGGTTTTACTCGATATCGATTCATTTTATATTGAACTAAATGGAAGACGGAGACGTTCTATCCTTTTCTACTATAGCATGGGCTAGAAAAAGACCTCCTCCTTAATGTTTTACGGCATTGTTTTCACCCATGTCGTAGTTTTATTTATTTTTTTACGACAAAAAAAAACAGTTAAAAACTACGTATGACGTGCTATGGGGAAAAGTGAATTTTGTGCACATTTTCAAAATTCTGTGATCCCTACGTATATACTAATTAAATTTGAAAAAAAAAGGAGCTCCCATGTAATAAAATCTATTTTCAAGGATAAACAAGCAATAAATTTTGGCTCTTATCCATGTTGTCCTTCGGAATAATACTTCCTGTCGCGACAACATGGAAACGCTCTACTAGTTGTCTTTTTTGACGTAAAATAATTTTTAAAAAAAATTTAAAAAACGATAATTTGAATAATTGTATTTCCCACTGAATTCTAGAAGATGTGCACAGAAAATGAAGTTACATTAATGTCTAGTAGCAAAACAAGGGGCCATCTCAGCATTTGCTCAATGGATCAGGGAAACTGGACGAAAAACCTGATCGAGATGGGGGTCATTGATCCGGAGGCTGTAATACAATACTTGTTACAGGTTGTTTATACACATTTATACAGTCCAAATGGTAAATAATGTATTATGTGTCATTGTTAATAATTAATGTTACTTTTCTTGTGATGCTCAGTATAGTCTCTAATTGTATAGAAACAGTTATGCAGCAGAAACGATTTCGCTTGGGATTTAAGCTTTTCTATCGAATTTAATCGTATCTGGCGAATCGAATTTAATCGTTATCTGGCGAAGTGTTGTAAAATAATGTACATGTATTGTATGTGAATTTTTTGTAATGAGCTGTTGATACTGTCACCTGATGAATATGATTTCTACGTCGAGTGTTATAGTAATAGACTTCGGCATTTTCTGAAAATATATTCCCGCCCTTAAGCAAGTCATTTTTGACAAAAACCACTGATTCGTAAATAAACAGACAAGGTAATGGTAAAATTCCTAGATTAATGAAGAGAGGCTTACATGAATCACGTGGGTGGGATTTGGTTATTATTCGTACAATTCGTTTTTGTAATCTAAAAGTCTGGGAGCTATAAGATGTATTTCCCCAGAATATTATGCCATATCTCAGGCGGGAATGAACATTCGCGAAATATACACAACGAACAGTATGAAGGCTGACTGAATTTGGAAGAATTCTGAACGCGTAGCATAATGAACTTAATTTTGTGTTCAATTCATTTAAATGGACGTTCCATTTAAGGTTTGACTGAATTGAGAGACCTAGAAATTTTGTTGCCTTAACATCAGTCAATGGTACCCCGTTCATTTTCAATGGTGCACATAATTGTTTATTTGAAATGGAAAACTGCATTAAAACCGTTTTCTTTTCGTTTACCATTATTTTGTTACTTCGGAACCAATTTGAAACATCTGATATTGTACTATTTACGGTTTCTTTATTGCAAAGGATGTTCGTATCATCTGCAAAGAAAACCGTTCTTCCGTTTCGAATCGTCGAGGGCATATCGTTTACGTAAAGTAGGAACAGAATAGGGCCTAAAATCGATCCTTGAGGAACTCCACGTGCAATGGGCACAGAGTCGGAAAGGTGCGTACGTAATGTTCCATCATTCCAGTAAAGTATTTTCACTCTCTGAGATCGTTGTTTAAGGCACGAACATAACCAATCTAGAGCAATACCACGGATTCCATATGAAGGTAATTTTGAAAGTAAAATGTCATGATCAATGACGTCAAAAGCTTTTGAGAGATCTAAAAATAATCCAATAGGTGCCTCGTTTTGATCCAATGATGAGGCGACATCTTTAAGAAAAGAAAATATAGCTGTTTCTGTTGATTTTGATTTTCTAAATCCATGTTGGCAATTTGAAAGCGCGTCGTGTTTACTGAGAAAGGTTTCCATTCTTACGTAAAAAAAAGTCTCTCTCTAATATTTTTTAAAAAACTGATAGAAGAGAATTTTGAATTTCATTTTTGTTGCCTTTTTTTGAAGAGCGGCTTAATTTTAGCAGTTTTGAAAATATCTGGAAACGTTCCAGTGCATAACGATTAATTAAATATGTGAATTAATTAAATATGTTATTTGTAATATTGGCGTTTTAAATTTTTGTATAAAGAAATATTATACGAGCCTCATCGTACACTGTCAATTAACGTACACTTAAAATCTTGGTATTTAAACGAACCAGAATGACATTATCCTGGTACATGGTATCTCCATTAAAGTTCTGGTAAAAATACCAGGTACGTTTGGAATCCTGGTACGTCTGGCAGCACTGCACGAATCCCGAACCCCAAACTCCCGTGGCTGAGAGGCAAGAGAACCACTGGTCAACCCTTAGCGGGCTGTCGTGTCGTAGAACAGAAACAGGATGGAAATCAGGATTTTATACGAACTTAATTTTTTAAAATCCGAATAAAAAATAACCACTGTGTCTTTTTAAAGCCCTGATTTCTTCAACTCTTCTGATAACTCTTCTGATTAGTTTACGTTGTACTCAAGAATTGTGGGGAAAGCGATGGAAGGTGGAGATAAGTTGTTCAAGCTATAATTCGTTTATTGTTGGTTCCCTTTCGACGTAGTTCGTGGTATCCATTGCAGCGCAAACGTTGCTGTCTTCACCTCTAGCCAGGCCGCTGGTTTTATTCAAGGTAACCGTTCGTGTAATGTAGTGGATGATATATTTCTAAAAGGAATCATATTTTTGGGCAACTACAATACATGAATGTAAACACATAAGTAAGTTATACTTCTGTGAATATTTCCAGTTATATAATTAAGGTAAGTACCCTGATAGAGAAATGAAGTATCAGATTAGTGATGTACATGTTATAGTAACTCTTACCAAATTTAGAAAAATTACAAAAAATGTCACGATGACATGCTTTTTCGTCACCTTACGTTAGTAAGTCGAAGTAACTACTCTGAATAAGTGTGGAATATATAAACAGGTGTGGATATGGGTAACATTTATGATTGTGTAGGGTGGAGATTATGTTTTGGAGCTCAAGAATCGTGCGCAGATGGTACTAAAAATACTTATACGTCACATACCGTTTTTACTGTTTTTTGACTAAATAAATAATTGTGGCCATTTTTTATGTACCATAATAGTTACTTGTTTCTGTAAGTAATTTTTATAAAATGTCTTCGAGAAATATCGTTGTCTGATCGTGCCAAATGAGTTAATACAATTTCGGTAACCCATTTCAATTATTTGCTAAATAAATACATGTAAATATTATTAAGGTCAGTAATATAAATAAATAGAAAACCACAATTTATGTCATTGTTGGGCCGTATGAGCTTGGCACAACGCTAAACCAACCCTACTTTTGTACATCACCAAACTGGGAATACTACCCACGAAAAACTGATTATCACACCAGTTTCAATGAAGGACCTGTTTTTTACAACTATAATGCTTATGTCAATAATCCTGGCATACAACTACTTCAGTTTTTCAAATTAGAGTTATCGTACTTATTTAATGTATTACAAAATTAATGCAATTATTTAATACTTACGAAACTCGCAACACAAGGTAGCCCTGGGGCCCGTAAATTGGTATCAGATTTACATTATCCATGTTAGTATGCGGAGATCATAGGTTCGTGCTTAGAAGTAATTTACGTACTGTGAAACAAACTAGGCGCGTATTTTGGGGGCAAAGAGAGTATTGTATGTCTTGTGTGCAGTTAAAAATCTTGATGTGAGAGCCCATTTTCTATCTTAGAATTTCTCAGCGATATTGTAATGTGAATTATCACAGTGCTCGAATATAATAGAATATTCTCAACAACTTATTTGGTAGAGCTGAGCTGTTTGTGTACTTTATTATTTCTTTTTAAGTTTTATTTATTCAATAAACATTCTCTCCTCCATCCGTCACTGCAGTTGAGGAATTTTAACATGCCGCGATTGCGAATCAGAGAAAAAAGAGAGAGTGGGGTCAGGAGGTTTCAGGGCATCAAGATCAACTTCGTAGTTGTCACTTAAAAGGTCAATCTCCTTTCGTTTTCTTACTCTTTTATCTTATCCGTTTGTGCATATCGTTCTCCCGACATTGCGTCTGCTTATTACCTAATAAGAAATCCAGTTAGTGAAGCGTTGTCTCGCACGTTGTTGGTAAGGACATGATAGTCCTTCGTGGCAGTGAAGTCAGATGCAGTGACATCGAAATCGCTGGTTGGTGCTGAAGGTTTGATACGCGTCTCTCTTACTCTGGAAAAAATATGCCTTAGTTATGCGAACTTGTTTTCTGACCATCACATGTTGCTGAGCTCGTCGCGCGGTCGTTCAAACGAAATCATATAAAATATTTCGCAGTTCTGTGGAGGCAAGGATTGCATCAAATTGGTATTTCGCATTCATACCGTTCGACAAGTGAGCCAAAAGGCATAGGGTCTCCGATACTTAAAATTTGGGAAGGAGAACATCAAAAGAAGCGTGTTTACGCGGAATTTTAGTTCAAGCCGGCAGTTTTACTTTCTCATGTACTGCTACGTCTGTCGAGGAAGTATTGTAACGCTGCTGCGAAAAGTGCCGATTTTTCGACCGAAAAATTCTGTTTGGAGGTTTCGAAAATTTGGATTTTTCTTGCTCCTATATGTAAATTACTTTCTCTCGTACGTTGTGCCGTCTGAAACAGCGTTTTGTGGGTCATTGAGATCGAAAAAATGGTAAAATGTCTAACCGTTCGTCAACCCAACAACGCTAGCCTAGCGCTCACCAAAATTGATATTTTTCAATCGATCTGATTGATGACACGACCCCTTGAATTTGATGTTGGAGCTTGATGAAAATGATGTTGGGGTTTCATGAAAGGTCCCCCCCACACACACACACACACAAATCAAAATATTATTTTGATTTTTGAAGGGATACCTTTCGTGAAGCCCCAACATCATTTTCTCAAGGTGTCCTGGGTGACATTAGTTAAGCATAAACACAATGTGACTGGTTTGACTGCCCACAAGAAGTACACGAGTCAAATTATAATACAATTTATTAAAGAATTATCATCAAAATTTGGTATCTGCACTTATTTCTTCGTAGCTTAATATTTGACACAGTCCTGTAAACTCAAGTGACTTGCTGACTGGTGGGTTGAATTGGGGACATACCCTAATACCTTATTTCAGATGACGTCATTGGTGATTCCTAAACAAACAGCTAGAATGAGTCTCCCTGAACAAAAGTGATTCTCTGACATCACATAAACATCCCACTGTTTTTTCTCTGCCTACTTTTACCATAACGTGTGTTTCAAGGTTTCATGAAAGCATTGCAGAACTTTGTGTACAGTACTTACTAGTTACATCTTCTAGTTTTGAAGTTCGTTTGCTTTTGTAAGTATGTATAGTGTGGTAACCTAGTGTGATAATTTATGTAATTAAAAATTTTTGTTTTGTAGTTGTTAATTTATTAGTGAAAAGTTGAACATTTGCGGGGTGACTTGAGAACAGTGTTTTGTATTCATTACTGGGTGCACACAGTTAACAGATGTCATGAACATAAAAAATTAATATAAATAAATAAATAAAAAAAAAAGAAGAGAGACAGAGAGCACATAAGAGGCAGTTCAGGAGGGAATCCCCCAGTTCTTCAACCAATCCAGGAGAGAGAAACCCACCAAAACAGGCATCTCCAACTGTTCACATTTATGTTGTAGACATGAAATAATAATCCCCTGGAATTATATTTGTAATAAAAACAAAATTTATTTATTTCTTATTTATTCTTCATTATTTGTCTCAAATTATTTCCAGTGGGGTGAGATGGAAACATACTTTATGACAGGCTAAGTATCAAGGTAATAGACTTGGGTACGACTTTGCCTTAATTTTTCTGTTATAATAAGTAACAGAATAAATACCCTTGCATTAAGAAATAACCAAAAACTTATTTTTCCTAGTGGTGAAACTTTTTGTAAAAAAAATTAGTTTAAATATCAGATAATACCCAAAATCTCTACCCAAGTCACCCCAGTTTACGGACCTTCATGGGGGGCTTCAGTTTTCTGTTTTTGAGGAAAATGGAGGATGTGCGTTTTGTGTGAACTCCACACATTCTTAGCACATTAATATACATGGTCCAGTGAAACATTTAATAGAATGATAATGAATATTGAATAAATACATATTAATGCATGGTTAATAAACTTCTGTGATGGGACAAACACCTGTACTATAACAAAGCTGTACCATACTGACTATCATTATGCAATGGATTACAGACATTTAAAAAGAGAATTATACAATGCGAGTAGAACAAATAGATTATTGTACATATTTCAATATATTTGCTGGAAACAAAATAATTACTAAGTTAATCAAATCTCAACCTTCCTTAGGTATTTTATTGTCGTATTCATAATGTTTAATTAAAAGAATAAATATTTTATCAATGGATGTGTTCAATATACTAATTAGTTTTGGACTTTATATTAACTTAAATAATGATCAATTCAATCTGATTATCAAGATTTAATTTGATAATTTCACTCTAAGGTTGGGTTAAAGTTAATTTATTAATTTTGCACACAAATTTAACCCAGCCCAAAGTCTGGAGAAAAAAAGTGTTTGATCATTCTTGTAGCAAATTTCAAAATAGAAATGGCAACTCTTATTTTCACTAGAACCACACTCTGGAAACTTATGAATAGAAAGAACACTCTTCTTGTTGCCAATGGTAACCTTTTGGGGTTTAATGGCGTGATTAAAGTTTTACTCTGCTATAAAAGAAATTGGCTCTCACCTTGGGTGCAATCAATACTCGTTGGAATGGAGAAATGTAATTATCCTGGGTTTCCCTGAAACCTTTTTCCTCTCATACACACTCATCTTTTCTCTAGTATTACCTTTTCTGCATTTTTTCCATTTGGTAGAAAACTTCAATTTTATTAACTTCTCTATCTTGATCTCAGTTGAACTAGGCCATAAGGAATTTTAAAAAAATTTACTTTTGCTTCAACTAAGTAAAGATAGAGTATCTTGGTGTTCTGATATTTTCCAGTAACTGTTGAGACTCGACAACATAATTGGTTCAGTCAGTTGTAACAGCAGCTACTATGTGGAACTAAGGGTTGGATGTTCAAATTCTACAAAACAGTGTCAAAATTGTGGCACAAAAAATTGAAAGCCACAAAGTATTTCATTTTATCATTTATATTATCAGTTATTTACACATTATTGGCGAAAAAGTCAAGTATGAAAGATCGTGTTCCAACTAGAACACGTCTCTTAAATAAAATGGTAGGAAGTTAAGGACAGTGAGATTGAAATAACAAGAAAGAGGGGGATTGAAATTCATGAGTGGAACAGTATTTCATGGTTTGTGGTTCAATTACCTCCTGGTAGGAATAAATAAATTGGTAATTTTTAAATCATAAATATTGTTTTCATACTGAAAACTGCTCTGAAAGCTTTCAACATTCTGTATATCTGTAAGCATAAATGTACTGCAGAAAGCAACTAATGAAAAATGACACTCCTGAACTATGCGAATGTTGGACTTCACTTGATGCCTCTGAAGTATTAATAGAAAAAGATAGACGTGTGGATTGCTTTTCTGATGAAATTGATCATTCATGTGAATTGTTATAATGTATTCCTTGTAGAACCTGTTCACTGAGAAATATAACAAACAAAAGTAACAATTAATTATTTTGAACTATACGCGTAGAGTGGAAACAAGGACACTGATATTAAGTTTCAAGTAATCATCGATTTTTAAAGGTCAGAATTAGATAATTTTCAGTTTCTAAGATATAAATGCATTTATTAACATAAATTCTTTCAGTTTATACAAGATAATTTGTTATATATTGTTACAAAGAAGTTAAATGTTCAGGGTTAGTAATTGCAATGAGCTTGCCTTTTCCTTGCAGGTGATGATGGCTTTGACGTCGCATCTGCAAATGGTGGAAGCCGAAAAGCAGAAGCTGCGGACGCAGGTGCGACGTCTGTGCCAGGAGAATGCATGGCTCCGTGACGAGCTCGCCAACACTCAGCAGAAGCTGCAGGCCTCCGAACAGGCAGTGGCACAGTTGGAAGAAGAGAAGAAGCACCTCGAGTTTATGGTCTCTATCCGAAAGTACGACCAGGATGTGCAGGTATGCAAGAGGAAGAGAGGGGATTGGGTGTAATGTAGTGCATGTGCCTTCCACCACTTCCACCAATTCCAAAAAATATTTTTGTGTCCATTAACATACTTCACACTCATATATCAAGACCCTGGTGGTCCAAGTTATGATGCAGGAATGCACAGATTGCTGTTTTGTGTATGTTTACTTTCTCAGTGATATTTTTTTTCTTTTCTCCAAACCTACTGGACAGAATTGAAAGGATTTTTTACAGATCTTCAAATATACTCTTCTCCATGTTTTAATGTGGGGATTTTACAATAACTTGTGTTGATGAAGATTATAAACAGGCAAATTGAGTAGAAAATTATTGCTGTGTGGAAGTTTGTTGAGTTCTATATAATTGCACAAATTGGAGGTGGAACTTTCTATTTCTATTTGTGATGGGTGCTGTTCTCAGAAAATGCTGACCTTCAGATTTGGAATCCTGAAACTTGCAGACTCTTAATTATGTTACTTTGGTTGAAAATTAAAAATTGAAGGACTGAGTGCAATAGTGGTCCAACCCCCCAAAAATGAAAAAAATAGATATCGACACCATTTATTATCTAAGAAGGTGAACTATCTTCATTTATAGTTGGTTTGGCCAGTTTTCCTCTACAAAGTTAAAATGAAGTCAATATTTTTTCTCTTCACAACTATAACATAACAATATTTACACGATTTTTCTGTTTTCTTAAAATGTGGCTTAGATCATTATTGCACTTCAGTTCTTGCTTGAGATTAAACCAAAGTCTAAGATTTATTTACCAACTTATATGGATTAAATTATTTAAAAGGTGGAAAGTTTTGCATTATTGTTCAAAAGATTTTGGTGCAAGGATTTAAGTATATTAAAACAATACATCAATTGAGAGTAATTAAAGTACATAAAGGAGAGAAAAACAATTAAAATTAAGTAATATTGGAAGTTTATTGTATTCTTCCTTTGTATTTTAGAAAGAATAATTAACTAGGCATTCTGTTATTGTTCATAGTTACTTTTCTTTGTAAGCAGTTTTCAGAGTCTATAGTGATATTTGACTAGGATCTTTTGGAAATCAATCTTAATGGTCTTCAGATAAAGCACCTTGTAGATGAGAAAATGATCAACTGGTAAATAAAAATGGTATGCATCTCAAACGTTTGAATGAATGAATGAATGAATGATTGATTGATTGATTGATGCTTAGGAACATATCAGTGCTTTGGTCAGGAGTCATGTTAGTGAAGTGAAGTAGTTTTGTGCCTGGTTGTGATGGATGTTCCTCCCCCTGCTGGGAGGCGAGATCCCGCATTGGCCTTCCCATCAGCTGGCTGGGATTCCTCCCATGGGTATCTCTCCCCAGTGGGGCACCACCCTCAACCAGGACGAGCTCTAAAGCTCCCAGCACATGTGTGTAAATGTGTCTGTATATGTGTGTGTTAGGGGAGAGACTAGAACGGAAGGAAGGAACGAGGAGGGAAGGAAGAATGTTTTAATGCTTCTTGTTTTTTAGAAAGATTTGATTTTCGAAATTGAAATTTCAATTATAGATCATTAGAATTTTTGTGTACTTGTGTTTTCAGGGAGATGAATCAAGTTCGGAATCAAAACAAGACAAACCAAAGCAAGATGACCTGGCTGTGGACTTATTCCCTGATGATGACACCGAAGAACGAACCAGTGAGTTAATCAAAGATTGGAAATCAATCAAAATAAATTTTAGTGATGTCAAGAGCAATTTCAGTCAAGTGAGCTAGTTATAATGGAGAGAGACATGGCCCTGTTATATTTTAGTATTGTTTGCTTTGTTTTTAATTATATTCTGCAGTAAGATATTATCTTTGTGATGTTTTGATGCATAAATCGTGTCTAGTGACCTGGAATACCCGGAAAAGTCTCTTTATAATTCTATTTATTCTTGGGAATTCTATTTATAATTGGGGACAAATTGAATTGTTTCAAAATTATAATTTGAGAAAAATTTAAATTCAAAATTTAGGTTTTTAAATGTGCTTTTATTGCATTGTTAAATTCCGCTAGCAAAATTTAGAATAATGTTAACTGGTGGTGCTATAGTGTGTTTCTATTGAATTACCACGAGTATTCTGAAACCATGACCTAATGTAATTTTCATCTTTCAAAACCTTTTGTTTACTTGTAAACCAATTTGAAATTATTTGCAACTGAAAACATAAACATTGGTTAAGTAAGAAAATTTATATGTTTGTGTATCCAAATAATTAATTATTTTTTGATGTACTGCCCAATGTTATTTTTTATATTCAGAAATATTTTGTTATGTTTCACATTATGAATACATTTTTGAACAATCGTTTTAGGTAAACATAACATAAAAATTGTTATCCCACAACCTAATGATTTAATGGTCTACTTTTAGTGCATTACTTAAGTTTTTTATTATTTGGTAAAATTAGAAGGGTTTTTTTGTTTGTTTGCTTGCTTGTTTGTTTGTTTGTTTGTTTTGTTTTGTTTTGTTTTGTATGTAAAGTAAAATTCTTAATTATAATTTTTTCGAAATGAAATTCTCCTTTCAGTTGCTACTGTTTGTATTGCATGTTATACTAAATTCAAAATATGTATTATGTCTTACAAACTTTCATTTTGAATTGATTGGTTGAATGATTCTGACTTCAAGCTGTGGATAAGAATAGTAGACAAAGACATTAACGTAGCACAATGTGATATTTGTTCAAAAACCTTCAGTTTAAGCAATATAGGTTGAAGAGCATTAAACAGTAGATGAATAGTGGTAAACATAAAAAGATGATGAAGCTATTACTAAAGTATATGGGAGGGACTTATTTTTGTCAAAAAATAAATAACAAGCACCACCCAGTAATACAATTACTAATGTTTTGAAACTTGACAAAGGTATAACTTATTTACAATTTTTTCAAAATTTACACACACTTGCAAAATTAAAAATATTATCTGCATTTAAATATGAGCAAATCAGAAGACTGCAGAAGGCAGCAAGCTGATACACAACTATCACATCTTACAATTTAAACGGATTTTGGAAGTTAAGAATTATCGAGAGTAGAAATTTTTATGATTAAAAAGTGTCAAAATTTGGTTTATCATCTTTTCAATGTTCGTAAATTTTAGCGATATATATTTAATTTCTTCTGTGGTAATTGAGTTGGCAAAGTGTGTAAGTTATTCCTTTCTAAGAAAGTTTGTGGAGGCTTTTGAAATTCATATATAATCTTTTGAATTTTCTCTAAATGCTTATTATCCCTTTTAAAATATGGAGAAAAAATTTATAATATTCTGAATTAAATTTAGAGTACTTATTGATGTTATTGCCAGCCAATGAAGAATGGGTTGTCAAGTTCAATTCAAAGTGCTGAATGTGTCAAAGATCACAAGTTCCACACAAGGTGGTAGGGTGTTGCTGGTATAATATTGTGAATCAAACTGGTGCAGTAAATTAATAGTTGCTTTGACAAAACTTCTATTTGAGTAAGATGTAACTTGTGCAAGTTTTTAATTTAACAACTGAATTCAATTTTGTCTTTTTGCCAATTCAGGAATTACATGAGAAATGTTCAGAGATAAGTGTTACTTGTTAAAATCAGATACAAGGCCAAAAAGAGAGTTGATCATAATTTAAAATAAAAGGGAGTTCACTCTATTTCTCTTTAATATACTAATCACGGAGCCATTATTTTATTCCAATATTAAAGATTGTTGTGTAGTGTTACCCAAGACAGGAAAAAATGCATAGTCTCACATGTTTTTATTTTGTGTTATGTTCTATTTCAGCATCGATGTCTCCTACACCACCAAGCCAGTTTGCACAGCAGGTGAATGCTGGGTACGAAATCCCAGCACGATTGCGTACATTGCACAATTTAGTGATCCAATACGCGTCACAGGGTCGCTATGAAGTGGCGGTCCCTCTGTGCAAACAAGCTCTCGAAGACCTCGAGAAAACTAGTGGCCACGACCATCCAGACGTGGCAACAATGCTTAACATCCTTGCGCTGGTGTACAGGTTAGAGCAAAATAATTATAGTACTTCTAAAACAGGCTTCTGGGCAAAAAACACTATGGATGGACTGTGTTGGAAACCATTGCTAAATTATTGTGCTAAAATTTTGATTGATAATCCCTCCATAACGGTCAGCTGCCACCTGACATCTCCTTAGTTGTTCAAAGTGAATTTGCCATGTATGTTCTGTGTAAGTAACAGATGATGTTAACATGTGATTTCATTACGTTCTTAGAACACCAATTAGGTTTCATCATTGGATTGTTGTAAAGCTCTATTTGTTCTCACATCTAGTCGTCAACTCTTTGATGAGCGATTGGGTAGAGAGAAGATAAGGTGTTTGTAGGAAGTTGACTACTTCCGAGAGAAGTGCCCTGTCCTTGAGCATTTTTACTTCATTTTACTTCATGCCAAGTTTTGAAGTTCCAAGAAGTAGAGTATTTCATCAATTTCCTATGTTGTTAATACCTTTGCTGCATAATACCTCCCTGCCTGCCTTGAAATAAAGATACATCTAACTGAATTGATTATTATAGTTAATTCATAGAGTCATTAATGAGATAAATGAAATCTGTAGTTGAAAGATGTATTGAAATGAACTCAAGAACAGGTTAAAAAAAGGGGATGTAAAGAATTTTTCAATTCTACCCAGAGCTTTTCTCAACAATCTCCCAGCTGCATGCATCATGCCGATCTGTTAATTGTGACACCACACTTTGTGAAAATTATGTTCATAAATTTTGCAAAAAAATAATGTATGGTTATTTACGTGCTGAAGCACCAAGTAATACCTACCTCTGTGTGGCACTGGTAAGATGGTAGTGTGTGCTATTTTTGTGACTTACCTTTACAATTGCTTCAGATATAAACTACTGTATGTACTTAATAAATAATATTCGTATAAAAACTCATGATTGAAGTTTCAATTTAAGGATATTCAATGAGTTGAAATTTCATTTACTGATGTTTTGAATAAACAATTTTGAGCCGTATAATCTATATATTTTTAGAATATTTTTCAAGCTCAAATTCACATACCATGTATTAAGTATCTTGCACTCGTTTGAGAGGATAAGACTTTGATCCATATCTCGAACTGTCAAAAGAGGTATAAAGTGAATGCTTGTTTTAAATATGATTTTCCAGTTAAAGATATATATTTGTGGAGGCTATGCTGCGTTTATTTGACTTTATATATCCTCCGCCCCCCACTTGTGTACATACAGAAGAAAAAAAGCATATGTGGTGGATGCCTGATTTTTTAATAAATAAAGGTGAAGCTTTTCTTTGGGAAAGCACCTGCAGTTAAAGATGTAACTTCTCCCTCCGACAATTTTGGAAACCAAGTCTCGTGTCCTATCTGATCTATTGTTTTTGGAACAGTTACAAACAACCAGTCTTCTACAAGCCACATCAACTTGCCAGTTAGGAATTGCTGAGAGTAGCATTAGTTTCCATTGATCTAAGTATCTTTCGGTGTAAATTACTGGCATAGGCAATGCAACTTTGATCTTTCAGCTCTGCATTAAAATTTGGAACAAAACTAAAGATTACGAGGATGGGGATGCTAGTGTTATTGAAGCACAGCTATAGCATGCCAGAAATTTGATGTATTTATGGGAAATATGAAGTATGATCAGAATATGCAGGGATCAAAAATTTATAATGGTAATTCTAATTTTTTTTTTTTTTTTTTTTTTTTTAAATGCTGGGAAAAAACCGGCCTTATAATTGTGAGCAGAAGTGTGACGTTTTCTAGTAGGAGTTCCTTCTTGTAACCTGCCAGCCCATGCCGCCTCAGTAACATGGGCAGCAGTCTTGTCTTTTAATTCCTGCAAGAAGGTACACTAGTAGAGCAAGCCACTGTAGTTGTCTCCACCAGTTTATATGGGAGCTGAAAGGCCTTGACTAGCACCATTGAAAAGGGAATTCTCTTTGTTATTCTTGATCTATCAGGATTTTCATCTTTTAATGAAAAGAAAGGCCGAAAGGAATTTCATTCTTTTTTCATTCTTCTTAATTGCAAAATATTCGTGACATTAGATCTAAACTTCATAACACTTTTTCTATTCTTGTATGTCTATGCCGATCATTCTCTAAATAATTATCATAATTTTTACAAAGATATTAGTAAAGCTATCTATCTAGATGTACTTATTACAAATTTATTTATGTTTAAATTGTGTTCCATCCATTTTCAAAAAAAAAATCAGTCTGTGTATTATATATCTTTTTTTTTATGTGTAATTTGACTGGAATGTTGTGTCTTAAATAGAGGTAATTAAGTTTAAGTTTATTTTAAAGATTAATGCCAAAATTGTATTTTTATTCCATTTCAGAGATCAAAACAAGTACAAGGAGGCTGCCAGTCTCTTAAACGATGCCCTTGCCATCAGAGAGAAGACACTTGGGGAAAACCACCCAGCGGTAAGTGCTTTTGGCTTCTTAGAGATGTATACCATTTTGAGGAGAGGATGTCAGCAACCAGGGGCTTATGTTGGGTTTATATTGGGAAATTGTAAAGATATTTTATTGTCATTGCACTTTCATCTCAAATTGGTCAGACTTTTAATTCAAATCAAATTAATTCAAATCGGTATTCCCTAGGAGATTGTTATTAGATTTAGTAGTGTAATGTGTACAGCAGCAAAAGAAAACAACCCCAACTCAGCTGCTCAGACCACGATTGACTGGAGCTCTTCCTTGATACTCCTGAGCCCTGTTTGAGATGTGCAATTTGAAAGGATGTGAAGTAGGTTTAATATTGGTTATTGCTCTGTAATTTTATCTTGTGTATTCACCACATAAGCGATTCATTTTATTAAGCTTAGTGTAATTTGTGAATACATTATATGTGTGAAAAAAGAGTAGTGTGAAAAAATTGAAGTGTTGTTTTGTCATTGAACACTAGTGCAAACTGCAGACAAAGTGAATTTGTGTATTAATATGCGGGTTGAAAACTTGCATCCAGAATGGATGACAAGTCCTTGGGAGGTATGAGGGGTTGAAGTGTATGACTCATGATGAAGGCAGCAGAGAGAAGCCCAGTAAGATAAGCTACAATACTTGGAGGGAAAATGTAACTCGGCACAAAAGTGTGCTGTTAATAGAGGCTTCCTCGAGTTGATTTTGATCATTTCATGCTGCTTAACCCTAGAACACTAAGCATATTTATAGGTACTCTACTACTTACCACAAGTCAAATCGACTTGCTCAACATAAAAAAAAATTAATTATAAATTTTGGCTTTGGTTTTCCTGTTTTCATAGAATTATGTACATATAATGGAGTGGCTGAACCAATAATTGGTGTTTTATAATAATTACAAATATATTTTTGACTAAAAAAATGCCACCAAAAATATATAGTAGCTAAGAACATAAATCTAATCACAAAATAAATCGAAAACTTTTTTTTTTTTAAAAACAAAAATATATTTATAGTTCAGTCTAATTAAAAGCTTACAAACTAATCAGGTTTCTTTCACAAAATTATAATTTCAATAAACAATCAATCTCATCAGTTACACATTACATGAATGACATTTTTGTCATGTATACTCCACAAATTTATATCCCGCATTTGTTACACAATTATATTGTGTACATTCTTCTACGATTCTGTGATGAAAGCAGGGGGCATTCAAGAGTGATAGTACAATTTCTAGCATCTCTAACAAGTCTGGGTTGAACATGAACTATATTTTGCATGTTTTATGACAATTCAATTTCTAATTGGCGAAACAAGACAAATTTACCTTATTTTACTAACAATGAGTAAGATCGAAGCACACGATAATAGTCGTTTATTGCTAATCATGAGTATTTTCGACTCGCTGATTTGAAGTTGACGATGCCACACAAAGCTGGCAGAAGTTAGAGACACAGCCTAGGTCAGATCACGAGGCAATAACCAGTGGAATCTTAGGTGAACGGTCAGAGTGCTAGTGCATCATGTGGACTGCACATGGGCACTTATGTGTACCATGTGAGTCGATTTGATTCGTGGTTAGTGTTCTAGGGTTAAAAACCTGTGTAGTTTGAAACTTGATTAAAGTCCATTTTTGCTTATCTGTCAACAAAAATTGTATTCATTCTGAATATCTTTGGACATGGGATCATGGCACTTGTGCGACTCACAGCTTAACATGACAGCTTCCCTCAGAAAGAAAGTCACACCATTGTTAGCAACAGACCCCAGAGTAATGTTTTTGCTCCTTCTGTGTTTAGTTTAGTAGTTACTGTTCCATCATTTAGAATTTTTATTATTAGAACCTTTTCTATCCTGAAGTGATGATATCATCTTTCAACATGTATCAGACAATTCGAAACCGTTGTCATGGGTAATCGCTTGGTGGAAACAACAGCATTCTGTTACGGACTTGCTCTAAAACTATTGCAACCTTACTTTAGTATCTGTTGATGTAGAGAACAGCTGTGTGTTAGGAGCACAATGTACATTTTTGCTTCTGTTATTTTGAAATTTATTCTAGGGACTGCCTTTAACTCTCTCCCTATCACCAATTTATGTTCTTGGGGAACAGAATGGCTTTGGTTTGAGACTTTAAAGTTTCATCTGTAGACTGCTGAATAGGGTTGTGAAATATTAGTCCAGGCTGGGAGAGAGAAGAGAAATAGTATTTGGAAAAAAAAAAAAAAAAATCCTGAAGCTGAGAGGTTCACAATTACAACCAACTACTGTTGTTTACTCTCAGGAATATCCTGTTGTAAACAAATACATATGTGTCTGCTTGGCTGTGTGGGAGACACCATGTTCTAGGCACAGATGCCAATGTTTTGGCTGCCATACTGTGACCTTTCCCAAGGGAAAGTGGTTCTGTATTGCATTTGGATGTTTCACTTTGGTTAGCAGTACAAGTATGAGCTCTGTGCTGTAGTGGGGTCCCTTACGTGAAACTAAGTAGTTCTGTTTGGGAACTCCTTTTTCTACCATCGTCTTAAAAGTTAATCAGGTAGCGAGGCAAATAATGTGTTTGAAAATGTGCATGTGATGTCAGGTGAATAGATTAAAAGCAACTGACAAACATGTCTTCCCAGTGATCCAATGACCACTGGGTGTCGAGTCACAATCTACAGTCATGTGGACAGCACAGGATCTGCGAGTGTGACTATGTGTCCGCTTACTTGGTAATTGCATGGAATTCTCTGCATGGGATAAAGAGGGAATTGAAGCATTTTCTGATGCAGGCTGATCACATAAATATGAGTAGACATATCCTTGGGGGCCTATTGAAATTTATAAAATACACAAAAAAATCTGATCATATTTCACAATATCAAGACGGGAATGAATTAATTGTTACATATTATTATAAATACATTAATGGTAGGGGAATACATTAAATTATGTAAGTCTAGCATTATACTATGTCATAAAATTACTATTTACAGACTTGTCAGACTCTCCTTTACAAGGTTCCCACGTGGGACCACTGTTTTTTATTATTTTTATAAGCAATTTACATCTTCGCTTGTGTACAGAATTTCTGCTATTAGTAAATGATTGCAAACTGTTTAAGTAAAACATAAATTATGGTGACCAAATTTCCTTACAAAATGCACTTAATAAATTTGTCGAATGGCATGGTGACAACGATCTTGTATTAAATTCTAGAAATTGTAAACTGTATACTTTTTTGTATTCTAGAGTACATATTTTATGTATTTAAGACTACTCAATAAATTCGAGAGTGCTTGAAATTGTTTAAATAATTGGTGATTTTGGTGTTTTTGTCTCCAAAATGTTCTCTAATCATGTAGATTATGTGGTTAATAAAGCAAAGCAAATACTATGATTTATCAGGAAAACATGCAATGAGTTTGGTTCTATATGTATTCTGAAAACATTTTTATATAAAAGTTAGTGAAACTTCTTTTGATGTTTTCGTCTGTGGCCTGGTCACCTTTCTATCCATGTCATTAATTTAGAAATGGTACAGCATAAATTCTTTAGAATTGCAATAACTTGTTTAAATTTATCAGATCCATCTACTACTTCTACTACCACGTTATATTGTCAACTCATCACTCTCCTCACAGTATAACTACAACAATTTAATCTTTTTACAAAATTAATTGCTTCCCTTATTATCCTGAGTATACTCAGGTTGGAGGTTAAATATATAAAATATTATCCTGAAATATCTTGTATTCATGTACTACTTTGTTCTTTTTTAACTCTGCTCAAGATAAATCGTCAGGGCCTGCTAATAGTTCACATAATAATCGATAGATGCGTCTGATAGATTAACCCAATCAAAGCCGTGGATTTTTAAGGGCGAAAAAATGCTTTGTACGCCTTCCTTCGGAGGGGGAGTAAAGCCGGCTGTTCCATGTTAATAGATTTATTGCATGTAAAAGATCCTCTGAGCTAAATTCAAATTGCCTGTTTCATTGCCCAAGTTTCTCGCCTAGTTGGTGAAAGGAGCACAGTGAAATTTGCATCGTCAGTCGGAAGAGCAGGCCTGATGGCCTGAGTCTTGCCACATAAAATAAGGCATTGATTCGATTCAATTTAATTCTGATGGCCAGCCACACGTTGGGCTTGCATTTCATAGAATTTTCATAACCGACAGAAGTGTTATATTTCACCTGCCGACTCTGTGTTCGTTATTGTTGTGTGAAATGCTGTTTTTGTATTTAGTGCTGCAAATGTATTCAGAACTCAAATGTTAAGATATTCTTTTGACAAAAAAGTAGCTGGTAATGAGTAGCGAGGAAGATTGGCGTGATGACTTTTCGTTTTCAGAGTCTGGAAGTGAGACAAAATAACAGAGTTATAATTAAATTTTTTCCTATGCCCGAGATAATTTGGGATAATTATATTGTACATACACAAGTGTAAAAATATCTCCATAAATAATGCAAATTCATCCATGATATACCATATTTATTTCAACTAAAAGTTCATAAAGAGTTGATGAAAAAAACTTTTTTTTACAGAGAAACGTAACAAAATATTAGTAAGGGAAGCAGTTAATTAGTGACTATTTTACTTCAGCAATTGAATTGTTTGAGTTCTTACCAAAGTATCTAGAAGAAACGATTTGTTCGTGTTTCTAACTTAAAGTATAAGTTGGAAACACTAATACTATAAACAATCCTTTCTCGGCAATATGTAACTAGTCAAGCCAAAGTATTGTAACGTATGGGAACCTGCCATAATGACATTTGTCTGAGAAATGAGATAGAATTATTATTCTTTGAGTAAAAGTTTTATTTCTGTTACTGTGAAAGTTATATGCTACATTATCTGTTTGAACAATTGAACATCTCACTGTAACTTTATAAAATAAGACAATTATGTAATACAGTTTGTACTTTACTGGATGCTAAACTGTACATTTTACAAACAGTATTTTTTTGCTATCTTCACAGAGACATATTACTACATTAATAATTCTATTCATTAACTTCTGTTTTGCAACCACCAGAATTAATTAAAAACTAGTGAGAACCCGTCAAAATTTGGCGGTGAGATCTGAGATAAATGTAAAATACTCTGCCCAGACTAATGTTCACAATATGTTGCATTGTTTGTATCTTCAAGGTACAATGAAGATATTCTGTGATGGGGAGTTCCCAAAATTTTGAACACGTATGGCCCATGATCAGGTGGCAATGTAATATAGGCACAAAAGAAAGAGCACTATTATACAGACGGTTATTATTTCTAAAGTTCTTTGATGTGTGATTATCTCCTATAAGCAACTGTTTGATTTCTTCTGGCATATTGCTCGAAGGTAAACTTATTTTCCCATTTAAGCAACGCAGAATAAACTGGTTTACAGAATTTCTCTGGCATGGGAAGTACAAAGCAGAACAAAACTGACATTTCATTGACAACGACCCAACAGAAAATGAAATGACCCCACTATCACGACACCTATGCTGACTTTCTCTTTCCCTGCGTCCAGTTAATGTACGCTTGTGTTTTTTGGGGCGTGTGGGCAAGGATTCGGAATTCAACATAACCTGTGAACAACTTCACTACTTCAGTACAACCAAGCAAAACTCACTGTCCGAATGTTCTCTACAAAATACATCACAAAAGCAAATACATGCAAACTGTCAACACCACAATGCAATTATTACACTAAAATAAAACCTTGACGAATAGTAAACAAATCTCAACAATCAAAATAAAGCATCAAGCAGCGCCACCATGAAGCAGCCACTCTTTGGAAAAAAACAATTGACTTTTGATAAACGTACTATTAAAGAATGATTTAATGAATTAATTTACACCATAAATGTTGGTGAATCAATACAAACAATATATGATAACACATCTAGGGATCACATTCTTTCATTTAAAGGAAAAAATACTACAATTGGTTTAGTAGAAACCCTAAACGAAGCCATGGCAGAATACCTTATTTTTTTTAATATATAGATGATTTTAGCAAGTTTTTTAAATTGAAAATGAATTGTCACTGGCACAGAGGACTCGCTTTGATCTCGCTGAGATTCAAACCCAGGACCCAGGGCAGTATCAAATATTTGCACTTCATGACAATACCATTTTCTGTATTAATTTGAGGTGCATTAGTCTGTTACACCATCTTGACCACAATGATCTCTCATGTTGAATTTCGTTTGATTAAGTTGTTAGTCTACAATATGTATCATTCCATTACCTTGGTCTTCACCCTGCATGTCAGTTTTTTAGTGTCAGTGAGTTTTTTTTATCTTGGAAGACTTCTACTGGCCATATTTTTGGTTAATTTCAAAAACTTTCCCAATTTCATAATCTGGAAGGAGTCTGATCCCAATTAATCCAGATTGTTGATGATGTACTGTAATTGCAATGTGGATGCTTTTTAAACAGGTTGCAGCTACTCTGAACAACCTGGCTGTACTATATGGCAAGCGTGGCAAGTACAAGGAGGCTGAGCCTCTTTGCAAGCGAGCTCTGGAAATCCGAGAAAAAGTTCTCGGCAGGGATCACCCTGATGTGGCCAAGCAGCTTAACAACCTCGCGTTGCTTTGCCAGAACCAGGTAGGTAAAATTGAACAAATTTTTAGCACAGATAAAGTGCCCAATTCAAAGACTGGAGCCTGACTTTAATCGAGATGGAAAAAATGTCTTTACATATTACTTGTTTGCTTTAAAGTTGCCAATTTGATGGGAGCACTGGTATCTGGTGGTTTACATAATACTTCCAGATCTTCACATCTCTTGCTCCCTGAACATAAAATAGGAAGCAGTGAAGCACAATAAACTATGAATGAAACATGCCACATTAAACAGGGTAGAAATGGAACAAAATTTCCAGCATGGCAAATTTGCATGGTAGTCTCTGCAATTTTTTAGATTGCTTAGTGAATTTTCAAATTAACTGCAAATAGCTTGTAGGATATTTTAAGTGAAACATTTTAGACAAATATCGGAGACCCGAGATAAAGATGTATTTGATACTACTTAATGATAGATGTAATCGCTTAACTGAAACACAATATATAATTGACTCTACAAAATTCAAAAGACTTTAGGGAACACATTGGTTCTTGTCTTTGATAAGATTGCACACTGTTCGATTCCGAGAATGCAGTTTGCCTAAACTGCTATAATAATTATTAGAGGAATCAAATTAGATTCATCCATGGGGTGTGGCAACCAGTTGCAGCAACAATCACAATTAGCTCAAAATTTCACCTGGTGAAAACGGTTTTACTTATACTAATTATTAAAAATTATACTTATACTTTGAAACGGAACATTTCAAATGCGAGTTTGCAGAATATATTACTGGAATCCTGTTTCTTGCAAATCAATGTAGTGAATTGCCTGTTTTTGAAGCAGAAGTAATTTCACGTGCTTGCTCATGTTTCATAAAGCGCATGCATAACTTGATGGAAAATTAACAATTTTTTTTTACAGATCTTTGTGTTATTGTGATTGCAGGGGGGGGGGATACAAAATTCTGTGCTTCAAAAACTAGTGAAGCAATTTTAAAAACTATAGTTAATTTATATTTTATATATTTTGGAAAAATAAATACATATACACTATGCTGATATTTTGCTGTATGTATTACAATAAATTCCTTTCCCTATGCATGAACATGTGAAAAAGTCTTTTTAGTTCTCTTCAGTTAAATTTTAGTGTGATGATCGACACACAGAGAGACTGTCTTGTAGATACTGAAAACTCCTGCAGGCTGGGACTTCAACATGCCATAGTAAGAAATAAAATAGTAAAGAGAAATGGGATTCACTACATTTTGTTTCTGTCTCTCAGTTAATCATCAGTTAAGATTACTCGATTAAATTTGTAATAGAGTGCACCACAAATTCTCACAGAACAGTTCTGAATTATCATGTAAAATTTTTCATTGTTGCATATTTTATCCAAGTCAAATAACTTTGAATTTTTCAACTTTCTTCTTCAGCAATATCACCCCAATTGAAATAAACAATTTTATCAATTCCTGTGTATTGAACTGTTGTAATATTTTTTACTGCATCCCAATACATTTGGGTAAAATAGCAATTTACACAGGTGAATAAAAGTTTCTAGTTATATTTATATTTTGAAATGTTCATTGGCAATTAATTGTAATTGTTTCATGTCATAGGGCAAGTATGAAGAAGTAGAACGGTACTACCAGCGAGCCCTGGAAATTTATGAATCAAAGTTGGGGCCAGATGATCCCAATGTTGCCAAGACTAAGAACAATTTGGCCTCCTGTTACCTCAAGCAGGGCAAGTACAAGGAGGCGGAAATCTTGTACAAACAGGTCCTGACCCGGGCACATGAACGCGAGTTTGGCACCATTGATGGTGAGTATTGTGTGTGTTGTATAGAATTATGTGGTATGTTGGTTTTCTGAATGATGCTGCATATCGGAAGAATTGTTGTTGGGTCGTTATAAAACAATGTTCTCTAAAGGGTATCCTAGTGTAGTGGTCAGTGATATAGCGTTTCTCCTTTGCGTTTTGTGGTTCAGTTGATGTGAAATTTGTGGTAAACAAAATAGCTCAGCGGCAAGTTTACCCAAGGTTCTGCAATTATCCCTGTATTCCATTTCGTCATCAGTTACGTATTCACATCATCTTATCTTGTCACAGATACCAAAAATGACAGCCATAAATGAGATTCTAGTTGTGGAAGTGTTGGGAGTGTTGGAAGTTCTTGGGTAATTTCCCTACAGCTGGAGTCAGGTGTTAAAATAAATAAAATTTTGTAGTTCTTAATAAGTTGTGTTGGAATAGTTGAATTCTGTACTTGTTCAATGGAAAACTGGCTGTTCATTGTTTTGAAGATTAATACATTTTATCAACTAAAGTCTTGACAATTATAGTCTTGTTATGCAGCATCATTTAGAAAACCAAAATAGCATTTCCCCTTGCTACAGAATCCTTTTTTAAGTATAATATTTTATTTGGTTTTATGCAAGAGATTTTTGACCTATTGTCCAACAACTGGCAACTGAAAGGGGAACATGTTGAGAGAGTATCAGAAGAAACTTTGACTTAAATTAATTCTTTTCCTCAAGCATGAGTTGCATTTTGACTCCAAAAGACATTTTTCACCCAAGTGAAAAAAAGAAATAAAGAACATTTTGGCAACTGTTTGAAATATTCAGAATGTTCTTCACATCTGCATATTTTTGTAACTTTTTGGCTTTCTACCTACATATCATTTATTCTGTAGATTTGAGAAATATGTGGGAGAAGACTGTGGGTTGTTGTAGGTTGTTACATGAGAAGAATATTATTCAAGGATGTATTGAAAAGATGTCTAAGACTTTGCTTACATCAGTGCCTTGTTGCAATGTCAAGATCTTGCATAAAAGCCATCAAATCGTTTAGTCTGAAGATATTCATCACAGGGCTTAGCGTCATCATCATCAGTTAGGATATACTGATATCCCCTGACCTCAGTTCAGATGTCAGAGGTCTTCAATGTTTGTTAACTTATTTTTCTGATCTTATGTTTTGTTGAAGTGAAAATAAGCACTTCTTGTAAATATGAGAAATGTGAAAATAAACATGACTAAAAGTTAAGGCATTTAAAACTTGTTCTAAACCGTGGCTTAGGAATATTTATCTCGCCAACAAACGATTTCCGTGTAGTTGTGTTTTGAAGAGTGAATATCAGAATTGGATAGTGTCACATTGTGTAAGAAGTGCAGTTGTTGAATAACAGTGAGTATGTGCATGGATTTTTTGTTGACAAAAGCTAGATACATTGTGTTAAATTGCATGTATAACTTAGTAAAAAAAAAAGAAAAACTTTGAAACTCTTACCCTTAATATTAGCATTAAATCTTCTTAGCTAAAAAAAATAGAAACATTCAAATGTACTGAAAAGAGGTTCCTTTAAGAGATCTGTAATGTGCAAAAGTGACATGAAGTTCATGCTGCATGTAAGAATGTACTAAGGGTTCATAAACAAATTCCTAAAATAATCATACCATTCAGTTATGTCATTTAGAAACAATATATTTGCATTGTTGAATTTATAATCAAGAATTTTCTTTAGAAAACATTCTAATTTGCAAATATATGATTGGATTTTTGGAATTCATTTGAAATTTATCAGTGTTAGAGAGTTGAGAATGTGGAGTTTTCATGTAGCTAGGTTTCTTTCGTGTTCATAGAATATTCAGTTTAAAATGATCTTTGACCTCAATAAAATTAGGCTTGTACAAAAAATAAGAATTTTAAAATTCCATATAGCTTTGAGTTGCCAACTGGCATTGGCTATTTGCTGGATTTCACTTAAGTGTTTTGTTGGCTTCTTTAAAGCAAGGTGTCTATTCAAGAACTGTGCTAGTTATAGAGCTCAGGGTGGGGAGAAGGTGATGTATTAAATTCTAGCTAAATTGTGGTCCCAGTTTTTTGCATCACATGGCATCACTTCACAAAAAGACCTTGAAAATCCTCTTTACCAAATTACACACGTTTCTGTTAACTGTTAGAGAGATGTTGCCACACAATAAATTACAAAATTCCCTTGACTAGTTAGAATCTTTGGGTGATGGCTGCTTTCAAAAATAATTTTTTTGACCTTGGAATTTTTATAGAACAATCTTAAACTCTCATTTTGGGGCCCATCAATAGCCCCAATTTACAAGCTTCCTTTTGACGATTGATTACAGAATTTTAGCAAACATGCTCATGTGCAGAACGATTCTGCTGCCCAGAAGCCACTCAGTGCATCCGTGTATTTGTTAAAACTCAGAAATGGTTTGTTCAAAGACAGTGTGTACATTGGGTCTTTTAGTTACTTCCCTCTCTAGTAGTCCCATAGAGTCTGAATCCACCTGCATGCAGCTCAAGAAAGAGCACTTGTTTACCTTGTTGACAGCAGTGGAAAAATGGAGTGTTGATAATTGATGCAGAAAGAAGTATTTGCACAACTAAGATGGTTGGAAGGGGTGGAGCTGCAAGATTGGTTTCCCGGGAGATTCAGGAATTGCCTTTGCTCTGAGGGAGAATGTCAGAATGATGCACAGTTCTTAAATAAACATTTTATGGGACCACTCAGAAATGTTGGCAAATTTTAGCTGTTTTGCTCCCCTTTCAGCCTTCCCTCTTCCCCCCTCCACTAAGAGATTAGATTTCATTTCCTCAAATATCACCTGTTTGCAAAATTGGATGCAATTTTATTTTAATGTAATTCAAGTCACATATTTAGGAATTAAAAAATCATTTACTACCAGTTTACTACCTTCAGTTCACATTTTACTTCAAGTGAAGTGAGTGCAAGGACATGCTATCGTTATATAGCTTCATCACAATAAATATTTTTGTAATTGGTGTTTTGTTCTTTCACCTTGTCAAATTTAGTATTAATAACAACACAAAGATATTTAAAAAAATGCCCAGGAAATATTTTGTTAATAATTAATTTTCTAATCATTTCATAATTCACACTTGAGCCAGAAGACATTGACATATAATGTCATTTTTAGGTGCTCAGTCGGTAGACCCGAAGAAGACAACATGACTGAAAACTATGCAGAAGTTTGATATCATCATACCATCCTGTGAACCATATTATGTGAAATACACACATAATAGCAGAACCTTGATTATCTGTCACCTGTGGATCTGAATATTTGATGCCTACCATAAAAATGGAACAGTTTTGAACCAAAAATGGGAATTGAGTTCCATAAGAAATGCTTTAATGTGGAAAATGTTTGAAGTAATATATATATATATATATTTTTTTTTTCCTCCCCAAAAAAAGATCAATGTAAGCTTTTGCATTTCAAGAGTACTAAAAAAAAGAAATAATTTTTGCTTCAAATCTTGTTTACTATAGTTCTCACTGACATCATTTTTCTATGTAGACCTATCTGTTTCTGTGATAAAGGAAGCATTAAATAACTAAGAAAATGTATCATTTGGGGGAAGGAAGTTTGTATTTCATAATAAACAGATGATGCTTGTAATTTGCGAAGTTGAGATTTGTATGGCCAGATGTAGGATAATCGAGGTTCCACTTCATTTTTGTACAAGTTAGATTTTTGATTGAAACAAGACAATTGTGCAGTTATGTTCCTAAAATGTGATATTTGGTCAAATTTAATTGCAGTTTCAAGTTAAAGTGCAATATCACACTGTGTGGGTTTAGTTTTTATTGCAGCCTAAGAACATTTAGGGCCAATTTTTGAAGACTTAGGTATCAATCATTGTTAATGCAAGTTTTAATAAGATATGAAATATATCTATATCTGCATTTATAATTGTCATCCAACATTAAATATTGTTGATTACAATTTCCATTTACAAATGAATATTGCGATAAATTGCAGATCAGTGGTGCTATGGTGCTAAGTAGCAATGGAAGCATCATTATCATCCTCAATGAAATAATCCACCTTCATTTGATTTGTGGCCATAAATGTAATTAGTTTTGCATTTAATTGCTTTTTATAAATACTAACCATTACTAAACCTGTGATGATTGAATATTGAGTTCTTATGAGAAAAATAGTGTGTTCAAATTTACCAGCAATGAAATTGCTTTTTAAAAGTAGTTACCAATCTCATCTCAGTATGAAGAATTTCAAAAATATTAGTTTTATGCATTACTAAAAATGTTCTTAAATTTTCTTCCTGTCTTCCTGCCTTCAAAAGTGTTAGTCTGGAATCACTGGTTTCCAATTGATGATTGATACCTTTCTTCCACGAACTATCATGCATCACCCTTTGCATGTTTTTTACTAAGTTATGTTTGGGTGGGATTTTGTTAAAGATTCATCATTTGAATGTTTGTGAAGAGGAGATTTCATGTCTCCAAGATATAGAATTCATTTCAAATGTGATCTTTTGATCATGGAAACTAGTTTACTTTTTGAAAGTAACTGTAAAATGACTGTTTTAAGTTCTTGGTGTTTGTGATTATTTTTTTTTATTTGCACCATGCAGAGCTTGTCATTTGTTCACTGAAAACTTTATTCTGGTGCAGCTAGTGCTTAGAATAGCTTTTATAGTATGTGTTAGTTAATTTATTTTTGTGTAAAAGTATTTTATTAGTGTGCTTTTATTTCCGTTAATGTAATTTGTAGAGAGAATTTTATTTTCTGCATGTTGTTTTGTTAAAAGTGTATGCTGGCTGCTTTGACCAAATACAAGCCTTTTAACCTGTGTGATTCTTTTGTTTGCTTTTTATACTTATGTTTTGCTTTAATAACTTATCCCTGTGAATGTTCCCAACAAACACTTGTGTGCAGGATGTGATTGTTGACAGCACTTTAAAATTATTTTTAGAAGACCCCAAGGGATAATTTAAATTTATCAACTTTTTGAAATTATTTCAGAATAAAAATAAGTTTTGAATAAGTTCTCAAGTGTGTCGTACAAAGGCAACCTGTACACTGCTCATTGTTTTGTATTTGATATTGACCTATCCCATTCTTGCTTCAAAATGTTTGATGAATTTTTCTATTTTAAAACTAAAAAGGTGAATGCAAAGTATTTGCATTATTCCTTAGATTGAAGATGTATTTGCTAGAATTTTAACAAAATTTATTAGCGTTTGAAGGAAGTTGTTTTCAAAATGAAAACATTTTTAGTACCTTATTACAGTGATTCATCTTCAACATTAAGAACCTTATTTACAGGCATATAACATGCATTTTCTTCCTAAAATTTACAACTGAAATTCTTTCTACACGAAATACATGTATCCTGCTTTCGTTTAAAATTTGAAATTTAAATGTGTATGCTTCTGCAATGTTCTTGACCCTCAACATTGCCAAATATAAATGGTTTGTATATTATGTCTTGAATTTCTTGACTTCATTCTGAATCAGGTACCATACACGGTGAAAATTGGCACTATTGTTACTTAAACGAATCAAGACATATTTACTTCAAATTCGGGTGCATGTTATATATCAAAAAATGTAATATCAGGTTTAGATCAATGAAGTTTCTTTATTATTAATAGTCTTTAAAATGTCACAATTGATTTTTCTGAAAATGTATACCTCTGGGGTTCTCTTTCAAAATGTAATTGTTTAGGCATAAAATATCGTTTTCTGTTTGGCAGCTCAGGCCTAGCATGATTGTCATTTCTAAGCCATTATACACTATAAATTAGTTCTACAGAGAAGGCTTTGATTCTGGTGTCTGGCTACTGCTTTTTTGTTTCATACATTATAACCCTTGATATGAAATTGACAAAATACAAATCATGGGATAAGAACTTGTTTTGATCAAATTTAATGAAAGAAAGATAGTGAAGATATATGATAAAACAAGTTTCCTAGTTTTATTGCTATACTTCATTGATCAAAATTTGCCCAATTGAAATATTTTTTCCAAATTTATTATTTACTTGTTCGTCTTAAAGAATAATTTATATCAGAAAATTATGAAACATTAATTAGATTATTCATTTAGGGTTAGATCTAGAAAATTAAATTTTTGATAGTCTCTAGGAAAGGTAGAAAATGCATTGAATTCCTATCTCACTACTAGCTTGAAGAAAGAATGTAATTTACATCCATATTTGTATGTGGGTATTTGCTTTTAAGAATGATTGGTAGCATAGAAGCTTCAATTACAGCAGCAAGGAACAGCAATATCATGGGTCAACTTGGGAACAACAAAAATAATTAGTATGACAATTTATGATAGACTTTTGTAGAAAATTGTTCAATACAATGTAGGGCTTCAGAATTCATTATTTCATGTTTCATGCAGTAACAGGAATCATTACAATCATTACACAAAGAGGCAAGAGACTGAACAAATCTCCTGTAGAAATAAAAAATTTAATGAATAATGCACACTTTAACACACAGCACACAGATTTGTATAAAAGCAATGGACTTGCAGAACTGAAATTGTGAATGTTTTTTAGAATAAAATGTATGTCTAGAACTATTCTCGTGCTCCTCTTGTAAATTCTTGACAAATTTATGAAATTCTGTTTTGGTAAATTTCTGTATGGCAAGAGAAAGTTCCCTGTTCATGACATTTTTATTGGAGAAAAGAAAATAATAATAATAATAATTTAAAAGAAAAGTCATAGTACTATTGCTTTTCTGCAAGATAGTACTTACGAATAAACTTGTGCACACTAAAGACTAAACTACATTTCTATCAATAATTTGTGTACATTCATTCAAAGAACAGCCATGCAAGATTGAAAATTATCTTACTTCCTTACATTGCTCTTAGTTTGAAGCAGTGAAGATTCTATGTAACTGCTTTATTGCAACACTGAAAAATTTCAAATCCTAAACATAAGTGCTTTTATAGCAGGAAGGATAGCAGAGTTCAAGAATTGGAGCTGCCTCTTCGTGGTGTCTCCCTGTTAACAGGGCTTCATTGATAGGGATGATCACATCTTATAAGGTTGAGACAGAGCTAATGTCAGTGCAGAGAGATTATTATTCCTACTTTTTATTAAACATGCCTATCTCAGAAACCAATGAGAATGTTTTTTGAAAGTGACAACGCACAATTTTTATATCCCTTGCTCTACATTCAAAATTGTTTTGTGTATCTGAGAAATTTTTGACTGAAGATGATCCTTTGGCTACGGCGTCTGCTCTCCCTATTATTCTGAGAAATGGAATGTATAGTCTCATTTGTATAATTTTGGTCACTTCTTTTTTCCGTTACTAGTGCTAGGTTATTGTGTTTGAGTAAAAATATTTATTATTTAAGAAGGCTGTAGATGACACTTCCAAAAAATTAGCAAATTTTTAGAATATGGGAGAAGTGTAACTAAAATATAATTTTATGACAGAATAATATTTGTCCTGATGCATGATCATTTTCTTTTTACAGTTCTATACACTTTCATTAATAGGCATGGTAGTAATTTGAAATGGAATTTAGTGGCAAAAACTTGAAGTTCATTTTTGCATCCCACTTTTTATTGAGATATTATTTATCACCCTTTCTCTGTGATGATAAAACATTTTCAACCTTGGTTATTATTAGTTTCATTGTTCTTTATCTTTAGTTTTTCTGGTTTTGTCTGTGAATAACATCATTACATAGATATATTTGGCATTGGTGCTAGGATTGGAGAAGTGCAGAAGTACACAATAAATAAATCATGATGGGAAGTGGCAGTAAGTGTTTGACACTTCTGGTACAAACTTACTCCTCATTAAGTAGAAAAATAGTTAAGTAGTAAAAGTTAAGTAGAAAAAATTCTTTAATTTTTATGTTTAGTAATTGAAAACATAGCGAAGCTCTCAAAAAGAGGAGATCAATATTGTACGTTTGGGAAGAAAAAATGATTTTTATTTTGGTGAACACCAAGTAGTACTGTTATGCAAACAAATTCAAGAATACAAAACAATAGTAAAACTTAGGAATGTTTTTTGTCATAAATAAGAAAGGTAATATGGTTAGTTGAATTTTTTAAAGTTCTTCTGAAACAAGTCTTCTATTATGTCAGCAGTACTGCATAGAATATGAACAGTTGTGCTAAATTGAATTTGTATTAAGTAAAATATTTGAAGGACCATTTAAGAAATAACAAGAAAAAAACTAAAACTTATTACTAAAATAGAAATGATTATATTGAATTAGGAGATGCAACTCTCGTACATAAACAGGAAACCAGCTTCTCTTTTATAAACATGCTGAATTGCATGGCATTTAGGGTATTCAGTAAATTTATTCAGGTCAGTTTTCTTGCTTTCTTTGAGTCTAATGGGTGCATGTTCTATTAATGTGCAGGGGACAACAAACCCATCTGGCAGGTTGCGGAAGAGCGTGAGGAGAACAAGCACCGTAACAAGGAGAATGCGCCCTATGGTGAATATGGTGGTTGGCACAAGGCAGCGAAAGTAGACAGCCCTACCGTTACCACAACACTCAAGAACCTTGGTGCTTTGTACCGGCGCCAGGGCAAGTACGAAGCCGCGGAGACCTTGGAGGACTGTGCCCTGCGCTCGCGTAAAGAGGTGAGATGAGTGCTGTGGTCCTAAATGCATGGTGAGAATCCCATGATTGGTGATGCAGATATAACACTCTCCAGTGTTTTGCATGCCTTTGAATCTTGCTCTTAATGGTTGGAGTTGAAGGTAAGGAGATTCATGAAGTAAGTGTTGCAAAGTGTACTAGTTAAGACACAATTAGAGTCGATGCAAGGCATAACGGCAGGTTTCACTTTTATGACATATAACTTTAATTTCACTGTACAAAAATCTTTGAAGAGAAGTCTTATCAGCGTTGCTTCATGTTGTTTTTATACTACAGCTCCTCTTCGACATTGGCCCTGTTAAACAACAAAGAAAATTTCTTCTTTTGTAAGAATTCTCCTCTTGATATTTTCTTGTTGATGTCTGTGCTAATTTACTCTCTTACACTATCTTATTCCAGTTTTCTTTCAGAGATAACATGTTTATTACATAGAAACAACCAGTGGCAGGAAATGTGGGTGTGTTAGGTGCTGAATGGAATTTTCATGAAAAAGTGTTGATTTTATATTATTTTTTTTGATAAGTTTACCTTTTGAGAGGTATTAACTGATTTTCAGTTGCATGATGAATTCTTGTGCTGGAGAAAAAAACATGTTACTGCAACCATTGGGAGAAAAACTTGTACACAATTTTCTCACTTAATGAAATATTACACTGAAGAAATCGTTATTGCACAAATAAGGCTGTTATTTATATTTACAATTAATGAACACTCTTGTATCAAATTTTAATTTTCTACAGTATTCTCTGTATGTAGCTTTTGTAAGGATACTATCGATGAATGCGAATTTTCAGGAAAGTCAGCATAGTCCAACCTTCTAACTTGGCCAAAATTTCCCTTAATTTGTGCAGGGAGAAATTGACAATTAACTTAGCATAAATAATGGAAATACATTCACTGGAACATTTGTTATCTTCTCTGTGAGGAATCCTAGTATAAGCTTTGAACTTTGTTTCAAAGATAACATTCTTGAAATAAACATGTTGAAGTAGTGTTTCACTCTTATATCTATTCGTTGAAGTTCATTAAAACTCCAGGGACATCAATGGGCTTTAGAAAGGTAAGATTTTACAAATTAGATATCTGTATAGGTGGAAGAGTTTCTAGCCATCTCCTTTTTGCCACCAACTTACTCAGAAAGTAGTATTTGATATTTGTATAAATATTAATGATTCAAATATTGGTAGCTTAGCAGTAGGAATATGGTAAAACCTTTTCTTTAATATTTTACAATCCAAAGATTACAGCTCATTGTCATTTAGTTATGATGCCTTGTCTACTGTTGGATTGTCCTAATTGATATTTATTCTGATAAGTAAGTTATGAATTTAACTCTGGGTGGAAGTACTTGTTCTTTAGACCTAATGTTAAATTCTTGCATGCATATTAAAAAATAATAAAATGATGAATGTTATGCTTAGTCTGTAGAGTAGCATTTGCAATGTTTATTGGTAAAATTTGTTTAAATGACCACCATATTCCTTACAATCAAAACGGAAAACAAAAAGCAAATGGTTTTGAATTTTCAAGTAAAATTTTGTGGGAAAGTCATCATGATAATTTTAATGTTACATTTCTCCTTGAGTTGTTACATATTATCTTAACATATTACAAAAATTATTAGAAAATAATTTTTTAAGCATTCAAATGGTACAAAACTTTAATAATTGATTTATTACCATTGACCTCCGTTTAGTTTCATAGTTTAGGGTTATTTTGTGCTTTGCATAAAATTCTATTTTCAGAGATTTTCTTTAACTAATCCTGTATTTAAAATTTTATTATTAAATATAAAGAGTGGTGTGGGATTGTAGGAAATGCTGCCCATGCATGGAGTCAGCATGTTGAAAGAGATCTCTCGGACATATGTAGGGCAATTCTAAAACTGAGTGATAACTTTTAATAAACAACAGATGCCATTCCAAAAGCCATGAGTTAAGCCCAACAGACCTTGTAACAGCCTTTCACAATCAAGTGTCTTTGTAAGGGAGACTATGAAAACTTTTGAATTTGAAATGGTGCTCTTGAGTTATTTTTATTGGATCTCTTACAAATGAAGCAATACTATTCAAAGTTAATTTTCAATTTATACAAATTGCCTTCTTTCTTGTCAGTACATTCATTATTGAAAGTTGAAGCACAATGGTTCTTCAAGTTGTATCTGATTTTGGTATTTTAGTGGGGAAATTGATTTTTAGAATAGAGTTGATGATTATGTCTTTTCATTTAAAAATCCCTCAAATCGATATTATTACTGGTTTGCAAGACTAAAAGGTTGAAGTTCAAATTTGAATTGGGACATGAAACTTTTTTCATATTTGTGAATATCCTTGTGTTTCTTGTCTTATGGCTTCTTTTTAATCGGTTTGGGTTCAAAGCACTAGGAGTATGATTCTGCTTCTGTTGCATCTTCCTGGTGTCCAAGCATAGGAACGTTATCTCCACAAATCTCATGGATATCTCGTGAGATAAATTGTGGGACAACTGAACCAAGGCAAATTGTGTAGTTTGTTCTCAAAATGCACACGTTTATCATGTGACAGGCACTGGAAATTGTAAAGCAAGCCAAAGTCTCTCAGCTGCTGGGAGGTGGTGGAGGTGATGGAACGCTACCAGACCGACGGCGCAGCAGTGGCAGTCGCGGAGAACGTGCTAGCCGTCGAGGCAGTCGTGAATCACTCGAAGCCGTCAGCTACGACGGTGAGGAGGTGAGTGCTTAGGGCTGAACACTTGACGCTGGCACACACCAATCATCTGGTCTGAATTGAGAGAAGGCATTCAGGTCTCAGGGGAAGTGGCAGAGATGTTGATGGCATGGTGACCCAGTTTAAAGGGAAGGAGCTTCGTTGTGAAAATCTCCACGAACAAAACACTTTTGCTTGCTAGGGTTTCTGCACTCGGCAGAGAATGAATCTGTAATACATTTTTTATGTATCTTTGGTTTAGGGAATTAGCTTTATAGTTTATCCAGCTTCATTACTGAAACTTATGTCACAAAATTTTTGTAAGGAAAAATCCAACAGATCCAGCTAAATATAATTGCATTTAAATTCATCATAAAATAAATTAACATACTTTTCGAAGCTCTAATTGGCAATTGGCTCTTGAATAAGAGTGTGCAATATTAAAAAACAAGGATAAAAGTCAGAATGTGAAAACTGATTATTTAGGAATCAAAGCAGACAAAATAATACTAAAGCATTTTGTTGAAATAAAGGTTACATGAAAATTATAATGTTGTGGGTAAAAGTAATAGCACTTAAAGTCAAAGACTAACAAGAAATACTGTGTATATAACATGGTTTTTATGACGGTAAGTTTTTCATTTAGTGCATTATTTTTAACACAGAACATGCTAACAAAATCTCTGAAAGCTTGTGAGAAAGTTGTTTAGAGCTGAAAATGCTAATTTGTATTTTCATATAATGGATAAAGGAATTTTGGTTATTTACCTTTACTTAAAAAAAAATCCAAACAATTTTTCTTGTAATTTTATTTCTTTTTTCAGAAAATTGGCCTGTGACATAGTTGCATTATCTGATTGTGAAAGATTCGCACTTTTTTGCATCTTCATTATTTTAAATATGTGAGACATCTATTGAAACATTGTTTCAAACATCCACCAATTTACAAACTATCAAATTGATTTTGGGAACTTTTCGGACATTACCATTGAAGTCAAACATACAAACCTACTTTCTCAGAACTAGGGTCAAATTGCACTGTGAATTAAAATTTCTTAAAGTTCCCTAGTGGATTATTCTTATATGCAATGAACAAATGTTAGTAGGAGAAGAAGTTTTCAAATGGGTTGGGGTTTGGCAAGAGGATGCAATGAGGAAGTATACCTTGGAAAATGAAATTTTAGCTAATGGATTTTTGAAAGAAAATGTGATTAATATGTAGTATCATTTTATAAGTTACAGAACAAAAACAATTTTGTCACTATTATTTTTTGAACATTTACAAGTTAAGTTATTTTTTTAAATAGATACTAATGACATTTGAATAAATTGTAATTGATTTGCAGGAATTTTGTAAAGTTTGGTACATTTTATGTAATTAATTAGCTGTGGACCCTTTTTGCTGTGTTACGAACTACGAGAGCCTACTAAAAGAATATTTGCTTTTGCGTAGCAGAAGTTTCTTTTTTGTGATGAATTTTTAAGCACACTCCATCTTTGCACAGTGTATATAATGCTTTTATCCCATTTCATTTTTCCTCTATTCCACTATTCAGTGTAGTAGAAAATAGAAAATCTTTAGACAAATCTTACAAGTAAATGAGAGTTTTTGTAGAGTTAGGGAATTGAAAATTATTAAAACAATCTGATATTTTTGTTTGTTTTTGCCAAGTGGTAAATCACCATATAAGTGTTGTACATTCTGTTGGTATGCCATTTTAATTTTGTTTTTTTAATTTCTTTCCATCTGTTTTCTGTAAATATGAAAGAAATATAGTCAGTGCTGCTGTAAGATAAAAGTAGGAGTGACATTTGACTGTATTTATGTTTCCATTGTTGCAGCAATGAAACTTGTTTCAATATAGTTAATGAAATTAAAAGCTTTGATTTAAAGAAGTGTTAAATGGCCTTAAATTAGACCATAAGTGTGTGTTTTCATCCTATTCACAATTTCTTCTTTTGCTTTATTTCGTTATTGGTTTTTCATGGCTTGTAAGTTAATTAATGTACTTTTTTCATCTTTTGCCTATTCATTGTTGACTTTGCATTCACTAGTAAAACTATTTTCTGTTCAGATTCTACATGATTAATAAGGTGTTCAGCGAAAAAATGTGCATCAGATGCAAATAATATACATTATATGAGAAATCTGTTCCATCGTTACTGTAATGATATTGCTCTTTATTCATTGCTAAGGGTTCTTGTCCATTTTCAGTACTAAGAATGATAAAAGTATTCACAAGTTTTAGCACCTAATATTTAAGTGTTTACCATCAATTGCATACGCTATAAACTTTTAAGTCATTGTGATGCTTTCCAGTTCATGATGCAATTTCATTTTTCTCTCTTTTTATTAAAAACTATATTCCTTGCCTATTCTTATTCTCTTTGTAATCTTCCATTATAAGATAGATGCTCCTCTGAAAGGTGAAGTATGTACAAAATAAGCTATTGTGATAAAGTGTGTATCAATTTTTTGTTTCTCATTGTTGAAAAATCATATATTTTCAAAAGTATTGCAAGTTAAAAATTTTTTAAGTATATTCATAGAATTCCAATTATAAATTCAAATAAAGAAGTCTCAAGAGGTAAACTTGACTGTAAAGAGAGGCATTTGTTTTAAATGGCATTTATCATGGCAAACCCAGAAATTCTTTTTTCATTTATTTGTTTTACATCTACCTTGCAAATTTTTTCATAATCATAGAAATTGATATTGCAAAATTTTGCTATCAATAAAATTAATTGTATTACTATCATTCTGTGTATGTTGTATTGAAATAAGAATAGCATTTCGATTTGTACATCTTGCTACAATACTAGCATCTGCATTGACACAACAGCTTTGATCTCACAACCTTTTATTCATCCTAGCTTCTATATTTATCTGCAGAAACATCAACTTGTAACATTTTCAGTTATTATGTTTGCTTTCTTCTTTTTGCTTCCATTAAACTTTTCCCCTTTAAAATTGATATTACCGTGACTTCAGTAGTGTTTGTTTAATTATTATTTTAGTAAGTATCTTATTAAAATTGTTATTGTTTGAAAGAATGAAAATTTTATGTCTATTCTTTATTTGAACTATGTCTAAAATTTGAGTCTCTTTACATTCTTGCTTAACTTTTTTGATGTTTAACACTCCCTTGGTAACTGCTACAGATAGTAAAATATAATGGGCAACAAAAATTTCATTTTATTGAAATAATATTGCTGTTCCTTTTCATTTCTTGCAAAACAATACCTGTGGAAAAGATTGTAACTTTTTTATTTCTTTATTTTTATTTTGGTCCAGTAATTTTGCATAGTTATATGTACATTTCAAACCTTATTTCTTGTCTATTTTGCTCATAGTGCATAGTTTTCTCATTCAGTTGTTATTGCTTTTTGTTGATTGTAAAATAAAAATACATGCACCGACTCCCAGGACAAGAAGAACAAGTATAGATTTGCCATACTACCAGCAAATATCAGTTACCTTACATGAGTCATCAGTTAAATCATGAACTGATAAATTGAGTGGAATCTGAAATATTTTCTATGGAGTTTAAAGAAGAAAATTAACAATAAAATTAAAATGTCAAAATTATTTGACCTTGAAATTGAGTAATCCCAAGTTTTTCTGTTTGATTTGATTAAAATTATATATTTTAACTTGTTTTAAAATTATATAATTATACTTTTTTGCATATAAACTTGAAATTTGTGATGCACATAATCACACATTCATGAAACTAATTTTTGTCAAAGAAACTTCCTTTGTTCAGTCTGTGTTAAAGTGGTCCATTAAATGACCAGATTGTTATAAAGAGACTTGAACAACTTTTTCGAAAGCTTTTCTGTAGAAATAATATTTTGTAAAATGAATAATATTTTGTGGAGAAAAGAAATGAAAACCACGGAAACTGAAATGTTCAATTTGAAGTAGTTGATAAGTAACTGGTCTTATCTTGACTGAAGAGTCAAGATACATTGTCTATATCCATTTCAACAAATACATACTTCCTGACTTACAAGGAAAAAACAAAATGAGGATATCTTACTGATCAGTGCTCCTTTTCCTGGGTGTTGTTTTGCATGCTTTAAGATTAAGAATTACCAAGTACCAAATAGCAACTTTGAGGGGGGGGGGGGGGGCTTTTCTTTTATTTTTCCTTGTATTTCTGATATTTCAGAACATTTTTCAAGTACTGACTGTTTTTCTTCAAGTCTTTTTTCAAGACCTTTCCTAAAATTAAAACTATTGGTCTTTGATCCCCTTTGCCTAGTTATTGTAGACCTACTCATAAATTTCACTGACCATTGGGAGTGGTTGCATGTTATCTTTATCTTTCAAAAATTACTTTCATGTACTATTTTGGTTGGCTGCATGTTTTGAAACAGGGTAGCCACTTTCTGGAAAAGACAGTAAACAAAGGAAAATCAGGGAATTTCATTAAAAACTCCCTGTAACTACTGTAAAAGACAGGGAATTTGTAGAATCATTAGAAGTCAAGGAAAATTTTGAGACAGTTTTATATAACTAGGTAGTATTTTTCAAAAGAAAAAAAGAAAAAAGTAATGCCTCAATGTTTATTTTTGAGAATTTTTTAAAAATATGGTGAAATCACAGGATTGACAAATTAGTATCATGCTTACTTTAATATATATTTCTTAAATAGTGAAATAAATCTTATCAGTGAAAGAAAAGAAAGAAGTGAAAGCAGAAGAAAAAAAAGAAAGAAAAAATAGAAGAAAAAAAAACAATAAAAGGGAAAACTGGGAAAAGTCAGGGAAATTTGTTCCAGGAAATCAGTGGCCACCCTGTGAATCATGGTGATGGTTGAGTGTGTGTTGGAGCTGAAAAATATCTTAATTAGTGGCCATTGTTTTTGAATGTGTTTTGGTGATGGATGCTCTCGTTACTTGCTGTTAATACCACTGGTTGGAGGTATTATTACCAGATGGAGAAATCAGAAGTGATATTTGTTTACAGAAATGTCTTTGTTTTCATTGAGTCACATTTATCAACTCAATGTTTTCATTGAGTAATTATTGGATGAAATAAAAAATGAGAGTTTAAAGTTTTCATAAAGAAAATCTTAAAAATAGTTAAAACATTAAACTTGTTAATTTTTTTATATTAAATAATTTATTCACTTGTGAGACTACTTTGAACAATAGAGAAAGAAATATTAGTGAATTGAAACAAACAATTTCCAATAATGAATTTTTTCGGTTTTATTTTATTTTTGTCTGCATGTCAAATAAGATTATAAGAATGAGAGACAAATTTTTATCATGTCTTTGTGGTTGAGGTCACTTGTATTTTATGAAGTATGACCATGTCGGCGGTCCCGGACTTACTCATTCGTGAGTTTGGTTTAAGTGATTTTCTCTCTAATTTTTGTCTTAATAGTTCACACAAAAGTTCTTTGATGTTTTTCCTGTAGTTAATGCTGTGTTCTACATTCATGCGCTGTGTACGAAATTAGTGTTTTTTGCTACCTAACAGCCTTGGTTCAGATTTCTTATCTCTTATGCAGGTGTTTCTAGAAAACTGGATTGCATGCCTTGAAGCGAGTTCAAAACCTGCCTAAGTGTCTGAAATTATGAGATTTTCTGCCATAGGAAATCATGTGATTGTATATGATTTAAAAAAAATTTAATACTGGATCTACAATTCCCTTAAAATTTGTTTGTGAAGATTTTATTCTTGCTGTAGTGTAACAGTAGGATTCAATTGGTTATGCCTTGCAGAGACTCTAAGATACAATTACTCTAGGTTATTGTTAAGAAATAAAAGAATTGGTACTTTCACAGTTATCTCATGGTATGCATTTGTGCAATGATTGAATAAATAATGAGCCATATATATATATATATATATATATAAATATATATATATATAAATAAAAAAAAAATATATATATATATATATATATATATATATATATATATATATATATATATATATATATATATATATATATATATATATATATCAGTATATAATCTATCACAGAATGTCAATTTTCAATACTGTTTGTGTGTGTATGCTTGAATTTTAATCCTGACTGTGATTTAAATGTTTATATTGTGAGATGCCTTTTTACATTTTGCCTTGATTGAAGGGGAAAAAAAAGAATACAAAACTAATGTGTGTGCCAGTTAATTACAATATCTAATGTGTAGTAGCCAAATAGTGAAATACACTGAATCTGACAGTGGTCTTTGATACATGTTGCTCCTAGACATTCCTTGACTGCCTGGTGCTAACAGTTTTTAGTGTATTATGCTGCATTTTATTTTATTTTATATGGCTGTTCTGAATTCCAACAAATTTAATTTCAAGTGATAGAATAGAATGTACAAAATTTGCTGTGAAAATACAGTGCGTGCAACATTACTAAGGCTTGTATGAGATTAGTGTGTTTACTAATAACAAAAAAAAAGGAGCATTGTCTGCAACTCACATTATTGTTTTTAAAATATAGTGTTAGTTCCAATGTAGTGGGGTCGTGACTGTGACAGGAAGTGAGTTTGATGATTTTTTTTTTTTTGTGATTTGGTGCATTGTGAAAGAAGAGGAAATGCTTATACTAACAAGTGTTTGTCACCCTGGGTCTGAGATGGTGGGTAAGTTCATTGGTTTGAATTCAGTATTTTCTTGGCTTTTGTTTTGTTTTTGTTGTTGATATTGGTTGTGTACATAGATGTTTGAGTTTTATCATACTGTGCAATGTCTGTATGTGCTTTCTAGTCACTAGAAGTCTGATGTTAATTCTGCATATGGTTGTTGTTATCCGCTGTACATTTATTACTATTTGGGAATTGGTTATAATCAGTGTGAACTAGAACGTAGCTCCTTTGCTTTAAAATATCTACGTTATTACTCTTGATGAGATTGTGTTTTAGTCTCTGTATTTCCTGCTTTCTGTAGAAATGTGAAATAAGAGAATGAAGGAAAAGAAGTGCCAAATGGAGATAAAACAGAAATATGATAAAATACTTAATAATGCCAGTGGTATGTTAAGTATTTAAGCTATTTTCATTGATAATGAGGAAATTCTCTCATTAAAATCAATAGTCATAAACATTATATTGCAAGGAAATCAAGTAAAATTGGATGTTTGTCAAGTTTGTTTTGTATATGCTGCGTTAAAGATTAAAGCACACATGTTTTGGAAATTCATTGATCAAACAGTACACAAATTGATTTCCCTTCCATGAGTGTCACAGACAGTGAATGTTTTGTGGAAACAATTAAGTGCACAATAAATTTGCTTTGAGCTGTTCTTTTAATTTTTCTGACTAGAACAAATAGAATAGGAAAAGAAAATAATTTTCAGTTAAGTCAAGAAAATGTAATTAATTAACATTACAGTGGGATTAACATTTGCGAGGTACCCCTAGCATATTTCCATGGAAGCCACCAATCACATTGCTGAAACAGGTGCAAAGACTCCCTTTGCGACTCTGTGATTTGTTATTTGGAACAAATGTTAATTGAAAACTTAATTTAATTGGAAAGTAAAAATATTTCTTGTGTAGTTCTGGGAAATGAAGTTTAAACAATTCTAATGTTTATTTCAGTTGCTCTTCATGTTTGATGACTGGGTGAGTCTTATTTAGGACACTGTTCATTGTTTCGGATTTCTGACATTGGTCCAGCAAGTGTACATATGTAATTTCACTTTTGCATCATATTTCTGTGCAATATTTTTTCAGTTTGAGAAATGGCCATCTAGTTCAATTTTGAGAACTAAGCTGCTCTTCTTACATCCCTGTGAATCTTAATAAAATATTCTGATTTCTGAGGCTGAAATATGTTGTAAAATCTTGGTAATCTGTAAGTTCTCAAAAAATCATTGCCAAATTTTAAATTATGGTCCATTTGGCTGAGTATTACTTGAATTTTCGTTTTCTAAAATGTTGTCTACAATCAGAACGTTGGTGATTTTTATCAACAATTTTGTGGTATAGAAATATGATGGCATAAAATTCTGTATAAAAAATATGTGAATGAATTTTGAAAGCCTAAAAACTTATGTGTAAAATTTCATTAAAAATATTTTTTTAATGCATCTGTCAGGAAGTGACAGACCAAAATTCACTCTGATGGACCAAATCCTCAGTTATTCCAGTCTGTTGATTAGTGGCAGGTTTTATTAGGCACTTCAAGTAATTTCTAAAGTAATTTGAAATTATTTCAGGCTTGTTTTGCCTTGCACATTGAGGAGTTGGGTTCTAGTTCGCTAGTGTACAGAGAGCACTGACTCCACGTAGATGTGTGGAATGCTGCATGTGTGGCTATGTTGCCGGGAATCTCCCCCCAGTGCTGGGTATGGAAAGGACTGTGCGTGGCACTTTGTAACCCCTCTTCCCTTCCCGTGTAACCACTCATTTTCTGGGCAGGGGCTTTGGCACAGGCTGCAGAACTGCTCAAAATATATTTCAGTAAAGAAAACATACTTTTACACACACACACTTACACTCTCTCACACTATTTTCACAGTATCCTCTCTAATGAACTTTTTAATGAAATTCAGACGTAAATAGAAAATGGCATTGCTCTTGACAGCCCATAGTGTGTCTGTAGTTGGTAGACTGATTTAAAATGTAGATTACGATTCTGATTACATATTAGATATCCACTTTGTTATAATAGCTTTGCACGATTTTTTTGAAAGGTTGTTACTGTTTTTATACGAATATTCTTGAAATGTGTGTTGTGGCGTTACAGAGAAGGAAAAGAAGTTTTAGAAATGTTTTTTGAATGTAAATTTTTGGTCAGGTGTTGGTGATGTGCATATCATTCCATGAACGTATTATTTTTGAACCCCAATCAATTTCATATTTAAGTTGAAGTAAAATTCTCAGTGGACCAGTGACATTGAAAATCTTGAAATACCATTTTCTCTTCAAGGTCATCCAGTTGCTCAGGATTTGTGATTTGTGTGCAATTGTTGCTGAGGTTTTCTGTACTTGTGAACTGAATTAATGAAAGAGTTAACAGTTCAGGAATTGCAGTCTTTTCGTTCTTTCTTTGTTTTAGGCCTGTCATCTTGTGTACAGTGTACATAGTTAATTTTTGCCGTGTAAATTGCTGTTTTTCTAATTAGGAACAAGTCAGTTGGATGTCATTGATTTCCCTCTTTCACCAATGCTTTTCCTATTTTCCTTCGCATGCTCAAAAGTGGCAAAATTTCCTATTGTAACAACCTATTAGCTTAAACTCACTTTTCATGCAAAGACTTTGCTTTCATCAGCGCAATGTTGATTAACACCCATACTGAATTTGACAAATTCGAGAGAAATTAAAGAAGAATTTTAAAATCAATTTGAGTATAACAGCTGCTGAAAAGTTTGTTTAAATGCGTTTTCAATATTATTACATTATGTAAAAATTGTATTATATGTTATAATATCAAACTCATCTTTTCATTTAAGTTGATATTTTGCACAAGAACAAATAATATGATTTTTGCGAAATTAAGCATTTTAGAACATTTGTGCATTAAACATTTTTCTCCACAAATTTTAGAAATTACCATTGGCAATAAACAAACTAAAACAAAAAAGGATTGTTGTATTAAGAGAAGTGGAATTTTATTTTATGTATAAGCTCAATGTAATTTGAAATGTCAATTTATCATTCCTTTTTATAATTCAATAAAATTTCTGCAATTTCATTGCAGTTGAAATAATATTAAAACATGTACTAAACATTAAAACATAGACTAAATTGTCTCTGTTATGTTGGTGTAGTTCTACAAAGTTTTAGGAAATGGGGGGGGGGGAGAAGATGCTTAGTTGCATTTAATTGAGGATGTTAGCTAATTATGAAAAAGAATCAAAAGAGAAATATGAAAATGATTAAGATGAAGCAAGCCTTATGAACGGTCTTGAATTTTGAAGCCAAAACATTTGCTCATCTCAAAATGTAACAGCATGAATGATGAATTTCCTCCATTGTTTTGAAATATTACATTTTTTATTGAATGTTGTGTTAGTAGGATAAAATATTGATTCAGCAAATTTTCAGTAATACAAACCAAAACTTTATTGATGTGGTGGAGGTTGAGGTTTTTAATTTATATAAATATTTCAGCAGTCAATTGCACTGTATCTGTCAGATAGACTCACACCACGAATTGGGGATTTTTTTGGAAGTAATAAGAAATTTTGTGTTAAGTTTCATAGTGGGTTCATCTCCAATTTTTAGAATCTACCGTTACAGAATCTGCTTATTTTGTGGTTTTGTTTTGGCTAGGTGTGATTTTTGAATCTGGGATATACAGTGCAACCATTCACGTCACTGTAAAAAACTTTGGTCTTGATTGGGAGATTGGTGAATTTGGCCCTGTAAAACAGAGGAGATCGGTACATTGATTCATTTCATATTGTTTTCCAGCAAAACACTAAAAAAATAAAGTGACAAAACAATGATGCATGAATTATGAGAAAATTTTATGCTTAGAACATGTTGAAGTGATTTGGATCACATGAACAACTACTACTAATAAAAAAAAATATTAACACATGTACAAATAATAATCACAAAAATATTTCTGAAGTGTTAATGGATGTAGGAGGAGAATAAATTTTCAATTTGTTGAAAAGAGACTTTGATTTTAGTATCTTAATGTGAATCTGAGACAGCGTGATTGTTGGTGATTGTTTGATGTCCGTGACAGATTAAGGGTTAATTAATTTTCTTGGAATTAGTAAGTGCTTATTCTCAGATTTAATGTATTTGACTACTATTTATCAGAATATCAGTTGTTATTGGAACAGTTGTTGCAAAATTATTTCAGTGTTAAAATTTCTATACTTTTTATTTGCAATACCTTCTTTGGAAACTTGATGAAATAATCATTAGTAATTTCAATAATGAAGCATTTTAAACCAAAAAAAGAGAGTACTTGGTTAATAGAAATTAATGATAGGGTAGGTACTGCCTGCATTTAATCAATATGATGTGCAAAAAATAATTCCAGCTTCAAAAAATTTTTAACTGTAGCTACTCTTTTCATTGTGTGCTTTGGGTGAAAATGATTTCATTAAATGCTATTTAATTAATTAATTTTCAGAGTAGTGAGCTCTTTAAACAAAAATTATAGTTTGTTTAGTAAGACTAATAGAATAAAGAGATAAAATAATTTATCTAGTACATCTCTCCAATCTGAGAATAAACATATTCTGAATAGAATGCAAATTATTCTTAAAACAATTAATATTTTTAATTTGTTTGTCCTCTAATACTGCTAGTACTTAATCTGCAGAAAGAATTTTGGGAATTAACACTTACATATTTCCAATAGTTATTCTTATAATTGAGCTGTAGTTATCCATGATGATAGGAAAGTTACAATCCCCTCAAAAAATTAAAATAATTTAAAGAGTAATTGAATACTTGGTTCCTTTTAGAAAAGTTTTATGTGAAAGAATTTCACAGTTATTACTGATTAAGGATATAAACTACGTTGCCTTTTCATGTGATATTTATTTGTTAATGGCTTGGTAGATTCACTTTCCTCCATAATTTCCCTGTATAGTCTGCCTAAGGAGAGGGACCTGGCAACAGCCATTGTGTATCAAATTCAGCTGTTCCCTGATGCAAGTTACTTTGTAAATCATTGGCCCATTCTCATGAATATTTTTGTGTCAGACTCTGTGGTTTGGATATTTGGGGAAATTGGTCATTTTGGTACAATTGCCTGCAAATTTTTAAAAAGGAACTTCAATTCTAATATTATCCTTACAATACATTGTAAATAAATTAAAGAATTTCCTGTGTATTGTAAAGAAATGTAGACTTTAATTAATGAAATTTTATATTGCAAATCATTTAAATTTAAGACCTGTCTGTTTATAATTATTTTATATTCCATTTATGCTTTTAATTTTTGAGAGACATTAGTAGTTGCATGAATCATGGAGATCTTAAAAGTTTTAGTAAATAAATAGTACAGATATGAATGCAAGGATATTCAAGTTATAAAATGCATCAAGTGATAGAGAAGAAACCTTTGATTAATTAAATAGATTCAAGTATAGTGTGAGTCGCCTGTGATGTTCCAGTGAGTAATCTTTTCAACCTTTGAAGATGCTGATTTGCAGTTCTTACCATTGCCAACTGACTCAAAGGGCTCATGGAAAAGTTCAACGAAAAGGTTTACATTAATGTTTCATTTTATTCTGTAATTTTACGACGGGTAGGAAAATTCAATAATGTAAGCTATGTCACAAGTCACTACGATATCAATAACTGAGAGCATATTTTTAATTTTTATCATGTGCCTTCATACAATCAACATTATCAAGTGCTTACATAAATTTGATGACTAAAATGCTGACAACTGGCATGAGCTTGCGTATTTAGGTACCTAATTTTTAAAGACAATAAACATTTTTGAAAAAAGTTTTAGTTTATTAAGAACGGAACTTACACCACTAAATTTGTTTTTGCCCATCTTCAACCAGAAAATGGAGTACTAAAAAGAAAAAAATTAAATAAACAAATGAAATTGATTTTTATATCAGCAGAATGACATACAGTGTTCTGTGTGCCCCGTGTATCAATTTGCTTTGGTGAAAACATCATCTCACTATCTTACAAGATTTAGAAGGTATGTAAGGGGAACAGCCTAGGTCTCCCAATGTGTGTATAGCCATTATCGTATTTTGCCTGTATTACCCTTCTTTCTCTTGCATACGAGTCTCCATGTTAAATTTAACAATTATTCATTATTTACTTGTACTGATTATTCTCTTCAAATTTATTTCATTACTTACTCAAGTGACATTCAATTAAATTAAAATTGTAAAATTTTCTGTAGATGATATAATGAGGACGTTCAGAAATTTTGCATTTCAAGTCATTATCTTGATTGTTTCTATTAAATTCAGGCAATATATACCTGATGCTGGAATATAATTGCAATAACAAATTATTATAATTTATTGCTAATTTTTCTCATCATTTGTTTTGAGAAGATTCGAAAATAAGACAGTGGTCATGACTTAATCAGGTCAAAAACTTGATTATTAACTACATATTCTTTATTTTATAAATCCAGTCCATTCTCCTGGTCATTGTTAACTGACCAGGGTGGGAGACACATGCTGGGTCTGTACATCTTAATTGTTTGCGTCTGGGTCCCTCTCTAATGAGGCAGTCAGCTTCTGCTCAGTTTGCATATTCTGTTTTTGTTTTCGTTCTGACAGTCACCTGCACCCGTGGGCTATGTCACGCGAAACAGCGATGCGTCATCGCGCAGTGGCAGCGATCCTGATGGCAGGCAAGGGGGACTGAAAACCAAACTGATGAACGTGCTCGGACTGCATTCTTGAGCCGATGGGTCACACACTGCCGCCACTGCTACCAAACAATGGGGCCATGTGCAATTGCAGACACCTTTACAGGGCCCTCCCCATTCTCTCATCGAATGCAGTGTGCCAGTGAAGAGAGACTTGTTGCCATTGGAAGAATTGAGAGTGACTTTTTTTATATATATATTTAAAGAGGAAGATGTGGGAAAAAAAGAGTGTGCTGATGTAATCTTGATTTCAACCTACTGACTGACTTACAACCTGCCTGCAGTGAGAATGCTTCTCCCAATCATGAGGTGCCATGTAGTTGGTTCTCCTGGCCTTTCACATGAGCCTGCCCTCACTTGTTGGCCTCAAACACTGCAAGAGTTCTTGTTAATAGCAGGTGTCATGATTTCTATTCTTTAATATCTAATTATTTGATGTCTATTCAGACTAAATAAAACCCTGTTACAGAGATCTTAAGAATTGGCAAAATTCAATAAATTATGCACCAATTAAATTGCAAATCTAATAAACTGGAATATAAATATCGAATAATTAAATGAGAGAAAGTTGTTAATTGTTAAGATACTAGATAATGTTTAAAACTGAAAGATATAAGTGATTATGAACAGCTGGCTAAGTTAATGGTTCACTTTGCAGTATATTTAGGAAAAACAAAGCTGAATGTGAGAGTTTCCATGCTAGTATTTGATACATAGAAAAATATTAATAAAACAATATTTGGTTACACATATTTTTTAGTTTTGGAAAGTTTTTGTGGATCCAATACTTCTTTCATTATCTAACGATGTTGGGAAGAATATTCTTCTCTTCTGATATAACAGACTGTTAATCATTATTTATTCAGTGTTTTGTCATTCTATTTAATTAGGCCAAGAAGAAATTGTTGATGTCACATGTATTTATACAGATATTAAAATTATATTTATTAAATTATTTATATATAATATCTGTGCTTTCAGCATTAATAATGTAATTTATCTCTCACACACTGTAAAACTTAACATTCATGTCATTGTAGAACTCGAGACAATGGTGTCCGTTAAATAAAAATTATATTTATTTAGATGAAAAGGGATAGATTCGTATCAGAAATTTTCTAATTTGTTACCTAACTAGAAGATTTTAATATTGCGGTTATGATAATATGAATTCAGTAGTAATATCACAGAATGGGGTTGAGGGACAGTAAATATGATTATAATAATTATGAATATAAACTATTAATTCTTCCTGTAACAGGGTTCAGAGTTATTTTAATTATTTATTTAATCAAGAAAGTTTGTGTTAATAAGTAAACCTTTTTGCACTGTACTTGTAGTATCAGTTTTACATCCGGCATTTCAGAGCAATCATTCCAATTTTCCTTAAGCTGTCAAGCTTTTAATTTTACTTATAATTTAATTCATCAGTGATAAAAAATTCAGTGGGTTTTTCATTTCTTTGCTGCCTAGTGTTATTATAATTGTTTGAAATCCATACAGTCTTTTCTCATTGTTTTTAGTGCATTCATCTTTCAAATTAACTAGGAGCTTAAGTAATTGTAGCTATTCAACTTGTCCTCTTGCTCATCTATCCCTATTTGCAATAGAGATCTCATAGTATGAGCAAAGCAATGAAGCATGTTTGTGGAGTTTCTCCCATGACCACGTTTTTAGTGCAAATTGAATGGCTTCTTCTCTTGAAAACTATTAGAATTAATATACCTCCAATCGTTTCAAGAAATTGTCAACAAGTGTCAGGTTTTACTCATTCTGTGATTAAATTCTGAAGTTGGAAAAATATAAAGAGGTTTAGAAAACAAACATTAAAGTTTTGATGAACAATTGTGGAAATGGTTCATCATTTCATAATTTGGTCATGATTCATCTTTAAGCCCTTCTTCATGCACCGTGATTTATGTACTGAACTTGCCATTACCTTAATCATCCACATTGTTATCAGAAAATATTGTTATTTTCAATTTTATTTATTTAGAAATATTAATTTTCTAGATCATTATATAAAATTCTACATGCTTGTCGGTGGTCCCATTATCCCCTATAATCTTGTATGGAAGCTTTCCAATTTGTTGAGCTGGCACACTGTTACAAAATTGTTAGTAGAATTAGTGAAGTAGAATTGTTCTGAATATATCATTAAACAGTAAGGCATGAACCTGCATTTGGGAAAGGTACCTAAAAAGTGATTTGATCAAATGGATTTTCACTGTTAATTTTGTAGCACATTTCTACAAAAAAGTTATAATAGGAAGTGTGAAGTGTCCACTTTTTAGAGTTGAAGTTGATGAACAAATATAAAACTCAATTAGTCTTCCAGATATTTTCAGTAAGTAGAATGACATGTTTTCAGTGCCTTGTTAAATATCATCTTTCTTTTTTTATCCATTGTATACGTTACATATTCTCAAAGTTGAGCAGCAATGACAGAGATGTTCTGGAGACATTATGTTTAACAGTAAACCTGTTCTACATTTGTGATATGGAAGAATTTAGATTTTGTGTCAGGTTCTGTAGGTGTCAGTGATTTTCTGCCCCTTTACGCTATTTATTCAAGGGTTAAAATTGATTTGGTTCATTCCTTTTTATTGCTTCTAAATGATCACTTCATCTAATAGTGGTTTTCATTATTTTTCATCATTTCAGTTTTCGTAGTTAAAACTTCTGCCCAAGTAGGATTTGCTCCCAACTCCAGTTTTCACTTTTTTTATTGCTGCAAATAAGTAGATAGAAATTATTTTGATGGACTTAATAATATTACAATTTTGGTAAAGTTACTACAAAAAATTATTGTAATAGAATTTTGTTGATTTATTTTCTTTGCTGAAAGATTTATTCTTATAAAATAGTGAGTGTATGTTAGATAAAAATACAGCTTTTTCATTGCCTTGTGTAGGTCAATAAATCCAAATTATAATTATTTTATGCCTCTGAATTTCGTAATGTGGCATTTGTGGTGAGGTAACGAGCATATATTGAGGTTCTGTGTTTTTAATAGTGTAGGGCCTCTTAAATGTTAAATGCCAATAGAGAGTTATGTTTGTGGTAAGTTTTAAACTGATTGCTGTTATTTTATAGCCAATCATACATAGATTATTGCCATAAGGCTAAATGACTGTTGTTTATATGACATATTTATTGAACTTTCTTCCTTGTGTTTCTCACATTTATTACAGTTTCTGTGTTACAATCATTCTATTTTTAATGTAATGATTTTAGGCATTATAATACAGGGTAAAATCAAAAATTCTCTTTGTCATCTTAGTTCAGCATCACTAAATATATTCCTCAGAAAATACTTTTAAGTTAAACATTTCTCCCAGAATTTATCAAAACTTTTGTTTTAAGTTTAACTGTGTAATTTGGAGTTGTTAAAAAATCACTGTACAAGTAAAACTTTTTTAATTGCAATAAAATATTCTGTGATCCATATTTTGATTATTTTTACACTTTTTTTTCACTGCCACTGTTGCCAAGTCCTGTTTCCTATGTCACTTATGACATTCCTGCTGTCTCACATGTCTGTGTTGCTGTGTTTTTGCACTGGAATGTTGCTTATTGCTGATCTGCTTTGGGCATATTGTACGCATGGGTGTCTGTTACACTCTCTTGTGATCTTAGTTGCTTTTTCTGGTGCCATGGTTACATGCGTTTGGGGGCTGGAAACGACATGGTCAGACTTCATGACTTGTGCATCTCTGTGAAAAGCACAATATGTGGGTGTTACGATTGACTTCAACTCTTGAATGCTTGAAAGTCAACAAATAGCAGAAAATCCGAGTATTCACAACTCTGCTGGATTTATCTAAAAAGTTTGCTTACCTTCCTTTTCTTTCACTGCAATTCCATTTTACATGGTGATTTGTTTTGTCCCAATATCTTGTGAGGTGAGCTGGTTTTCTATCATTGCAGTCAGATGATGTTCATGTGTGGACATGAGCAGTAGTGTTTTCTGCTCTCTTGTGCTTAGGACAATTGCAGCTTAACACAGTGACTTCATTGTGTTAGCATTAGGATGACAGCTTCTCTTGGATGCTTTGCTACAAAGTGCCTTTAAATTGTACTAGCTGGGTGTATTTTACCTTTAGATATTGTGTTTTATAAAAACCCAGTTCTTTACAGGTACAGATACATTGAAACACACTCAAAAAGAACAAGAAACATTTATTTTTGAGTGAGATATTCTTTAAGCACCTTTTCTCTAAGTTTCTACCTCTTACATGATCGATTAAATAATAATGATGCAGTGTTGCTTTTAATATCTTCTAAAATTTTTTATCTTAGACATCTCAAAAATTGTATAAATTTATTTGAAACAGATTGCCAAGGAGTGTTTTCAGAACTATTTTTGAAGAAAAGCATACTGACCCATGAAGAAAGGAAAAATTTGCCCATGATGCAACAAGAAACCTTTATGTGAGAAACATAAGAAAGAACTTTATACAGTAGATTTGATGTATTCTGCATTAAGGGTTTAGCATGTATGACATTCCTTGAATGTTGTTCCAGTTTGAGTGTTTGTGATTGGCAAAATGTATTTCCATTATACATTTTCCTTTTAAATAATGCCTTAACTGTGAAAAAATTAATTGTGAAAGAAAAATGGTATAAGATGAATTAATCCAAGGTTGTGGAGAAACAACTTCACAACACATTGCCAATCACAATAGATATTTTTAACATAAGTAGTTTCAGATATAATTTTCCACATAAAATTCTAAAATGTAGTCACTGGTTTAATGAGAAATAAAACACACACACTGCATCTCTAACTCTTGTTTGAGCTTGAGAAAGTTTTTGGAACCACAAAGACAAGATAATTAAATATTTGGAATTATATGCACATGTGTTCTTTGCCAAGCACTTTCTCTTTTTTTTTTCTTTCTTTTTTTTTTTTTTTTCCACTCACATGTTCTCATGCACTTTCGAGAGAAAACAAAATCAAGGGTGTTCTATTTTGGAAGTAAGCCTGGTAGTGTGATCCCCAGAAATAGACAATGTTGCTTTTATATGTAAGTGATGCCTCAGGTAAATATTTCATGTCTTATTGTTTGTATTTTCGGCACCAAAATTACCATTACACAACATTACCTCTGACACTCCTATTGGGCACAAATTGTTCTTGCAAAGAAATGTAAAGGTTAAAATTGATTTTCTTTTATTCTCTCTAAATACCAGTTTTTGTTGTTGTTTTGAATTTTATATTTCTGCTTCTCTGTGAATGTAATTTTTGTTTATTATAGCTTTAATTTTCATCTGCGAGGAGAAAAAGTTCATTTCATTACAACTATTTCTAGTATTTTTATTAACAGAAACTGTCTTGATAGTTGTATTGTCCATTTGGTTAGTCCCTTATCTAAAATCCTAAGTAATGAAAGAAAAATCAGTTTCCGGTAGTTCTCTCACTACCTTTATTCACTTTATTTTCATTTTATGCAAATTCTTGGTATGAAAGTAGTCATAAATCTATGATTTATTGATGGAGCAGAAAACCTAGCCTATTTTTAAAATTGAATACCTATTTGTGTGGTGCAAGCATTTTTGAATGGTTAATCGAGAGAACCAAGTTGATGCCTATGTTTCACCTTCACAAAAGAAGACCAGTTTTATTGACAAGTGCTGAACAATCACAAAAATGAAACTTATTTTGAATGAAAGAGAGAGAGTGTCCTGATTTAGAAGAACACCAATTTTGTAACTATCCATTACATTTCATTGCAAGATCAATGCTTACTCTCAGGAAAACCGGATCACAGTGAAACTCATGTGTGTATGAACACACGGTGGACCATCCGAATCATCATTGCAGACTAGCTGGTGCAGAGTGGGTACAAATCCCCTCCTTCCTGAGCCCTGCAGCCTGTATCCCCCGTGTCCTCTGCCTTGTTCATAGTGCGGGAAGCTAAGACGCAGCGCTTCTTTCTCTAAACTGCGGGCTTCGCTCAGAAGGTCGAGTGCCAAGTTGATGATGAAGCTCACGCGATCGGAGCCGCAACCTGGAGTGCTGCCTGACAGCTGCGCAAACAGGTACGTGTTTGTCCCTTCGCCACTCCCCTGCTACTGACGAGACATTTCCAATTTCTGCTGCGGTGCTCTTCGACAGCTTTGCCTAAATGGCGTGCTGTGAATATATGATTCTTGTGCTGACTAAAGATGGCACTTGGTGAAAACTCAACATTCTAAAAGTCTGAAATGAAAATAGTACATGGCAAAAAAGTATTTATTGTTAAGTATGGGAATATTTGAAACATGTTATGATAGATGTGCATTGCATTATGAAATATAAGATTGTATCTTTTGCTTGTTCAAAATGTATTTGCAATTTTTTGTGGAGGGAATTCTGGAAAAAAATGCAAGAAATTCTTCATTTCAGCTTTTACTGATCTATGATTTGAGACTTGTGTCTTGAAGATATAGAGATGTTCCATTTTGAGCTGGGTGCCATTAATAAAGCAGATAGTATGTATTTCCTGCCTGTTGTACTTCAGTAAAATATGGTTCAATGTGTAGACTTACTTTTAAAAAATCATAAAGAAACCTTTTGATATAATGGTTCTTAACATTATATTACATTAGCATAATAACTCTTGCAGATTATGCTAGATTTTTGGGACACTATGTGAACATTAGATTCAAAATCAATTTTTTTAACCCCTCAACATAACGATTGTTGTTATAAGAAACCGTTAACAATCCAAAGAAGTGTCTAATATAATTTGCTTTAAATTACTGCATATGAACTCCTTTTTGTATTAGAAATGTTACAGAACTTTCATTTGGACTAGAGAATTTTTCTCATTGATAATAAATATTGTCAATTTACCTTAATAGAACCACTGATTCAGTGCAAAAAAAGTTCATTTGTTATGTTCACTTCATGACAACAGTTTGCAGCAAACATACTATTTGTATTCACATCGAGGCAAATTGAATCCTTTATTATGACACTGTCACACATTTAATTGACAATTAAAGATGTAAAGAAAGTGTTAAAATTTAACCATGGGTGACCTAAGGAAGAGTAGTTATTAAAGGGAAAGGTTTTGTGGTTGTAGAGACTCACTTTTCAAGGGTCAATTAACAAACAGGTATTTGGTGTTTCCTGGTATAGATAGTGGTTGCTCTTGATTGTTCCAAAATTATGAAAGCATGTTTTTGAGAGAACCATTTTTTTTTAAAACCTTTTGACAAAATATAAATTGCAGCAAAATTTTGAATAATTTCATTCATGTATCTAAAAATGTGTTTTGAACACATGCAATTTCACATTGTTCTCTCAGTTGCCAAAAATAAAAATATATCTTCTGTTTTAATGCCAATTTACTCGGTGAATGGTTTTGTGTGGTGAGGGTAGATATGTTTAAAGAACTTCAGAGTTGATTCTGAAGTCTGTAGAAGTTTCTTTGATCTGTTGGCATTTGCTAAGTTTGTAATATACATCATGTGCTTGTGACATGAAAATAATAGTGAATTCTCGTCTTTCAGTTGTTGAATTCTTCAAGAGTTAGTTTGGGTGTTCTGTGAAATGTTTATGATAATATAGAAGTTGAATATATGTATAAATTTTATGAACAATTTCTTTCATAAAAACCATCTCAAAGAATATCTACAAATACCAGGATTTTTTTGTCATTTAGTAATTTATTTTTGTTTTTATTAATTGAATAAGAAAAATTTTGTGCTTATATTATGTATCAGAAATTACACTTCATAATAATATATTTTTTCCCAAAACATAAGAGTGATTCTGTGCAATTCAAGAGTCCTTTACAAAAAATTGACTATTCATTGCAGACAAACATATCTCCTTAGTATTTACAATTGATTACTTCTCTTTGGTGCTAGTAGTGTGGTTGATTGTACATAGTTATTGTATTCCATTTGCTCTGTGTGGTATTACAAGTAACAATTTTGTACATATGCACCTGTGGTTTGGAATAAGCTCTTTGTGTTCTGATACATTTAACTCTGCACTTAACGCATGTATTGTGTGCCTGATGATTCAGGGTGTGGTGATTGACACTTCTCGTGTGAAAACTGCACGTAATTAGCATGTTGTTTATATTTTGTGTTAATGTATTTTCTTTGTGGTATCTCTTCCTGTCCAATTTGTAGAATTCATTAATTCTATAAAGAATTAAATTTTTGTAGCATATTATACCAGCATATACATTTGCTGCATTGTGCATTGCTGTTATACAGTGTTAATATAGTAATGAAAATTCTGGAGTTAATAAGAATATTTGATGTTCTTCTGACAAAAAATAACGTTATTGAAAATGTGTCCGATTGCTTCAAATATTAGTAGTGAACTATAAATAAAACATTTATTTATGTTCAAATGCAACGTGTGAAAAGTAGAAGTTGGACAGAAAAAGAACCTCTTATGAGCACTATTGTGAGAAGCTTTTGCTTCATCCTATTGGCAATTTGTCAGAATTGTAGATTCAGCAAAGGACCTGACTTATTTTTGGTTTATTTGTTTTTGAAACAAACATGAGTGTGGGCTTTCAATAGAGATTTTCTTCTTGTTTATTTACTAGTTTTGTTGTGATTTAAAGGAAAATCAACAAAACTTTAATTGTCTTGGCATATTTGGTTGGGGAGAAAAAATGGATCACTTTAAAAAAAGTTAATGTTTCTTTTGTTAAAATTGACTGTTAAGGCTTTTCTCTCATTGAAAAATATTTTTAATGAAGTTCCTAGGATTCTCAACTTGGTTTTAATTGAAAGAATGACTAATCTATATTTCTCTTTTCTTTTTTCTTCATTTCCTAATTTGTTTAAAAATAAAGCTTGCAATTGTTAATTTTTTATATCCTATAAGTTTTTGGTTTTGTTACGTTTCCCATGCATTATCAAAAAATCGTTTTTGCTAATAAAGGAAGTAATGGGTCCTCCGCTCGCTTCTTTTATAAAGTGAAAGCAGTAGCCTTGTAGGATTTGTTTACCTGCTGAAAACCTATTCTTAGATCTCAGGCCTAATGTCATTCTCATCGTATCAGGTGAGTATCATCTTAGAGGGGTATGGGCATGCAATGTGAGGCAATGTATGAAAGTATAGTATGGTTTCAAAGATATGCCATGAGAAGTTTAAATTCTGAAAGATGTGTTGTAAACATTTTGAAGTCTTATGGTGAATAATTGTGGTTCCTGTTGGTAGCTATTAGTTTTTGAAGAAAGAAAAAAAAAAAAAAAAAAAGGATTAGTTGAGATATCTGTGGTCTTCTGTATAATAATCTTAATAGATACACAAGTTTTTTTTTTTTTTCATTTTGAGGGCTCTAGTGAAAACTATATTTATATATTGTTTAGATTCAATTTTATTTGAGACATGTTGTCATAGGTTTCACTAGATATTATCTTTGGCGATCACTTTCAATTGGAATTGTGGTTTTTGTAGCTCTTTGTTGTCCTTTTTAGTCATTTAGAAATAATCCTTCGTCTTTGCGAAGCATGACAATATTTGCAGATTATTTCAGCTTTTGTGTTGTTGCTGACAGAAGTCTTGTCGTGTATGAATTCCCCACAATATCTGTTTTTGCGGTTGGAGAATTTGGCATTGGGTGTATTGTCTTTTAAGTGCAAAGAAGCATCAACTTCTCATGGCACACCTTTACTGATGTATCAAGAGGTTCAATATTAACTGCAATGTGTCATTCTTGTTTCTAGGTGAAATGTGCTGTCAAGTGTAAGGACAGAACGAAATAGTTGGTGATTTCAGTTGCATGTCTTGTTACATGCAATGTTGTATATTTTCTGTATATCACATGTCTTGTCTGGCTTGTTTCAGCATGAGACGCGCAAGCTCCCTGTCCGTTCTTAGTAACCAAAACATTGACCAGGTATGTTATAGTCATTCCACAACTTAATAGTTTCTTTTTTTTTTTTTAATCCGTAACAAAAGGTGTAATGCAGCAACTCAAGAGTTTGCAGAGGCATAATTGATTGATACAGACAGTAAATTGATACAGGAACGTGTCTACTAAAAGCATGCTACATATTTCCTATTCACAAACAGTTTTTATTTTAGTTTTTTCCCCTCTGTAATTTCTATTGTGATCTGGCAAATGCCATTATATTTTTTTTTGTTGGTGCATTTGAAATATTTTGCCCATGAATTTTCTGTTTTGATTTCCATAATGAATATTTATGTAATCATGGATTCCATAAAATTAGTATAATGTTTATACCTTGGGTGTTTGATTGAGATTCAAGTCTCAGAATAATCTTGTAAACATGCCCTTCATTGGAAGTTACATGCACAGTAATATATTTCGTTCTTTTGCCTGTGTGTAGAAGGGGGCTATACAGTTTTATAACTTTGAAAAACAGCTGAGGAAATACCTCAGGAGGTATTGTGAAGCTACCCTTCACGACTGTTCAGAAGGAACAAGTTCCCTTAAAAGAACTGTAAAAGCTAATTTGCTCTCTCACTCAAAAATATGATAGTGTGAAAAGATTTGTTGTCAGTGACATTGTCTTTGAAAAGGAGAGTTCAAAGAAAGATTGATTTCATCTACAATAATGACACTCCCTTCTCTACTTCCATGCATGTGCAATTCAAACAAAGCATGTGTAATTGCACTGTTTATCCAAAGATGAGCTCTAACTAATGTCTTTGAATATAATGGTTATGATTAGGGAACGGAATTTATTGTAATAAAAAATGCAAAATATGTACATATATATGTACTTATTTTTTCCAAAACGTGTAAGAAAAATAGAAAATATGTAAAATAGAAATTCATTATTGTGTTTAAAATTGTTCTCTACAAGCCTTTTCCTACCATAGGATGTCGCCGATCAGTTCTTAACGATTTGGAGTGGCCGAAAGTAGGTTGTATCTGTACTGAAGTAATTGTACACTAGACCTCACCACATATAAGAATTTTATTCTAAATATAAAATACGTTCATGTTATATATTACAATGTTTACGAGGAGCTGGTGTAGAAGTGAATAGTAGTACCATGTAGCGAGTGATGGATCCCAAGGGAGGTGGTTAAAGGGTATATATCCCACCCTCCAAATTGAACAACGCTGTAAGACAATATTCTGTGAAAACTATGTGTTAATTTTTCAATTGAGTAACGAATTTGCTGTTTGAAACATGAGCAAGCACATGGTTTAAATTACTTTTGTTCATAAAAATCTACTCATCTTTGACTCGCAAGTACGCAGTAAGCGGAGGGGGGATGGGTAAGGTTTACAATTCATAGCGTAGGTGGTAATAGAAGCGCAACAGCATTACATTTGATTTGTAAGAAAGATGGTTCCGAAACAAATATTGCAAACGCGCATCTGAAAAGTTCTGTTTTGATGTATAAATATATTAAAATGTAGCAAAATATGTGAGAAATGTGTTGTAATACGTAAAATATGTAAAAATATGTAACAATACCAAAAGATGTAAAAATCTGTAAAATGAAAATAGTTGTAATTCATTCTGAATGTCTTGTTAACTAGAAAATTTAATTGAATGCGGGTATCTAGTTCCTTGTATATATTACTTATTATAGTAATATCTAGGAACATGTTTGCATAAATGAGATAGTAATCTCAGAAGATGTTTATTTTTCCAGCTTTTACAAAACTCTTTTTGGAAAATTGAAGTAAATCTGCAAACATCAATTATTAATTGAAGTTGTTTGATGTTCAAATTGCTGCTAAAAAGATACTTAGTTTTCTGCCATCTCAAAAGCAATTCAATTGATGTACTTGGGGGGAGGGGGATTAAAGTAAAATCAGTTTAAGCATGTACTTAGGGCCCATGGCAATTTTTTAAGAACAATTTTAATTTTAGATTGTGAAAATTACATTGTATTTTCACATTGATTTGAATACATGTGTTCTCTATTTCAATATTTTTAGATCTCAAGGCTTATGTATATGACCCTGTGTAATAATAATGTGTTTCTTAATACATTAATTTTATACCAATTGATAAACAGTTCATTGATTGCTCATACCCACTAAAACATTTCTATAAGAGGCTTGAAGTGTATGATAGATTTGATACACTATGTTATTATAAATAAATAAATAAATAACAAATGAGAGAAACAAACAAACCGCAACAAAATAACAGAAAACAAACAATAATGATGTGTGTTTCAGAGGGCAGCCAGTGGTATGGCAGCTCTTCGTAGCCGCACTGCCAGCTCCGACCAGCTGCGACCCGTGCCCTCGTAATGTTCTGGAGACCTCCCTCAAAGAGAGGGTGTGCTTCTTGTTATATATGCATATAATACCCAGATCACTATTCTGTCATAGTAGCTGCAGACAGTTCTGTTTTGTGTTCTGTTCTCACCGTTTGGCTGTGCCGTCTGCTTGCATGCAGGGGCTGAGTCAAGAGCACTTTTCCTGCCTCCTAGCAACATCCAAAGCAATCCTGCTGCTGTGAGCATATAGGATTTTATGAGGTGGCATCAGTCATTTTCTTTCAGGTTGTGTTGTGTTCTTTAACATAGCAATCACAGTATTATTTAATCATTATTGATTACTTTCTTGTGTACCATTTGCATACACTGTGGTATTCAAGAATTAGAATGAAAGAAAGAAAAATGAAATTAATTTATTTGTTGATGAATGACAAACAATATCTGTGGAGATATTGAAATGTATGTTTCAAATATGCAAGATCTAATGGGAATGAAACCATATTTATTTTTTGTTTGACATTCTTGTTTACAGTCTTCAGAGCATATAATTCTTAATGCATGAGGAACTGTCAAACATGATATGTAAAATCTGGATCATGTATATGATTTTTCATCTTGGATTATTTGATTGCAATGACAAAATATTATATGATTTACAATGGTGCTGACATCGTATGACATGATGTTTATATCAGACTGGTTTCTCATTTGGTTGCTAAATTACATTCCATGACATTCCACAGATTGTGGTGAGCTGTAATGCTTGAGCTAACTTTGTTACAAGCAAAAACTGATAATGTATCAGCAGAACTGAACCAGACCAAGATCAAGAGCTGCTTGTATGTTAACCCATTTATTGAAGATAATGGATTTGAATGAAAGAGAATCTACATCAGACATATCTAATACTCTCTTTATTTTCAAAATAAGAATTTGCCTTCTGTGAAAGTCATTTTGCAGCATTATACTTAATTAATTTTACTTTTTAATTCATTTAAGTTTAACTAAGTAATGCTGTGAAATGATTTGGGTTGGTTCAGTTCATTTTGGCAAGGATACACAGCAACTAAAACTTGATTTTTTCTGACTTAGTTTTTAATTTACAAATACCACCGAAATATGTGGATCTTTTATTACAAAGTTACTACTTTAAATTTATATCAGATTTCTTTGTATATATTTGTAGAATGCCTGTTCTTATATTCTGATGATTAAGTATAATTAGATATAAGGTTAAGATACAGAGTATCTGTTGATCTAATTTCTCAATTCTTTATTCTCGTTTTTTTGGATGACGTCTCTTTATCATGAAAGGTTTCTCTCGATACCCAATACAGTGGCTTCTATTGGGATATTGTCAGGGATGGTTGGAGTCAAGAAAGCCTTTCCGGATAAGGCAGATACTTTTCAGATATTGAACGTATCTTGGAGATACAGTACAGTATGTGAATAGCGTAAGAGATGAGTGGGGGGTCTGCTCAATATTATCCGGAGGTTGTAGAAGAATGAGTTCATGTTTGTGTTTTTGTCCTGACAATATACTCAGTTTCCTCCTTCCAGCCATTAATTTTCGTTATTCTCATAGGATTCATTGAGGAACTCTTATTAGTCCCCATTAGTTAGAAAATTGCTGCAATTTTATAATGGTGCTGTGAAATATCAATAACACCAAATTTTAAGTGATTTGATTATATCAATGGTGCTTATATTTTGAAATTTATATTTATTACATACTTAATTTGTAAATGAATCTTTATTACTTTTGGCTCTGTTGTACTTTTTATATGCTGCTATAATGGAGAGAAATTTGATATAAATACTTAAAGGAAAATTGTAATAAAAGAATGAACTTTAATTTGTACAAAGTTGATGAAATGAATATTCGACAAATGGATTCTGGCCTCAGTTACCAGAATATTGTTATTATTATCTTGCACAAATTATTTTAAAGTGCAGTTATCTTAATTGTTTTTAAAATATATTTTATTAAAATCTGCTTGAATATCAATGCTTAAATCTGAATCCTCTGAACTAATAGAAAAATAGTTTTGTGTATTAATTACATAAGGCAGAAAAAATCAAGTTTCATTGAATGCATTTTTTTTATATTTCAAAAATGTGTTTATTTTACTTTATTAAGTATTATGTATTGAGCACTGGTGTAACTCTTCGAAGGTTTTAATGTTGATCTTTGTGTATACAGCATTGTTGTGCATTATTTTACTCTCTTCTCATTTGTCCATTTCTTGTTGAGTTATTGAAGGAAATGGATAAAACTGTATTTGATGGATTTTTTTCAAAATAAGATTGTTTTATAATTTTCATAAGTGTAACAGAAGTTCCTTAATAAAAGCAGATGTGTTCAAAATGGTGTACTTCTGCAAAGTCTGTACAACAGGAGGCTACCCCAAAATTTTTAAAGTGAATTACAAAAGTATTCTGTGAATTTAGTTTAAAAATGAAAACTCTTGTATTCATTCTTGCACATAGATTTCAAGTATTTGCAATGTGTGAAAGCTCTTGCTTTTTGAAACAAAGAAAAAATGAAAATAGCAATTTCATGTGAACATTCATGTTACCCTTATTCATTTTATTTACTTTAATTTGACTAGAAAGAAACTATTAGCTGTTAAATTTGCTGTCTTTGTAAGATTTTTCTTGTTTGTGGGCTCTTCATTGTGTATTAATGGGAAGTATGATGCAGCATGGTCAGTGATTGCTTCACCGACTGTCAGACCTTTTTGAAGATGGTCCATACCTGCCACGGCTTTTTCTTCTTGGCGTCTATGCACAAATGACAAAAGTGTTTTTGTATGGTGCGTGCAAACAGACATATAGCCATGTCTCAGTAGCTCTGTTTATTCTTGTATTTTGATGGTCGTGAAGACTACTAGTGTGCTATTCTGTTGCAGTGTGTTCCCTTAGATAGCTGTACTATACATCCTCGCAAAGTGTGGCCACAAGCGGGTGGTGGTTCCACAATGTGATGCTCCTCTTATGACCCCTTTGTTCTGCATTGCTTTTGTACTCTTAGTGCCAATTTTCTTGCAAATATTCTCATCTTTGCCTTCTGCCCATTGAGGCTCTGACATGCTCGAAATCTGTGAAAGACTATTATGAGATTTGTGTGGGTGGTAATAAGTTCATGCCAGCACCAAATTTCTGGATCCGTATTTTTCTCAACACTTTGAAAGCATATTCAACCAATTGTAAATTTGAGTGGCTGATTAGTCATTGAAAATGTCATTTAATCTCTTTGAAAAGTGTTACTTCGAGGATAATTTGTGGACAAGGTAGATAATTTCCCCTCTAATTTGGTTGAGGGAAAATATGGTTCATGAAATCAAACATGAAATAACCTCATAATAAGTAACAAAGACTGCCATGTTAAAAACTTCTGCATGAATTCAATTCATTTACAGTTCTCCAAAATTAATGATTTCACCAAGAATCTCATAACAAATTTGCTATATTCTCCTCAGCAAAATTGAGTATGGGAAAATTATTCTTTCTCTATTCACTGTATGTTAATGTTTATTTGGGTGTGTCTTGAGTTGTGATGTACATGGAAAAGAATATTTTCAAGAAAGCTGGCACTCAATGAAATAAATAATATGTAACAGTTGTCTGTTTATCATTCAACATTATGCCACAATGTAAAAAAAGAACAATGCATTAATGAGACTTAATGGTGTTTTTTGTTGAGCTTATTTATCTTGTATACAGCAGGTGGAATACAACATTCTCAATTTGCTGTGGTTTTTTTTTATACCAGAGATTGCAAGATGTTGCTATTGCATGTCTTGCACATGTATCAGTAATACATAATATTGCAATTAAATTGTATCCTTCTTTAGCCACATAGTTATCACAAAGAATCAAATCAGCTTCTGTCTCCTTACTGGTTTTATTTGTAACATTGCATTTAATTATTGGAAGAAGTTGATTAAAGCTCATGTAACAAGGCTTTTTCATACACTTCGGAAAACACATTTACAATTGCAATCCTAATTCTAGAGTATTTATTCTGAACAGAAGATTTTGTGATTCCTTCTCTCAAAGGATGCAGTTGTCTTTGAGAAGTTACTTCTGCCAACGGTCTCCCACTGGGGGCCAGCAGTCTCTTACAGTATTGGTAAAAATATCGATTCATTTCTGCACTTTTTCTTTTGAAACTTTACCAAGAATTGTAAATAAATAGACTTATACAAATAAAATTGGCCTTTTTATTGCCTTTATCAAGTGATACAATGAAGTTTTTACCAACTAAGTTTCAAAGATTTTTTTGATTAATGGAAATCACTAGACTGATTATCTGAATTTCAAACGTCATGGTGACTTTTAAGTTATCATTACAATAATTGTGTCATTTTAAAGTTCATTAAAGAAATAAATATGAAAGACATACTATGTTGTCCTTCAATTACTTCAATTGTCTTGGTCCAGTGTCATGTTTTATTAATTCATGTGTGTCAACCCTTGCCCACAACTTCCTCTATTAAATAGAGTAAATTTTACTGAGTGAATTAAGAACCCACTATGAAAGATTATTGTTCCATTGAAACTTTACTGAGAACTGTAAGTAAAATACATAGAACAAAGCAAGAAGTAAAGGAATACAATAGTTAAAGTGTTGCATTTGAACAATAGTCTGGTTAAGGGCTAAATTGTACTATTTGAATTGATTAGCATAATTGTATTTAATAAAATTTAATGCAACCTTGTAAACTCCATAATATTGGCTATAGTGCATTTGATGCCTTTTGTGGATGTGCCTGTGTACATTAATGAAAACAATAAGAATAAGCATGTCTATAATCCAATTGCTACAAATTTGAACTTCCTTCTAGAAATAGTTGTCTAATTATTTGACAAGTTGAAGGACTTAGAGTTTCTCATTTGTCAGCTCGTTAGTGGAAAGCCTTGGGTATAATTCCCAATGGATCCTCTAAATTCAATTTATTAATGATGATGGTACAGATGAATGAAATTCAGCCTTGTGTTCACTTTGTATTGCCTGGCAAAAAAAGGGTAAATAATTTAGTGCATTATTAAGTAAAATATTGAAAAAAGTAAAGTTTTCTTATTTTCCTAGCCCATGTTACAAGCAGAACTTGTTCCTAATGCCTTTACTACATTTTAAAGGCATAAGTAAACTTTTTATGGATTGCTTTTACTATATGCTTTATGCAGACGATTGATATCCATCAGAATACATCTATTTTCCTCAAGGGAAAATCTAATTTTGTAGAATGGTAAGTGTTACTGTTTCAAAGAACAGTTAGGTACTTTGGAAGTTCTACTGACTCAACTGCACATGTTACTAAAAATGGAGATATTAATTATGCAAATGGTAAACTTAGCATTTCTCTTTTGACTGAAGGAAAACCAAATTAACACATGAACAAAATAAAATTTCGTTTATCATTTATGCTTTACCGTATTTTTAAGGTTCTCTTCAATATTATTAAATTTATTGATTCCTTATATTTCAAGAGATTATTTGTTAATGTTTCATGAACAAATGGAAGTAGTTTTCTAATCACAGAAAGAAGTGAGTCCCATAATACTGACAATGTTCATTCAGGTCAAACCATTTAAACTTTCTCGAATAAATAGAGTAGAGAAAGTATTGTAAATGTGTAATGGAAAGTTAGCCTACAGTAAATCTTAGGCGATCTTGCCAATTAGTCATGAGTAGAAATGTTTAATAACATTTTTTTCTTTGTGTCATTTCCATTGAAAATATAAGTTAAACATGCTTTTACCTACAATGACAATAGAATTTTCGCATGTCATATTCGGTCATATTTTTGCCCTTTTGCCATTTTCCATTAATATTTCATATTATGGTCATATTTTTCCATGAAATGTATTTTTTGTCATGTTTTCATTTTTTCGATTCCGTTTTCGCATATTTGTTTGCAGTCGTCTCAAAGAGATTTTTCACTTCTCCTAATTGTTATCTAATTTTAATATTGTGAATTGAGAAGATAGGCTGAACAAGAAAAAGAAAGCATAGAAAGCACCAGATGCAAAGGAAGTGTTCATTTACTTTTGTTAGGTTTTGTGACAAGGTCAACCACTTCTATACATATCTTTAATAGGTAAAATTGTCTTCAAAAGTAGAAGGGCTGAATTGGAATGTGCTAATTTTAAAAGTATATTTTCAATATAAATGTTATTTAAACAATGGCAAGATTTTGAAGGTTTCGCAAATGCAATCAAAAATTTTGCAAGTCATAAAGGCTTGCATCATAAAAGTGCTACAGCTACAAGCGATTCCTCCTGTTCAAGGCCAATTTTTTGTAAACTTTTGTTGAGTAGAGACAGTGTGCTTATGAATATATATAAGTGTATGGCCAATTTTTCAATGCATTTTTATACAATTTTATCTTGTGATAATTGTCTTGTTATCTTGTAACCTATTCGTGATTCACAGTCCCTGACACAAGAGGAATGCTTTTTCAAAAATATCTATACAAACAATACCAGTTGTCAAAATATATGCCTTTTTTTATTATTATTTTTTAATTCTAGTGATCTGCCTAAATTTGAAGCTTTTCTTTTGTAGCTTAAATGGAAGTATTCATTTTATATTTGTTTTATCATTGTATTTACGGATTATTTATTTTCAATTTCTTTTTTAAATTGTCTCTGCCAGGGTGGGTGGGACTGTTTGATAGATGATTATGAGGAATAAATTCCTGAACAACACCTGGTATTTAAGTAGTAAACAAAATACTGAACACAATAAAACTTAAAAAAGCACAAACACTCATATTTGTGTCAGTTTCCTGAGTGCGGAAAAGAGATAGTCTACTCTTACCCAGCACAACATTCTCTCTTTTGTTTAATATGTAGATTGAGAAGACTTTCCTATTAGTTCAGTCAGTGTACATTTTACCTGGGAAAAGGTCATATTTTTTTTTTCTCTGGGGATGTTGTATGTACCCAGGCAATAGTTAAAACCCCTAAGTTTTTTTGACCTCCCACACCCTCATTTTTTTCTCTATAGCTTAAGTCTTTTAGAAAAATGATTCCAAACAATTTTAAAGAGGAAAAAAATTCCTACAACTTTTGCCTTTTATTTTTTTTTTTTTGAAAAAACTATTACCAAGCGAGCTACAGCTTTTCAAAAAAACTATTTTTTCAATTCTCATAAATAGCAAAAATACACGTTCGTGGGATTATGATCAATTTATAATAAATATAATATTTATTACATATACTATTATTTATACCATTGGTGTAAACGTTGCGTTCATAAATGTGTTCATTGCCGAAAATTGATATATAGGGGAAGGTCGGGTGGAATTGGGCACCTTAGCTATTTTAACGTTGTCAGGCAGAAAAATAGCCAAATCCAACTACTTAATGCACAAAATGATATCTTGTTTTCTTATACCCAGCACGTTAAAAGTAATTTGACACGTAAAAACCAATGCTATATGTTTTGGTAAAAAAAAAGAAGGTATTGCAAATTAGCGTCCTTAAAAAGTGGAGGTTGGTATCGGACAGACATACAACTTGAAAGTTGGTCTTTTGAAGTAATTAAATAACAGGACAAATTACGAATTTATCTGTTCACTCACAGAAGTACTTAAAAATACAAAATGCAGATTTATTCGACTTTGAAATACAGCGTAAAGTAAGAGTAAAAAAGAGATGTTAAAAATAATTTGAGTGTCATCAAGAACGGTTATTTTACATTCTTACAGAAATTACAATGATAATACCGTGAGTCTTCAACGTTGGCACACACTTCATAGACCTTTATAGGCCTTTATGTGTTGCACTGTATCCTACCTGCATCAAAAGACGCCCCGCAGATTATGCAGTTTGCGATCTGTGGAGATGTAGGAACGTTAAAAGTGGCTGAAGCTCTGCTCAGTGGCGGCTTGTAGGGTGGTGCCAGTGTGCCATGGCACCAACAAAAAGGAAGGGAAAAAAATCACAAATATGTGCATAAAATATGTTAAAATGTTTTTTATATGTAATTCATTTGAACGAGCGCTCAGTCATTCGATGCTCTATTGAAGGATTTTCCTAAGGATGAGCCAAAGTGACAGTTTGCGTAACAAGTGAACATCACATGTAATTCAGAGAAGTATCCCTCCGCCGCGACAGCTGTTCAGCCACGCTTTTTCGTAAAGTGTGAGGTTATGTGTGTGTGCATTTAGGTATTTTATTTTGGATCTACCTGTCCTTTTAGGGTACTTTTCAGATCAGGTGCTTTTTTTGGGTGGTTAGATTATGACCCCTGTGAAAACATCCCTTTGCAGAAGTCAAAGAGTTTCGCTGAGAAATATGCACGTACGCGAGTCCGGGAAATATTTAAATTTAATTACGTACGTGGAAAATCTCTTAACATGCTCTCACAATCAGTAAAAGAAAATTTGACACGAATGTAAATAGAAAGCTCTCAATCACAGCTCGCCACACAACAGCACAAAAGACGGAAACACGCGCACCAGTACGCATCTCAGTTTTAAAACAAACATAATATTTATCACACAAAAAGTAAATTCAATGTAATGTTAATAGAAAAAAAGAATTTTTACAGAAGAGCGCATAACACTGCACTTCCTAATTTCAATTATTTTTCAAAGCGCACTATATTTTCGTCGGACGAGGACATTACAAAAGGAAGCGTCGAAGCCATTTACAAGTTAGCCAAGGGAGTGCAAATGCAGGAAGGGAGTCTAATGGGCTCGAGGGCACAACGACTACAGAACCTTCAGTTACGTTGCCAGCACTAGCTGTCACTTTGGCTCATCCTTAGGAAAATCCTTCTATATCAATACTTTCAAACGCACAGGGCGCAATGCTATCTGTCGGCCTCCTCCTCAACCTCTGAGCCACCTACGGATTGGCACCATCTGCCCGTTTAACGCTGTATAAAGATCGCTGGGTTGGTTTGTATGCGTCCCTTATGGACGAGACGGTGCCACGAGCGATGTGGCACCGTCTCATCCATAAGGGACGCATCCGAAATAGTTCAGTTCCTGTTCGATAGAGTGTACCAATGGCACTATCTTCATCGGGTGAGACTATCTCGCGCTCAGGATAACCCGATGTCCTGATGTTCGGTACATGGAGAGGCGAGGTACGCCGTGGGCGTAAGGCTTCCCCTCTTTTTCCCGGACCCTTTTTCAGCGAACTCAGAAAACTGTGTACCTCTTGAGATTACTGTGGGCGCTCAGGCTTTCAGGCTGAGTATTTTTATTTGTTCTTATTATTTTTAGTTTAATCTTCATCATAACTTTATAAACACGGTCATTGCAAAATTAATTTTGTTGCCCACGAATTTTATTGTAGAGATTAGTAAACCACTTTTAAAACATTGCATCGCTGTTTAAAAGCATAGGTGGTTTTGATAGATGCTTTTTGAACATCGATGTTTTAATTTTAAACACCGATAATTGGTAATATCTATGTCGATAGGGAGTTTGTGCACGTTTTAGCGGGTAGCAATCGACTGAAATCTTGATATTCTGAGCACGCACTAAAGTGGTGGGAAACTTGAACTGCGCATGCGAAGAAGATAGTGCTTTCGATTGCTTTAACGTTCGAGGGTGCACAACAAACTCCCACCACCAAAAAAATTCCGCCACCAAATGCACCACCAATGGCACCACCAAAAAAATTCCGCACCAGACGCCATTGGCTCTGCTTCGGCTTCTTTGCTCTGCTTCAGCTTTCTTTTTTTGATAAGGACTTTTTTATCCACAAGCATTTTTTGTATGGTGAAGATTTTAGTATCTCTCTTTTCTCACTGCGATTTTCTCGTATTTTGTATTTTACATTTGAAGTGCTTAGTAGTGGTGAAATGAGTGCCAATGTCTGTAGAGTTCTCAATGACATCAAAGTCGCTTCTTCTGGGCGTTGGCCGCAAGTTTGATTTAGAGACTCAGGCAAGTTGAAAGCGTGGAAGGGTCCCGCTTTTGAATGCTGGTTGGGCAATGGCCTTTGACCAGCAGGATTATCTGAATTCGGCTCACTCCTGTCAGTCAAGTTTGACACATCAGCTGACTGATGAAATTCCTTTTGGTCAGGATTGGTCAAGGTCTGAACTTGAGTTTTTGGTCTCTCTTCTGATCCCGGATTTGAGCTGATCAATGACCCAGCGAAGTCTCTGTCAGAAAACATTTCGATTGAGTGGATAAATCCCAGTGCACTGGAACCCAGATTGTGCCAGTTCTATTCTGCATATTCTGGAAAAAGCAGACTTCACCAGTCCAGCTGTATCTTTCAGGGTTATTTTCATATTATTGTACTTCCTCATCCAAAAACCACATGCTTCATTATATGCATTTTTAAATGGTTTCATTATTGGCCGATACGCTGGTTGGAGCTTCTGTCAAGTGTGAGGAGGCAGACTTATCATGTGAATATGATTTCGTTTGGCATACAGGATTACGTCAAGATCCTTGTGACTAGAGTGGCCGTCTATGATCAGAAATACTGGGCTCTTCTCCCTAGGATTTACATGTTCTACAAAAGCTTCCATCCATTTCAGGAATCCATCTTTAGTGATCCACTCACTCATCTACCCATCAAAAGTTCTTCCTGGAGGAGCTCTTTTTTAAATCTCTGTCAATCCTCAGAGGAGGGAATACAAACAAAGGAGGGATGAACTGATCTCCTGCTGCATTTATTGACAACAAAACAGTCACATTCTTTCCTCTCTCCCTAGATGTTAATTTCCCAACTTGTTTTTTTCTTTTACAGACATTCTCTTCGGTCTATTGTTTTGTGCACAAGATACACCAGTTTCGTCCGCATTAAATATCCGTGACGGTGGGAACTGAAATTTCTCCATAAGCTCAGTTAGCTTATCAAACAATGTGTTGGCCTTATCTTCACTGCAGGGGCGGCTCGTGGGTATTCGCACGTTCGCATGTGCACATCCAAGTAATTGCGATGTTTCTTAAACATTTCTTAACACGAGGGGAATACAAGTCCTCTCAGAGCGTTTCCGAAACATGGTATTTCAAAACACGCGCCGTTCGGAAGCTGCGATTGACAGTCCGCCGCCAATGCCCTTCGTGACAGCCAGCTAGAGCACACTCGGGAAATGCGAACAAGTCGACGGAGTCGGTGGCTCCCGGGGGGCTGGAGGGGAAAGAGGGGGAACATGGTGGCTTATGGGTGGTTGGAGCACACTCCGGACCTTGCGGATATTACTGCGCAGACGCGACCTCTGGAAGTGCCTTGACATGTGAAGATATAACACTCGGCTAGCACAAGTTTTTAAGAGAAGTGTGGCATTGATCGAAGAAAGCGTGAGATATCTCTTCACTTAAATGAGCTCTCACCCCTTCCAAAGCAATTCTTCAGTAGCGCGCGAAACGCAAACGCATTGCTGTGCAATGTTGCATTCATAAGTATTGTGTTAATCCAATGTTATTTGCACATTTTAAAGCGAGTTGGAATTACAAATCCACTCCTAAGTATGTGAAAACAAAATGTATTGTGTAAACGTAAGTAGGACGCTACTTTTTAATGCGTTTTGAAAAGCCGAAGTTAGAGTGTTCGTTTTTCTGTGAAGTGTGTGAACTGACAATGAATAGCATCGAAAATATTAAAATACGAGTAACACCAATGAAAAAGTCACAGAAAAAATTGCTGAAAAGAAACTGCATTTACTGAAGCGGCACATACTTTGTGTTACGTCAGTCAGTGTAGACGGAAAACTATCCTGATCTTTTGAGTATTGGGTATAGAAACTTGTACTTTTAATCTTAAATTTGTACAGCGAGTTTATGGAAAATACTCCATAGCAAAAGTGCGAGTAAAAAAGTTTCGAATCAATGTGTTTCTTGACACCATTTGAAAAACGTTCTGGAAGTGCCGAATCATGCGGTAACACAACGCAAGTAGTAAATATTTCGGAGGGGTCCTTGCCGAGCGAAGTCGAAACGAATGTTGTGAAAAGAAATGCGGTCAACCCTTGTTGCTGATAAAAGGAACTATTCAACATGTTTTCAAACTTCATAAGATGCCTAGTTTCTAATTGTCATTATTTATGTTCATGAATATATGTGTATGCTTGTAATGTATGCCTGTATGTATGGGCATGTGTGAGGGTGGGAGGAAGTGAGAGAGAGAGAGAGAGAGAGAGTGGCGTCGCACACCCTAATTGTATGATCACGAGTCGCCACTGCTTCACTGAAACCAACAGCACGCTGAGGCTTGTCGACTCGGCTGTTCTCGACCTTAAGTCCGGATATCGGTGGACGCGGCTGTTCCCGTTGCTGTAGTGGACTGTATAATTAATTGTTGGACAGGCAACGAGCTCGGTCCCATCGATGGCTCAGGGATTGCATGATGTAGGTTATCACAAAGAACACAGTTTTACCTTGCAGGATGATCTTTAATGAGTTTGTTGAAAACAAGTTAAATCCTTTAACACCATACACCATACATGAGTACACTTACTGAGTACATTACACTTTCTGTAAAAGACCTTTACGTAAGTACAACACGGAGTCGCGACGTCTTTCTAGCAAGGCGTCCTGCCTGCGACTAAATTTAAGCACAGTTTAAATGAATTGGCACTTTCTGCCATACCAAATCACAATTGCAGAACTTAGCACTTTCTGCCATGCTGAGTTCATAATGCAAAGGTTGCCTTTACAAGTTTTACGAGAGATTTACACGGAGCCGCTACGTCCTTCTCGCAAGGCTGCTCGTGAACGACTAAATTTACTTTGTTAGCGAAAGCTCGAAGAGGGGATTTTGAGTTTGTTTAAATGGGCCAATAGGCCACTGCTTTGTTAGCGGTCGCGAGTTGGCGGAGTGGGGTGATTTTGAATGGGCCAATTGGCGGCCGTTGGAGTTTGAAATATTCTAGAACATATTCGAAGGTTTCTGTGGCGTGACGCCGAGATTGCACAACCGCGCGCGCAGCACTGCCGCTTTGGGCCGAGCGGTTGGGGATATCTACACCGCACGTGCGAAGGGTGTCGCAACGGCGTGTGGAGATTTTCTATACTGCGCTTCCGGTTGCAGCTGGGCAGGAAGTATTGTATTTCTACCTCTTTTCCTGCCTTTGCGTGTGGGCCCGAACAATTGGTTCATAAAGTCAATACAATTTTTCCCAGTGATACCTGTTTTTAGGTTTTCAGCAAGTTTGTAAGACAGTTTTAAAAATTCAGATTTGCTTAGTGGCATTATTTGACTATCCAAGGCATGATTGTATAGTATTTCCCGTTGGTCACAATCAAACGTTTTAGTAAACGTGTCTTTGTTCTTCGGGCAGCAAGGCTTGGCTTCTGCCTCTTTCCCTTCCAAAAGGTTTTTGACACGATCTCCTGATGTACTCTTGGGAACACCACACCTAACACAAGCGGGTGTGTCAAGTTGGCACAACCACCATAGCACAATCACATAAAACCAAATGGAATAATTAGTATTTGTTTATTACCCAAAACTTAAATTTATTACTCCTCCCGTTTCTGAAATAAACGTGGTTGTGCTGGTGTGACAGTTAAGCTAGCACAACCGAATTGAAAAAATAAACACAATCGATTCAAACCAATACGAACATTTAGTATATATTTATTACTAATTTATTACTCAAAAATTACATTTATTACTCATCCCGTTTACGGAAACAATAGTTAAAAACCGCATAGTTATGCAACCACGCACGACATTCGCGAATAATATTGGAGAGTACCAACGGGCAAAAATAACTAAAACCTATTACATAATTAATTAAATGTTCAATACTAATTTATTAAACAAACTATTAATTTATATATTTCCAAGTAGTAAAAATGTTATAAACTAAATCAATTGTCCAAACATGCCAGATATTCCAATTCAATAATAGATAGAACTAATTGGCACATTCAAATAAAACCAAGAACATAACATAACAGACGTTTGATACTAATTTAGTACTCCAAACATATTTATTACTCTTGCTATTTACGAAATATATAATTTTCAAAACGCCATAGCTATGCAACCACAGACGATATTCCAATATTAGATTGGAGACTAACGAACGCCACAAAAAACAAAACCTATTAAATAATAACATACAAATTCAGCACTAATTTATTACACCTAAGAAAAAATTATAAACGTTGTACCGCATTAAATAAATATTGTATAAACTGAATTGTAGGGGTCAAAACATGCCAGAGATTCAAATTAGATCATAGAGAGAACAAACGAGCACAATCAAACAAAACAATATTCATCATTTAACATGCCATTTATACTAATTTTTATTTTAAATAGAAATTTATTTCTTTTATTATTTATGAAATAAATATTTTTTAAAACGGCTTAGTTCATAGAGTATCTAAAGCCACAAACAATTAAAACCTATTCAATAATTAAAAACACATTTTGTTATAATGTGTTACACCTAAGAAAAAATTATAAACGTTGAAACGCATTAAATACATAATGTATCAAAATTGAATTGTAGTGGTCAAAACATGCAAGAGATTGCATGCAAGAGATTGCATGCAAGAGATTTGATCATAGACAGAACAAACGAATACAATCTAAGAACAAGATCATTTAACAGACGTTTCATACTAATATTTTACACTAAACATAAATTTATTGTCCTTGCCGTTGACGAAATAAATAATTTAAAAAACGACATACTACTGCAACCACGCGCAATGTTCGAGTAGAAATTTAGAGAGTATCCAAAGCCATAAAACACTAAAATATCTTCAATAATAAAATTTACATTCAGTGCTAATTTATTACGCATAAGAAAAAATAAAAAACATTGAAACGCATTAAATAAATATTGTATAAACTGAATCGTATGGGGTCAAAACATGCAAGAGTTTCAAATTCGATCATAGAGGCAACCAACGAGCACAATCAAACAAAACCAACACATCATTTCACAGACCTTTCGTACTAATATTGTACACTAAACAGAAATTTATTACTATTTCTGTTTACGAAATAAATAATTTTAAAAACGACATAGTTATGCAACCACGCGCAATGTTCTAGTAGAAATTTAGAGAGTATCCAAAGCCACAAAACACTAAAATATCTTCAATAATAAAATTCACATTCAGTGCTAATTTATTACTCCTAAGAAAAAATAAAAAACCTTGAAACGCATTAAATAAATTTTGTATAAACTGAATCGTAAGAGTCAAAACATGCGCAAGAGTATCAAATTCGATCATACTGACAACCAACGAGCACGAACAAACAAAACCAGCACATCATTTAACAGACGTTTCATACTAATATTTTACATAATTGAAATTATTGAAGGCGTTGTCATTGTCAACAATATTATTTATTTTAGAAATAGCAGCTCTCTGAATCAATATCAGCACTGAATCAATATCAATAATATTTTACACTAAACAGAAAATTATTACTCTTGCTCTGTACGAAATAAGTAATTTTCAAAACGACATTCTTATGCAACCACGCACTATATTCGAGTAGTAATTTGGAGAGTTCCAACAGCCACAAAAAACTAAAACCTAATCAATAATACCGTACACGTTCAGTATTAACTTATTGCACCTAAGAAAAAAATTATAAACTTGGAAATGCATTAAATAAATATAGTATAATCTGAATTGTGTCAAAACATGCAAGAATTTCAAATTCGATCATAGGAACAACCAACAAGTACAATCAAACAATACCAACATCATTTAACAGACGTTTTATACTAATATTTTACACTAAACAAATTTTTATTACTCTTGCTCTTTACGAAATAAATTATTTTAAAAACGACATACTTATGCAACTACGGACGATATTCCAGTATTAGATTGGAAGCTACCGAACGCCACAAACAACTAAAACCTAATTAATAAGAAAATAAACATTCAGTACTAAATTATTTATTACACCTAAGAAAAAATTGTAAACGTCGAAACGCATTAAATAAATATTGTATAAACTGAATTGCAGTAGTCAAAACATGCAAGAGTTTCTAATTCGATCATAGAAAAAACCAACGAGCACAATGAAAGAAAACCAACATCATTTAACAGACGTTTCATACTAGTTTTTTACTCTAACCAAAAATGTAATACTCTTTCTGTTTACGAAATAAATAATTTAAAAACAACATTTTTATACAACCATGCACGATATTGGAGTAGTAATTTCGAGAGTAGTAACGGCCACAAACAATGAAAACCTATTCAATAATGAAAAACACATTCAATACTACTTTATTTATCCAAAGATAAATGTATAAAAACCGAGAGCGGTAGCTCAGTACTGATGTCACTGCAGCGGCTCTGACTAGGAGATCCTTAGTTCGAGTCCTGTCGGCGGCAGGATTTTCGACGCTAGTTTTTCAGCTAGGTCGAATTCAGTCGTTGACTGAAGGAGAATTCTAGCGGTTGGCTGCTAGATTGGGGGTTTTCTGTGGTTTCTCCGATCAATACCAGGCGAATGCCGGAGCAGTACCCTACCAAACGGGCCACGGACAGCGCGCGATGTTTCCTTCCTCTTCCTTGTCTTATCCTCTCCCCTTACACACACACTTACACTAACATGCACTACACTACCACATATTCCGGGGGACCGGTCGGGAGCTTAGAGCTTGTCCCGGCTGGAGCGATGCCCCGCTGATGGGAGAGTCTTGGTTAGGGGGAAACCCCGCGAGCCGACGGTAGGTCGGCGCCGGATCTCGCCTATCTGATGGAATCTCCCACGTGTGAATGATTAGCCTCAGCGTGGCGCCCGACCACCTGTACGAAACCTCCCTGAATGTCTTTCTCGAAGAAGAGAACCATGCCAACATCCGTAAAAAGCTTTAGCACGACGCCAGTTGTTTTTAACATGGCGTCCCCCGAGAGCCCGGGAGCGGTGTAATAAAACGCAGGATCGAGACCGTACACCTCCAAACACGAATTTCTTAAAGTTTCAAAAACGTCAGTGAGTAACAATACATCGATTTTCAAATACAAATCGGCGTACTCACCTAAATTTTGAATGGAGAAAGCATCCCACACGGCCAGCGCGTAAGCGTACTCCGCGTCCGAGGTCGATGTGTTTGTGAGCTGACTGAAAAAGGCCTCGCGTTGGGGTAAAGCCGCTTCTTCCAACTTCGACATGCAATTCACCTAGTCGTAGGGGAAGGCACCCTTCCTGCGTGCCAGATCAAAGTGCGCATCGTTTGAAAACGCTCTCCGAGTGAATTTTAAATTTTCTAATGAAAGGGATTGACTTAAGTTGTCTAATACTGCATCTAAAAATTTAAAAGAATCTAAAAATCGCAATTCCACACTTCCTATTCTTTGAGAAAGGGACACGAATCTCTCGTGATTATGCGGAATTGCGTTCAGCTCTTTGTAGCTGCTATCTGCCCAGGCTTGCAGAAGAAAATGCCAGTCATGCCCGCTTCCGTTATGCATCGAGACGGGTATGTGTTTTGGAGCCCGGAAGTTGACATTGCAAACCTTGATGTGCTGCTCCACGAAAACGACCTGTACAAGGGTCGTGGTCCCTAACATGAATGGAATTTGGAGGAAAAGAACCATTGCAAATGTGACATTTGTCAGAATTTTAAAAATAAATTTCATCTTCTCGCATAAGGAGAGAAGTCGGGTGTTTTAAAAAAAATCATAATCTTTTGCAAGGCCCTCTAAATATTCTATTAATTGATTGGCGACGTCATGTTCGCAAAACACTAATCTTTGAGAGTGTGTTTCATCAAAATCACAAACAACTTGTAGAGACATCGAAAAGGGCTCATGAATTTGGTACGCCTGTAGAAAAGATTCCCGATGGTTCACATGAAGAGATGGGAACGGTGAGCGCTTCAAATTCAGCATACACCACAAGTGGTCATCTCTGCTGTTTTTCATGATTTTTTAAGCACATGAACCGATCCTTTGGCGCATTCGGCAACGCGAGGCGTACTGGTGCTACAATACTACAATCTAACATGTGAGCATCGAGTTTCTTTTGTGTACGAAACAAGTTCAAATAGCGTTCACAAACGAAACGAACGCCTTCGCTTCCATCGCGGCGTTATGTCGCAACATTTCTTCCAATTGACACTGTTGAGCTATCTTGTTATGGACGGCGTTTGCGATGGCCGATGATCCGCCTGCTGTGGAACCGAGGGCGCCTAGAGCTCCTAGGAGGATGGGTATCAGAGGTAGAACACCGCCTTTCTTGCGAACGCGACGGCCGCCTCATGCCGCATTCGAACGCTTCGCCTGTCGCTTCACTTCCTCTTGTTCTTCTTCCCCGTCGCACTGTCGGACGAAAACCCATGCACCTTACGTGTAGATGTGACGTGACACACCGTGCGAGAATGAACTATGTGTGAGAGCAAGTGAAGATGAACTAATGTTTTGTTGCGTGTCGTCCGTTTTATATATTATCGCATTACAACATGCTACACTCATCTCCAATCACGATAGAAAGTTTTGTATTTCAAAATTATAGACAGTGGAACGTTGTCTTTCGATTTTAGGTTAGTTTCTTTTATTCAAATGGCTCATCAATAATTTTCGTACATTTGTACATTCGATGATCGAATAATATTGATATCAGTTTTAAGTTTCATTTCGATGGTTTCCGCCGTATTTCTATGGTTTTAGCGCACCGTCCGTAGTCTTTGTTTTGATTTCAATTTGTTTTTCAACATTTACCATGACCTTATGATATAGTTCATTCGCATAACCTCGTGCCGCTCTAAACGTCTCTGTCACGTATACGTACTGCAGGTACTGCATGTTTCTCAATGTCGTGTTGAATTTATTTTTTAAGTCTTTCTCTCTGTTTCTTCCATTCATATTGGATTTCATTTTTAGCGCTTTCTACACGTTTCCGCAAATCGTCTTCGGTATTTTTGCAGGATGTTGACATATCTACAAATAAACCGCCCGCGTGTGTTTTCGCTTGTTTCAACGTCTCGTCCAATTTCGATTTATTGACCACATCTGCGGGAGCCGTGCCTTTGCCCACTTTTCGAATCAGTCTATTGTGAAAATTGTAATTTCCCGACGAACCGACTTTCGGGAGTATCTCCAAAGAGACCGTTTGGGATTTTCTTTTCGTGTGAGTCCAACATGATTTTAAATTCGTTTCTAGCATCATCCACAAGTACCTCGGTGTGTTTTCGCTCTCCCACTAACTGCAATGTAAATGTATCTGTTAATGACGCACGATCCTTTGCCAACGTGCTTCGAGAAAGCGATCTGAAGGCCAGTGCCTCTGTTTTTAATTTCAGCTCTTTCGTCATGTCTCGCAATTCGTTGAATTACCCTTCAACTAAAGCATTCGTGTCAGTTCTTATTTTCTCTTTCAATTCCCCAATTTTTCTTGTAGTTCATTGAAATTCTTTTGAAGTTTTTCAAGTTCATTTTGTACGAAGCTCTTCGAGGCGGTCGTCTCTCCCAGTTCTTTTAGACCCCCTTGTACGAAAGTCTTCGAAACGACGTGCGTCTCGTCTTCCGCCTCACCGATGTTCTTGAGACGCCTGTTTTCCAAGTCATAATCGTATTCCACTCCATCATGGCCAACTCTCTCTCGCTTGAGTCGTTTTATTGCAACCGCACGGCTAATCCTTTCATCTACATAATGTTTGGAAACAGCATCGTCGAGCTCCTGAGGATAAGCGATCCGAGTGAGACGTTTACCGTGAAAGATGTAGTTTCCTCCGAATTTAATCGAACCAACACTGCCACCGCTAGATTCACTGGTGCGACCAAAGACGTTCATCTTTCAAAACTAAACACTTTGTGCTCGTCATTCTCGTTAGATGCTCGTCATTCTCGCTCTCTCGAAAGATGAGCTTCTAATGACAATATGTCAAAGAAAGTTTAAAAAATGTGTCGTGGTAGGACTCGAACCAGTGTGCTCGATACTACGCATTGACTAGTTTACCAGATTTACACTCGCACGCTGGTACTATGCTAGCATGACACATTGGGAAAAGGATGTGTTCTAGATGAATTCTTTATAGACAACGAAATTTTAAAAATAAAATTATTCGTCCAAACAGGACTGTGTTGATGGAAAGTTTTTTTCTTTTCTACGCTGCGTGCGTGCTGCCGTCAACCGCAAGTGACTTCCCGCGCAGCCGTAACCGTTGCGTCCTCATTAGTTTCCCGCGTCGTGGTCAGTTTATCGATCTCTCTCTCTCTCTCTTCCTGTGGTGCAACATTTCTTCTCTAAGCAAGTTGTTCGTTAGTAGTTTCCTGTCATTAGCGACGGGAAGTATACATTGGCGACGTCGGCCCTAACCGCGACCGGATGCAACTTCGGGCCTACTACGCGCCACTTGTGCGCCGAGTCTGGAGGTTGAAATACTTAGCATTGCAAAGCAAATAAAATGTTTAAACTTTCAATAGTTTGATGAGCCAGAATAGCTTAGCGGAAGAGCATGAGGCTTTTAACCTAAGGATCCAGGGTTCAATCCCCTGTTCGGGCGTTAATTTTAAATGTGAATCGTTTGTCCATGTGTTATTAACAGTATACATTGTCAAAGTGTCCTCAGTCCCTTCAGCAACATGAACATCGTTCAACAAGCGTCGGAAGTGCCTATCGTGAACGTGACCGGATTGTTGAATGGCAATCAAAGCGGAGATCAAGGGACTCGACACGGGGACCTCTTCCCTGACAGCGTTCGAGCCCTCGTGGTCGGACCGTCGGGATGCGGGACGATGAACGTCATGACAGTTCTCTCCACGCCGAACGGACTCAAATTCGAAAACGTCTATTTATATTCGACCACTGAAGGACAGCCTATGTACGTGTTTTTAAAGGAAGTTCTGAATGATATTATTCCCTTTCATTCCTTCACACAACACGATAGTATCGTGGTACCCTCCGAGGCGAAGTCCAGCAGCGTCTTCGTTTCCGACGATATTGCAACGGAGAAGCAAAACTGTATAAAAGCGTATTTCGCCACCGGACGTCATAAACACACGGACGTGTTTTACCTCTGTCAGACATTCACCAAAATTCCGAAGCAGCTCATTCGCGACAATGCTAATATGGTGACATTTTCACAAGATGGCAACTTGGAATTTATTTACAACGAGCATGTAGGAAACGACTTTCCATCTTTCCACGATTTTAAAACCATGTGCTGCCGCGTGTGGAACGAAAATCCGTTTTCTACCTGCGTCATTGATAAGACACGGTCTGCAAACAAAGGAAAACGCTGGATTCGATCAGTTTATCGAAACCAAACCAACGATATAATATAGTAATTCTTTTCTTCCACAGCAGGCGCAACATGGCGTATCTGCGACAACGTAGATATCGAAGAGGGAAGGGCTTTATCGGACGCGCTGTCGATGCGCTTCCCTTTGAGTTACACATTCCTGGACCGGGAACGCGTCTCAGTGAGCGCTTAGCGAGAGGGGATGCCTTAGACCGTGTGTGTAGAACACACGACATTGCTTATCATGGACACAAAGATGGTGACGAACGAAAGAAAGCGGACGATCAACTAGCGAAGCGAGCGTGGGAGAGGGTCGTGTCGAGTGATGCGAGTATCGCTGAAAGAGCAACGGCGCTAGGGGTGACCGGTGTGATAAAATTAAATCTAAATTAGGCGGGGGAGTGAAAGGAGGAAGAGTGAGTAAAAAAGCAATACGACTACAAGGAAGAAAAGTAGGAGGAGTAAGTGAAGGAAAAGAAAGTCGTGAGCAGCGGAAAAACAAGCAAAGACTGCATAATGAAATAAACCTTCGACAAAATGGGAAAACAGAGGACATTCTTCATTCGAAGACAAAACGCTTTCCCACTACTCCTCAAGAACGATTGAAAGTTGAAGTGGAAAAGAGTCGAGAGATTATTCGAAAGAAACTCAATGCGCTCCAACGTTTCGAATCATCTCGCGAAGGCTTCCATAAGACATATCTCACAACCCCGACGACGAACGCTTTCGCAGAAGTCCCGAAAAATCAAAACCAATTACTCACCCCTGGAAATAAAGGTGTTGATGAGTAAACACGGAGAACGAGGATGAGGAAGAGTATGTCAACAATTCTTCCTCCTCAGTCGACCCATTCGTTTTTAATATCGATGATTCTCATCTAGAAGAAGCAAATGAAACTTTGCAAGATTTACAGCGTTCACAAGGAGCCAGCAGTGATTCTGCATTCAATTCCTCAGAACCGGCGTGAACGCGATATCTATGCTCGCTCCCGCACGGTCCACATTTCCGTTCTCATTGGAGCAGTGGCGAGAGAACACTTTACATGCGCAAATCTAAAATGCAAATACACGACAACGGAATCATCACAGTCGGTAGAGACAATTACGAAGCGCGCACTGGCCTTCTCGAATTGATTTTCAAAAAGGAACCCGATCTCCATGCTGTGGAAAATAGAGACTGGAACGATTATAAGAAAATTCTCCAGCACTCGCACGCGCACAGAGAAGAATACAAAAAGAACGGTGATATTATGACCGGCAACGTGTGGAAATACAACAATGTATTTGCAGTACTATTTCCTCCTCCTTATCCCGCTCGTACCCTAAGAGCAAACACAACACTTCAACGAAAAGGGGCACCGCGAAATCGGAAGACATTTGGAAAAGGTCTTCGTTTCGTGACACCTCCAGACTATAAATGCTGGCGGGACCCCAACAAGCTAGTGCGAAGACTCCGACTCTTACTCGCGTCGAAGCAAGCCGGAAAAGGTGGACACGAAGGGGAAATAATAGAAATAGAGAACGAACTGCGCGATGACGGTATTATTGTTTAGTCATCTGACAGACCATGATTAGAAAGAAAAAGGTAGCCTCGAGCGTGCGAGAAGGGTTAGCGCGAGAAATACACGCGCCAGCTCGACGTCGTTATGCGAGATGTCGAGGTGTGATTACGAGAGGGCTCGACATCCTATAGCAGGCGGATTTGGTGGACATGCAGCCCTTCGCAAAATCGAATCGGGGCATGAGATACATTTTGACTGTGATCGTTGTCTACTCCAAGTACGCTTGGGCGGAAGAGCTTAAGAAAAAGACGGGAGAGGAAGTCGCGAATGCCTTTACGCGCATTCTCAAACGTGCGCGGTCCAGAAAGCCCATGCTCTTACAAACGGACGCCGGTACGGAATTTTACAACAGCACCGTCACCGCGTGGTTCCATGCGCGAGGCATTCATTATTATTGCGTTTTCGACCATGAAGGCAGCGGTTGTTGAGCGGTTCAATTGCACTCTCAAAGAGCGCATGTGGAGGCGTTTCTCCCGCACGAGTCGCTGGAAGCGCATGCTTCCCTCGCTTATCGAGGACTACAATAACACGAAACGAATAAAACGAATTCATGGAGACGGTTCACGCGAACTGTCGTCAAACAACAATTGAAAAAATTTCGTGTCGGCGAGCTCGTCCGTGTGTGCATGTACAAGAGCTTCCCTTTCCGGAAGGTGGGGTACAGAACTCTTCAAAATGTACCGCATTCATCTTACCGTGCCCATCACGTTTTCGCTCGTAGACCTTCACGACAAAGTGATTACGGGTCGTTTCTATGCTCATGAAAATTCATCCACGCGACGGCGAGTGTGCGTGATGTCATAACTATGAAAGTAGTGGGGGAGATTGAGAAGGGGTAGCCTGTTATAAGAGACATTGTGACAGCGACAGATGCTACAGTTCGATGGCAACAACTGCTCAAGACACGAGTGACAACGAATATTCCACGGATGAGGAGGAAGATATGCCCGGTCATGTGTCGGTAGACGAAGACAACAATGGTGGAGGCATCCTTGCCAAAAACAATCAAAATCGTCATGGCGGACAAGATGATATCACCAAGGCGTATGGGGACGCGGGCTTTCGGCAAGCCTTTCAAACGAACGAGGATGTGCGCCCTGATCTAGAGGCGTTGATTGCTAATCAGTCAAAATGTCTACGTTAATGGGAAAACGGTGAACCCTTAACGCCGATCTTTTTCGAATTTCGAATATCGGTCACCCTACTGATGTACGTGCCGCGCTAAAACGTTCGTCGATCGGCACGTAAATGACATTCAAAAGCATCTTGAAAAATTCCAAAACTCCGTCTCAGCAAACTCGGCAACCTCAACGTGCTGAAGACGCACATCGTAAACCTGTCGGCGCCCATCCACAAAGACGATGCGGTCACAGAACACTACGTCGACGTGTTTCATCACCAACAGGATTACGTTCGTCGCAACATCCTTCGGCGCACCGGTGAAAACGGGTAAGACTATTTCCACTTTCAGGGAAAACGACTCGTCAACGTCAGCGACCCCGTCGAGAAAAATGACGCCATCTCAAGACACTACGCCACCTTCTCGACACACCGCCAGATGGTTTTCACCCTATGCGATTGTACATAATACTGTATTTTAAATTTAGAAAAAAATAAATGTTATGCTTTCGTTCAAATCTCTTTTGCATTGTCGTTTACCCCGTCACCGCCAGGCAGGGCCTCCCCCGCTCCTCTAGTCGTCACTATTATTATTATTATTATTATTATTATTATTATTATTATTATTATTATTATTATTATTATTATTATTATTATTATTCAGAGGTTGGTAGGCAGGACAGGGTGGGGCACAGCTCTTTTTTTAAGAGTTTGGCAGGCAGGCAGGGCACAGATAAGCTGGCGTTTTGTCACACCGTCCCACACGTGTGACGTCGCGTCGTGCGAACTTGTGACATCAACGCCGATGGTCTTCACACCGGATGGATACTTTCGGAGTCAACATCCGGTGGTGCCATTGTTTACACCGGATGTTGTGATGCAGAACCGAATAAAACACACTACTGTTCATTTTGAAGATAATGTTTTCTTTTATTTGTAAATGTATTTCGGCGAAAGAAAAAACAACAATAAATGCTATGTGTTTTCACCAATGTTTTTCGTATTCTCATTTCCCCACGTCATCGCCAGGCAGGGCCTCCACCTCACTCCTCCTCCTGCTCTAGTCGCTTAGTACTTTTTTCCATAGGTTTGCAGTATAGGATAGCCAGGGTGGGGCCCAGTCTTTTTTTCAGTGGTTGGTAGGATAGCTGCTCGAGCAGCTGCCGTGGCGCCACAAGGTCGCCGCCACGCGCCGGCACACGGCCACTCCCTACCGCTCGATGTCAACAGCCAACTGCTTGTTTATGACGGATGTTATGGTGCTGCAGCCCCAACCATAGCCACCCATGTTTTCACAGGATGTTATAGTACAGGACTGACCGTTTTAGACCAGAAGTGGTACAGGACCGGCCAAACACCACTACTCTGCAGATATTGTCATTTCTTTGGAAATAACTTTGCCCATGACGAACTTCATACCTTCTTCATCTCAATTGCCACGTATTTTTTCCAGAGTTCCCTGAAAAGTCCGAAACCATTAAAAAGCTTGAAATTTATTTACAAGTGTAATGTCTGATACCTTACAAGTGTATTGTCCGATATACTTACAACGTATGTATGGATATCTAATGGTTCGTAACAACGCATATGTATATATATATATTTATTACTTATTTATAACTTATTACTTTGTAATAAGTTGCAGCCGCACAAATCTATCTCCAGGTCATTCGCAAAAATGAAAAAGATGTGACGCACACCGTTCAGAGGACAAATACAATATGGCGTATTCTTGGCTGGTTCATTCCGGCCATCTTTCTGTTAACATGACAGGTGCTGTCTCAAGCGGGAAATAGCGAAAACTGCATGTCTTATATACTGCCCGCTGCTCGATATAATTATATAATATATCAGGCGACCTTCCCCTATGTATATGTTTTTGTGTTCCACCTTAATTCTTCAACGCGCGAACAATGTCGTTTCAACCAAACGTAGTATACATTATTACTGGATAATTACAATGGGAAAAGGAATATCTTGGTGATAAGACACCCCTTCATGGTTGGGTGAGAAAGGAGTAACATTTATTAACAAAACCATAACGCAGCCCGCAATACGTCTTGTAAAGTGCAGAGCAGGTATAGTGGATCGGTGGGCACATTTAGTTCGATTGACATCGGCGTTTGCCTGCGTTGCATGGACATACTGGGCATTCGTGTTTGGATGCAATTTTTCCCCATGTTCAATGCAAAGAAAAATGTCATTTATTATTATTAAACATTTAATAAGCTGTGAGAAAAAATTGCCTTCCGTATTTAAACTAAAACACGTTTAGCTTGATATAAAAATCTTCGCTTTACCTAACAAAAGAAACTGAATGTAAATACATTTTAGATGCATACCTGTAAATCTTCAACAACACGTCATTTGATAAACACACACGACAATTGAAAGTTTTTAGAACTACATTACTTCCGATTTCAGGTAAAACTCGTAGGTTCACCCGTTATTATGTCGAAACAAGACGATGTCCTCTTAAATGATTGAACAGAGCCAGAGGCATTTATTCGATGGAAGCAAGTATTGTTTCCCTTGCCATTTCCAAGGATATTTTACATTTTATTACTAATCTAAGTCAAACAGTTTAAATTGAGCGCGTCCAATCGTATCTTTACAAAATGTGCATGTTTGTCACCAATAGATAGGGTAGAGTTCGCCTCTTTGGAAGCACTGGACTGACTGCATCCCGCGGGTCATAGGGAATACTTTGATCAGCAGATATGCTGGCGCGTGTGGGGGGGGGGAGCGCGCAGGCTCATTCAGTGGAGCTCGCCTTTGGAAGCAATCGGCCAGTTGCATGCAAGGTGACTCACTGCGCGCGTGTGGTGGGCTCCGCATGTGCTTATCGGTTAGGTATTTAAATTATCCATTTGTCGTCATATCCATGTGAATAATTAAAAATCTTCAATCTGAAATGTAATTGCTTCCCTAGAAAAAAAATTCACCATACGCCGCTGAGCAGAGCAAATTACTGAAGTATTCTCTACAAATTACTCTGGAAATCTTAAACATCTTCAGTAGAAGAGGCACTGTTGTAAGAAAGAAGAACTCCATTTTTTCACATATTATTTATTTACAGAATCAAATTAAAAATAATTGAATACATTATATACTACTATTAAATGAATGTTTCTTACGCAAAATCCGAATGTATCAACCGTGGTAAATGAAGAAAAAACACCAAACATTTCAGGGACGTACCATTTTTGCACATACTTTAAATTAAAGTAAATTATAAGAGCATTTCAGAAAATTAATAGTAAAACTTAAATTGTTAAAATTATCAAGCCCTTGAATGACAAATGTTTACTAAATATTAGAATAAAAGTTAAGAGAAACATTTTATTAAATGATAATGAAATGTTTAAAAATCACTTGATCACCAAAATGTATGTGTTTTCAAAACAAGGCAATGGTCACACTTGCAGCGATTGCAGCTTCTAATTGGAAAAAGTCTCTTCTCGCTCGTCGGGTCTTCTCAGTATGATCATTCAGAAAACTAGTATTATGGGTGCGTATTGTTCGTACAGACCCATATCTTAGTCTTGGTAAGGACAGTTTTGCTATTACCATCTTGGAATGTACCTCATCGAAATATTCCAGAACTTGAATAATATCTTTAGGATGGAAATACAACTCTCACATAAAGGCAAATGCAATATATTTAACTTTTTATTAACTGAAGTCAGTATGCATATTATAGACATAAAATTAGTAATGAATTTAATATTTTAAAAATAAAAATTTTAAACAACTGGACCGCGCAAATGAACAAACGTCAAAACAAAGCGGGCATATAGAATGATCGTTACATTATCATCTACGTTTTGTAGGTTATATTTTGCAGGAAAGTGCTTGGATGTGTAGATTTTAATTCCTTTCTTATATATTAGTCTATACAAAGTCTACACGAATACAACACAAGATATAATTATTTCAATAATGCATCAAGATTTCAAAAGAAATTAAAAATACTTCAAAACTGCAGTTTGGGCGAAGATCCTTGTATCACTCGCAACCACTTCCTTTTTAAATATTCATCTGTCGGACATCCGAAAATAAATATTTGGACCACTGAAGTAATTACCACGACAACGGCACACTACTCTAGAAAGGCATGTTCGTCAAAGTAAAATTGTCACGAAGCTTTAAAGGAACGAATTGAAAAGAACTCAGAACACAATGTGGTTTTCACACTGCACATGCTGACTGAAATATGAAAACAAGATGATCGAAGACTCCAGTTCCTCCAGCGCATTGATTTTTGCTCCTTTGCGCACCACCAGTTTGCGTCACGAACCACGTGACCACAGCACGGGTACTTTGTTTGAAAAGCCGGTCCAGACGCTGGTCGCCATGTTGCATGGAGAGCGAGTAGTTTCCCTGTCTGTAGACTGGGACACTACTCGCTCTCTATATAATAGACTGTGGTAGTGTTGAGAAAAAGTTTGAAAGTGGCACAAAATGACAATTTTCAACGGTACCAACCAAAAATAACGCGACGAATGTGTGCAAGATGCAACATTTAAAAGAAATGTTTCATGAATCTGTTTCAATGTCTTGTAACGATGCGATAATTTTAGTAATAGGTTGCAGTTAAAATTCCCGCTAATATTGTGACGCAAACTGATGTCTGAAGCTGATTGGGTGAAGTCGGATACCATGCGCAAGAGCCTCTCCTGGTTGGAGATGGCCTAAGTATGATGACGACACGCGCCTCTTTCGAGTTGGTTCCGAGGCCTTCTGAATACAGGCTGTGTTGTCTCAGCACGCCATTTGATTATATGAAGTAAGAGTTACGAGAGTAAGAGAAGAGTTACGAAGTAAGAGTTACGAAAGTAAGAGAAGTGAGAGTTATATGAAGTAAGTACATTTGGTAAGATGATGAAGAAGAGAGTTTTTAGGGGCACGTGTGCGTGCTAGACGATCAACACTCATCCTAAGGAATATTTTGTCTTCCCAGCCTTGACTTAGGAGGTGCGACCTCAGGCGGATTCAGCCCCCCTCCCAAAAAAGGCTAGTTTTCCTTTATTGGGCAAAATTTATTTAAATATTTATTTCTGTTCGAATTATATAATTATTTAAACAATAATATTGTGTCTACAATATATCATATCTACAGTTTATAAATAATATTGTGACATACCGATATGTCACATGAAAATAAACTAACATTTATTTGTAGACTATATGGTGGAACATGCATTAGGAAATATCACGAGAGCAAGGGCTTAGCAACGACCGTGAATAAACAATGTAGTTTTTGTTTTTTGTAAATGCATTAAGAGGTGGATGGATGCCGAAAGTAGAAAATTTGGGATTGGGCGAAGAATTTTAGACGATCGAAAGGTCAGCTACACCAAAATATAACGAACGTATGGATTGACTGGGTGAGAGAAGGACGGTCAAATGTTATGAAAAAAGAGGAAGGTAGTTTAATACGAAGTCTTCGAGGGTGAATCATGCAGGAAGATTTCAATTCTGACCGGCATCGCGTTTCTGAACTGATCGTAGGTTCGTGAGAGGGAACGAGTATAATACAGATAGTCAGAATCGGGTTATCAGATCGTGAAATTTTAAGGACAGTAAATGATATTGCAGATATTGCATGTGGAAGTAATATTGAAGCATAAATTGGGACTTTGTTGGGAGTGGTAATCGAGTAATGGATTTCGGGACTATGTCATAGGACGTAATCGGGACTGATAATTTTGATAGTTTGAGACCAGCTTGGATAGGGGCAGAAGAGGATTTCTTGGGACTTTGGACTACGGCAAGCTCGCAAGATATTTCGACTGAGAAGTCTACGAGGGACATCAACGAAGAATAGATAAGTTAACCGCGGTATAAAACTGTAAATTCAAAGATATCTTGATCAAAGGCATAACATCAAATCATTTTATTAAATTCACTAAATTGTTTGCTAAAAAGGTAACAATAAACTTTGTTAAATTTTGTTCTTTAGAAAAGAAAGTGATCTTTCATTTAGTCAATCCAAACAGTAATGAACTAGGAATAGAATCATTCTATTTCAGATTCCCAGCTGCGCTGTATAGTCTGCGGATCCTATAATCCATTATAAAGGTAATAAGGATTATAATATATCGTGACCCATTGACCCAGCAAGCCGGACGCTAAGATCTTTGCCAGATATTAATGTAGAGAAATTTTGTATATCTCAATATATTCTTGGGTTTTCGTAACGTGGCGCGTGAGGGACATGTCTTCACGTAATATGGCAGGGCTTTTCGCGACTTTCTCGGCCGTTAGATGGCTATAAATGTCGCTTGATCTACAGCACTGCTTGATACAGTCGCGATCATGCGACATCTGGCGACACGACCGAAAAAATACGCAAAATATCGTGCCATATTCCATCGTGAAGACCAGTCCCTGTTATGTAAACCCAAGCATACAATTAATAACAAATATGTTTATTATTTAAAATCTACCCCCCCCCCCCAATTATCGGGTGGATCCGCCCCTGGTTGCGACATCTATGTGAGCGGGCTGCTTCACGTGTGTATTTATGGCAAGACAAAACAAAGATTTTATTATCGTCTTTGAAAGTACCTGGTAGCGGAGGTCGTCCAGTGTTCTCGTTCGATTTCATCTGCTTCAACAATATGTTCTACTGTAGTTTCTGTCTGATTACACTGAATATTTCAGACAAATCACTGTTGCCGATACCCAATGCAGAATATTTCCTTCTATTGTCTAAGTTGGGTGAATGTATCACATCCAGCTAAAAGCATGACGGAAAAACCTTGTTGTCAGTCATGTTTGAATGATTTTGATGAATAGAACTTTTTTCTCGAAGAAAAAGAATAGTTGCAGTATACCTAATCCATTATACTGTAACAAGGGAACGCGTGATAATATAGGCTCAACCAAGGTCACTGTTCCTGTTTTGTGATGGAGATTGTTGGATCGAAAAGTTACATCGTAAAGAGTACCTTGTGGCACCCCTCTGAAATAACCTTATCACTTGTGATACTTGTACTATAACTAAATAACCTTATCACTTGTGTACTTGTACACGGATAGGAGCTGCCGAGCCCAAGCACCCTTATCGGTGGAGCAGACTATCTACTCAGCGTAAGCGAGCAACACTGGTTGGAAGAGCCAGCCTACCGTCATGACGTATCCGGATGATACTGATGAGCCGGCCTTCCGAGTCGGCGTACAGATCTATACTGGTTGAAGGGTCTGCCGTATGTGTTGCCTTATTTAAGCATTTCTTACAGGTGTTACATGTTACTGATCGTTGACGGGTATAGGATGGGTTATACGTAGTACTTTCTATTAATAGAAAATTCATATATTTTTGATCCAACAACAGATCTGTATTTTTACCTACACAGCCAGACATCGTAAAATGGAAAAAGTGCATAAAAATTACACATTTAATTTCGCAATAAATTGCACGAAAAGCCTCAAATTTTGCATTATATATTGTGACGCAACGATCTGGCGGCAGCGGCGGCACGGGTCGCATCGCCCGTGGTTTGTCGACTAGAGAATGCAAATTTATTCGAAGATTTCCCAGAGTGGGAAAGCGGGGACTGAGGGCAAGATTCTTGTCTGCGTTGTCCCACGTACTTCCAACGAAAAGAAAAGCAAGTGCATGAATGAAAACAAACAATATTTAATAATAATAAATTGCCTATACCCGGGTGTCTGTCACTCTCCTGACCTGTCGTCAGCACAAATGTCACAAATTTGCTGTACTGTTTTCATGTGAATGACGCGGAAGGCTACGTGTGCCACCAAAACAACGAAAAACCATAACAAAACACAAAGATAATGTTCTCCACGAAGTGCAATGATAATCTAATGTCTCAGATTCAAGTCGTACTGAGCAACAGAACACTCGAAAATTTACAAAATCATAACCAAGGGACGGTAAACCAACTTCGCTTGGTGCCATAGATTCAATTACCCCACACAACTACCCATGAAAATTCAACACTACATCGTACAATGTACCCTCCAAAATGATTAACATATTAATTACAAAACACATTGATTATCGTAATCTCCCACCACCATAAGTCACGAGAAACAGTTTCATCACAAATGAAATCAAACCGTTTCGTGCTACCTGACATGAATCTAAAGTCTCCAATTACATGACTTTATTTTATATCCGCATAGTGTCCCATTCTTAATTCCAGGCCAAACACCCGTAATTTACGTCCGATGGATATATATATATATATATATATATATATATATATATATATATATATATATATATATATATATATATATATATATATATATTACATCGTCCATAATAAATTGGACGTGCAAAATGATTTGAGACAGAAAAATAGTAGCATTGATCTTCATATGGATGTCGTGGTGCACAACAACAATTCAAGTCTCATTAGTGTTTGATGGGTAAACAATGTTGAAGGTCCAACATGGAGTTGGACTTAATTTGATATTGAGATTTCAGTTTTAATTCTCATTTAAAGGATTGTTGTTTTACAAATAATAATTCAATACATTTTTTTATAAAAATTCTTTAATTTCTAATATTAAGCTATCTATTTAAAGTATTTTGAAGTGATTTTCGTTCAAGTTCTAATTTTCGTCCGTTGGAAGACAGCGCCTTTTCGCGGGACATCCGGTGCTGGAAGCGAGAGCACCAAGCATTCCCAACATTTCGCCAGATGATAGAGCGCCGTTACTATTCACCCACTTACTATTCACTTTTTTAAGTATTAGAAATTGGGATTTAGAGACGTTTTGCAACAAGACTTTTCATAACCTCCATGCTTCCTGCAGCGAGCAAACTTATTTTGAAATGAAATGTCTATCAACCGGTGTCGTATTTACAGCGCGTTCGTTCTTTTACAATTGATGGCAAAGGTCATATCCCTTGGTCTCTTTTTTGTTTCAATGGCACAGTAACACGAATTCTTAATAATTCTACCGAAGGCAGTTGTAAGAATATTGTGTAAACCAATGCTATTTTTAAGAAAACTGAAAAATAAACTTACATACGGCCCACTTGATGACATTGTAACACTATGCTTTAACACTTTTTTATTAGAACACATTATCGAGAAAATTGTGTTTCTAAGCAAAAGTGAAATGTATTTATTTATTTGCCCTATATCGAGATAACATTTTTTGGGACATCATATCTTTGCAATTTTATGTGGATTATTCACGCATATGTTCGATCTTCTCGTCTTTCCAAACCTGCCATGTAAACATTCGTTTGTTACACCCTGCATGTCCTTCGAGGCAACTGAGACCCTGACGACAGATAGGCAGATAGTGGCTCGCGGCGATTTCCGCGCTTCGACAGGCAGCAGGTCATGAAAGGTCCGAATACTTCCGACAATGCTTCATGGCATGTATAAAATAATATTTATGGACTTTGAAAGGTGCTGAACAAGGTGACAAAATTTCATGTCATTACATCCATCATGGCGAGTGTTGCGTGTAATCGCTGCTGAGAAGTGGCAACGCTGATCTCCATAAGCGCTGTACTTCAAATCAAATGCTTGGAAGCACAAAAGGGTCCACTACCTTTCAATGTAAAAATCGCAAAATTCGGGTAGTAGAAAACTCAAATTTCTTTCTAAGATAAAACCCATAATGTTTTAAAGAGATAGATGATAAGAATCCTACTGAGGGTAAACTGTCGGGTAATAAACAGTATCACGAAACGCTCTCGTTCATCAATTGTTTTGTGAGGCCACACCCGTTTGGCTTTAATGCGTTAGACCCATTCATTCGTGTTGCAACGATCCCTGCGATTGTCATCACTAGGATTTTAATGAAATGTAATTTTTTCTTTTCACTTTAGAACAATGCTGTTTAGTATAGAAATTCATTTTATGTTATGACAAAAGTAATTGACCCATTTTTACGGATAATTATTTTGCATTTTTTGACGATTTTGATTAATAAGTAATTTTTTACCTTTTTGCGTCATTTTTAATGCATTTTTTGCTGAATTAATCGATTTTAACGTCATTTTTAATAGTACTTGCTTCAAATAATATTTACGAGATGCAACAAATGTTCTTCACAGAATTACTTAGTAACCTCTTAGATTTGTTTGCTCAGAAATTGTTTCGGCAGCCGTTGTGATGTAATTCTTGTGACGTATATCAGCACCATTGCCGGTTCAGCCGATTTCGGGATAACTCTAAATACAGAGATTTCGTGGTAAAGAACAATCCAAACCAAAAGTTTTCAAGCGGAGTTCACTCAAACGAATGGATGAAGCCTCGATTACATCAGTTTCGTATCCAACAGTTTCAGTTGTTCCTCCGAGCTGGTAATAAGATTTTTTACGTCATTTTCCTTTATTTTTAGTTAATTTTTAAAGCATTTTAAAACCATTTTATTGATCGTTTTTGGCGATGTTTTAGATCATCAAAATCCGCCCCCTAGTCCATGACACATTCATATTGTCTGGAACTTCATACCAAGGGGGAGACGCAGAAAAAGGATGGAAAGATGAAAGAGGAGAAAAGTAGAAAGAGAAGAAAAGGAAGGAGGTAAAAAATGCAGAAGGAAAACGTAAAGAGGTCTAATCAAAATTTTGGGTTGACAAAGCATATCAAGAACTCTCCACTCTCTCGTCAATTTATTTATAAAATCAAATACTATTAAACTAGGTATTATACTTATTAAACAAATGTCCTTTTCAGACTCGTGTCGTGGTGTAGTGTACTTCCATTATATCAACTTGGCAGTTCGGGAGATGCCGCGTCTTAGGCACAGAGACATTTCGGCCGTCATGTTGCGACCTTTCTGAGGGCACAATGCTCATGGTTGAAGGTCGCAGCATGACGCCCGAAACGTTGACTCTGTGCCTAGGACGCGGCTTCTCCCGGACAACCTAGTAGATACTGACTCCGACTGCGGAAGCCTACACGTTCATTTTACTTCCACTAGTTTCTCTTTTTCTTCGGCGAAGGAGCGTTGTCACGCCTCCTGCCCGTCCGTCCTTGTGAAGAGGCGCCGGGTTGCTTTCAACACATGATAAAAAGACACGGGCGAGCTATTGCGCAGCATATCAACCAATGAGCTTCATGCACCAGTTTGCGTCGTAATATTAATGGGAAATTTAAATGCAGGCAGATACCAACTACCACCTTGTTAGAAATCATTGAAACACATAAATGAAGCATTTTTTTAAAAGATTGCATAATTTATTTCAACTAAACCTATATCTTGTTCTTTTTGATTGTTCACCACTGAAAAATGTCACTTTAGGCCTCTTTGAAAAGATTTCTCAGTACTTCTCCTTTGTCATGCCGCGTGGTGACCAGCGTCTGGTGTGGCTTTTCAAACAAAGTGCCTGCGTTGTGGTCACGTGGTTCGTGACGCAAACTGGTGCTACTCAGGACGAGCAAAAATCGGTGCGCCGTTCACTCATGTCTTTTCAAGACTCTTTGTGGCTTTCGCCGCCCTTCGTCGTGGTGGCCCGTGGCTCAGAAGGTGTAGGGGCGGCTGGGGTCCGACATCCTCGCCGCCGCCTCCGCCGCCAGCATCTTGTGCCGGAACTGCGTCACGATGGCTATGCAATAGCACCTACACCCTGCAAAGGAACCACCGTCATCTTACACAACTTAAATTTGAAGCTCACAAATGAAAATATTAAGGACTCGAGAGATTGCAAAAAAAAAAAAAAAAAAAAAAAAATTTTTTTCTATTTTTGTGTTTATTTTTAAAAAACAAAATAATTCAGCGAAGTGACGTTTATGTCAGTAGCTACAGCGCATTTAGCACTATTCCTACAAACAGTTTAAAGAAAAACATTTGGAGTCGTTTTTGAAAAAAATCTTACTTTAAATATTTTTTAATATTGCCCATGTGTTACTCAAAATTACGCAAAACGACTTTTGTTATTTAAAATAGTCCATGACATTAATTAAAAAACTAAATGTGAAAAACAAATTTCATTTGAAAAAATCTTTAATATTGTTGTAGGAAGACGCCGAAAAAATTAAAACTTTTCTAATTTCCGAAATTTTAAAGTTAACACTGAAAATCAGATGTGTTATCTGCGTAAGTGTATTTAACTCTCTTCTTGTAAACAGCCCCTCGGGTGGCTCATAGTCAGCGTGCTAGCTTCTCATGGTGCGATCCCGGGTTCGATTCCTGGTCGGGGCAAAAATAGAGCTGTAACTGTCCATTACAATCGCCTCAGTTTCTATAGCTCTGTGAAGAAAAAGTTAAGGTAGGTCATATACGATAGGTACTGTGAAGGGATTACCTCATGCTCGCCCAGCGGTCACTACCACACATGCCGGGAGACCAGTCGGGAGATTAGAGCTTGTCCCGACTAGGGCGGTGTCCCACTGATGGGAGATATCAGGTTGGGGAAAACCCGCAAGTCGACGAGTAGATCGGCGATGGATCTCGGAAGATCACCGTCACCTCCAGCGACAAAACATGCACTACCATTACGGGAATAATGACTTCAGCCTTTGTCGTGCCCAGAATCGCTAATCAATCTCTGTACTCACTATCTCCTCTGAGCAATGAATCGCAGCTTATCGCAGCTATTGGATAGTAGATAAAAGAGGTAAGAAGAAATGCGTAGACAAGGCAACATTTTTTGAGATTCACCATCCTGATTGGTGAAAATCAGATGTATTGTCAAACGCTAGAGATACAAATTTCATCAGGGGATTGATCTTTATAAACACCTGAGTTTGAGATAATTTGTTTTTCCCGTATGCAACAAATTTTTATTGTGCAATAAAATTTTATTGGCAAGCTTTACGCAAAGCATTGTCGGGTGACAGCGCCTTCTATCTTCGCTCCCTGTGGTTTTCCTGAAGTTCTAAAGGAAAGTTTCTGCACAGTTAGAGACTATATTGGACATCAAAAAGGAAAATAATTTTGATTTTAATAGTAACATTTAATGAATGCGTTATCATTTGTACTACATAACTCTAAAAGGACTAAATATACCTGTAACTAGTTTTGTAGTACCTCAGTTTTTGGGTCAATGACCACACCTAAATCAGGTTTGTCGTCCAGTTTCCCTTATTCTTCAAGCAAATGCTGAGATGGAACCTTGTTTTCCTTCTGAACATAAATATAGCTCCACTGTCTGCGCACATTTTCTTGAACGTAGGGGGACTGCAGTTTTTCACATAATCGTTCCCCATGTTCTCGCGGCAGTAAGTTGTTTCCGTCACGAAGGGCGTCATAAGGGATATAGCCAAAATATGTAGCTGATTTGTTTGCAAACTGTTTGAATTACAGAGGAGAGAATATCAATTCTTGTCAAAGACGTTCATTGCTATCTGCTTTCGTAATTCAAGTTAATATGTATGTGAGTTACTGGAGAGACCCCAGAGCTCAGAGAATTTGCACAGATTGTATTTTCCCCCAACTGTAGGGATGCGACATCGATGGCAATGTTTCAAAACATCTATGATTGTATAGAAACTTCGATGTTTTGTGCTGGATAATTTTTCATTTCGGTGTTGCCTTTGTAAATGGAAAAATTCCCAAAGTGTAATTTTGGTGAAAGTCGAAATGTAATATGTAAAAATCAATGTTTGTTCGTATTTTATGCGTCATAACTTTTATTGTCAACTTATTGATTGCGCGAGAAATTGCAACTTTCGCGAAGAATATATGCATAGTGCAATGGGAATGTGCATATGTCTGTCGCACATAGACACAAAATGGGGCGTTGATGATGATTTTATGCATTTATGCTGACTCAAGCGCCCATGAACAGAAGCTCTACGCAACCCGCCATACCCTCAAGTATTAAGCTCGTCTTCAGGCATATTCTGCCCCTGCTATTGTGAAATATCGGCCGGAATTAGTACTTGAAAGTCTTTCGTCTATTAAAATTTTTGAAGAGCTTAACGTAAAACTCACGTGTGACGTTCGAACGAAAGAAATTCTTTCTTTCTTATATCTTTCTTGTTCAGCAGATAACGATTTTCAGAGTTGAACTTGACACAGTATTTTTAAAATTACTCATGATAAACAATCACGTGACCAGTTGCGAGTGAAGTATAATACATTGCAATAGCAAAGCATTGTCGGTTCTACTACTGTGTAATAACTGATGATACTACTACAAGTTTGTACGATCAAACCAAAGGAACGGTGTTTGTACTACCCGTGTTTGTACTGTCTCTCGCCCGAGATGGCCCCGCATCCTAGCATTTCCTACGTCATTCCTCGTATTTCTCTCAAGGGGAGGCGGCCAACGCATGCCTCGTGGGCATAGGGAAGCCCCTCTTCTTCCCCATATCTTCGGTCGACGGAAGACTGACCATTTGAGATGACCCTGAGCGATTAGCCTCAGTGTTGCTCATTGTTACCACATTTTAACATTTTCAGTTCATCTTCATTACACATTAATAAACATGGCCACGGTCAAATTCAATTTTGTTGCTCGCGAATTTAACGTTTGAGGTAACTAAACCAGTTTTAAATCATCGACGTTTAAAAATATCAATGTATGGTTTTGGTTGATGTATTAACATCGATGTTTTGTTATCAATGTTGCATCACTACCCCACAGTACGCCATATACAGTTTTTAAACTGATTTTTGTTTATTAAATCAAATACGGGCTATTGTAGTAACTGTGTAAGGGCATTGAAAGCCCTGGCGAAGGGGCGAGGCTCACCTACGATGATCACCTGCAGCACGAAGACGGCGAGGGCAATGCGGGTCTTGCCGCACAGCGCGTCGTCCTTGGCTGCGTAGGCGGGCGCCAGCACCACCCCCAGGAACTCGCACAGGGCGAAGAAGAAGTTGAGCACGATCCACGGCAGCAGCACGTGCGGGTTCCTCTGCAACAGGCGGGCGGACGCAATGCACATCATGTGGCATTGTAGGCATTGACTCCAACAACAGAGAGAGTTTCCGGGCTGGTAGGCCGTGGTCCAGTTGGCGAGAGCCAAACGTTTCGTCCACGACTACGGTGGACATCTTAGGCGCCCTCCGTAAGAAGTCCACCGAAGTCGTACGAAACGTTTGGCTCACTAACGCCAACTGGACCACGGCCTACCATCCCGGAAACACTCAATGGAGATCATCCAATTCCATTAGTATGAAACGTAAGAATTGTTTCAATGACTGATTGGCCCAGATCTAAGATTAATATCCAGGGCGGTTCTGAATATTACCGACTTCCCGACTTCAAGAGAAGTCAGAAATGATACCTGTTTGCTACTTCCCTTGTGGTGGGAAATCTCATGTAATGAGTTTGCTTAAGTGTCATTTCAGAGATCGCATCCCGGATTGACAGAAAACCCAAACTGCACTGGAGGCAAGCCCACTAGCCACAACGGTATTGACTTTTTGTGTTATATGTTCAGCTTTAATAACAAAAAAATTCTGGAAGTGACGCCCATAAGGTTCATGTTAATGGCGATTCATATTCTTTTTTTAATTCATTTCAATTTTTCTTGTTCAGCAGATGACGCTTTTCAGGGAGTTGAACTGGATACAGTATTTTTAAAATTACTAATTTATTAATTTTTTTCTAACTGTGGCTGTCTGATGACAACTCCAACTTGATTTAATTTCTTTGTTTATTATTTGTTATTTATTGCTTTGACTGGTTATTGTGTTTATTTTAATTTTATTTCACGTCAAAAAACAGTTAAAACTTCGTACGACGTGCTATGGGGAGAAGTGAATTGTGTGCACATTTTCAAAATTCTGCGATCCCTACACTAAGTCATATACTACTTGAATTTTGAACGGAGAAAAAAAGAAAAAAAGCTCCCATGTTAATAAGATCTATTTTCCAGGATAAATAAGCAATAAATTTTGGGCTCTTATCCATGTTGTCCTTCGGAATAATACTTCCTGCCGCGACAACATGGAAACGATAATTCGAATAACTGTATTTCCCACTGAATTCTAGAAGATGTCCACAGATAATGAAGTTACATTTATGTCCAGCATAAAAACAAGGGGCCATCTCAGCATTTGCTCAATGGATCAGGGAAACTGGACGAAAAACCTGATCGAGATGGGGGTCATTGACCCAGAAGCTGCGATACAATCCTTGTTACATATTGTTTAGAATTATACAGTCCAATGGTAAATAATACATTAAATATCACTGTTAAAATGAATGTTACTTTCATTGTGATGCTGAGTATAGTCTCTAATTGTATAGAAACAGTTATGCAGCAGAAACGATTTCACTTGGGATTTAAACTTTTCTATCGAATTTAATCGTTTAATGTCATGTGGCAAAGTGTTGTAAAATAATGTGCATGTATTGTATGTACATTTTTTGTAATGTGCTGTTGATATTGTCACCTGATGAATATGATTTCTACGTCGAGTGTTACATTAATAGACATCGGTATTTTCTTAAAATATATTTCCGCCCTTAAGCAAGTCATTTTTGACAAAAACCACGGATTCGTAAATCAACAGACAAGGTAAAATTCCTAGATTAATGAAGAGAGGTTTACGTGGGTGGGATTTGTTTATTATTCATACTATTCTTTTTTGTATTCTAAAAGTCTGGGAGCTATAAGATGTATTTCCCCAGAATATTATGCCATATCTCAGGCAGGAATGAACATTCGCGATATATACACAACGAGCAGTATGAAGGCTGACTGAATTTGCAAGAATTCTGAACGCGTAGCATAATGAACTTAATTTTGTGTTCAATTCATTTAAATGGACGTTCCATTTAAGGTCTGACTGAATTGAGAGACATAAAAATTTTGTTGCTTTAACATCAGTCAATGGTACACAATGGAACACAGAACAGTTTATTTGAAAAGGAAAACTGCATTAAAACCGTTTTCTTTTCGTTTACTATTAATTTTTTTATTTCGGAACCAATTTGAAAATCTGATATTGCACTATTTACGGTTTCTTTATTGTAAAGGATGTTCGTATCATCTGCAAAGAAAACCGTTCTTCCGTTTCGAATCGTCGAGGGCTTATCGTTTACGTAAAGTAGGAACAGGATAGGGCCTAAAATCGATCCTTGAGGAACTCCACGTGCAATGGGCAAAGAGTCGGAAAGGTGCGTACGTAATGTTCCATTATTCCAGTAAAGTATTTCCACTCTCTGAGATCGTTGTTTTAGGTAGGAACATAACCAATCTAGAGCAATACCACGGATTCCATATGAAGGTAATTTTGAAAGTAAAGTGTCGTGATCAATGACGTCAAAAGCTGTTGAGAGATCTAAAAATAATCCAATAGGTGCCTCGTTTTGATCCAATGATGAGGCGACATCTTTAAGAAAAGAAAATATGGCTGTTTCCGTTGATTTTGATTTTCTAAATCCATGTTGACAATCTGAAAGGGCGTCGTGTTTACTGAGAAAGGTTTGCATTCGTACGTAAAAAAGTCTCTCTAATATTTTTGAAGAAACTGATAGAAGAGAATTTTGAATTTCATTTTTGTTGCTTTTTTTGAAGAGCGGCTTAATTTTAGCTGTTTTGAAAATATCAGAAAACGTTCAGGTGGATAAGGAAGCATTAAATATGTGAGTTAACGGGTGTATAATGGCATACGCACAGGTCTTTAACAAAGAATCCGGGAATTCATCTAAACCGGACGAATATTTTTTAATTTATTAACTTTTTAATTAATTTATTTATTTATTTTCTTAAAATGTTCTGGGCTGTGTAAGAGTAAATGGAATAAGAGGTGGTCTGTGTAAATTTTTGTTTATTTACCAGTAATTCTAAATTTGAAAGATCGATCATGTTCTGATGCCGTGAAAGCCGAACAAAGGAGTAAACAATAGCAATATTGTTATTGCCAAGGAGGAGATTGTCTCTTGAGAGTTCTGGTACCTGACAAACACTAGAGGCGGCAAAGCAACTTGAAAACTGAAATTTTATCTTATCAAAAATGCAAATAGGTGCATAAACTAATAACTATAGAGGGAAGATATCACTATAGTCGTTCGTCTATGCTTAAAGCAATCTCTGTTGAATACACAACATATTTTTGCCGGGTATAATTTTATTTTGAACGATGGCGATATTGCTATAACACTTTTCTGATGCTTACCTTCTGCGCAGAGTATATGAGCGTTAGACCCATGGGTAGGTAGATGATGCCCAGCACCAAAAACCCTGTGACGTAGACATGCCCTTGAATATACTCTGCAACAAAAATTAAAGTCAATTACTAATAAACAGAAATTCTCCACTAATATACAGAATTTATCGAAAGTGTAGAATGTACAAGACCGGTTTGATTTATAAATCAATTGTATCGACTGTAATTTACTCTTGTACCCCTGACAAAATCCCGTATGTAACATAGTTGAATTGCAAAAAATACGGAATAAAAGGCAAGGCAATCAAAGATATCTAGTTTCTCCCAAATGTATGTTCAGGTCTACAGAGAACTTTCTATATACGTAGGTATATCTCCAAGAAAATTAGTCCTGCGTGTCGACAGCTCTGCATTGATTATGAACAGAGTTCTCTCTCTATCTTCTAAAATACACTCGACAAAAAAAGTTGCACCCAGAAGGACGTGTGCAAATGAAGTGCAATGTGAAATGGAGGAAGAGGGTATCGAGGATGTGAAATTATTACACTTTCAGCTCACAGCGCACAACATTTTTCCACAATTCATTGAAAAATTCGATTCTCAATCTGGCGTGCGAACTCCTCTATTTCACAAGCAGTGAGCCAGGCGTCGTATCAGTGACTCGTAGAGGTGTCGGATGGCATCCTGCGATTTCCCGTACCTACCAGTCCTCTTGAATGGACGAACACAGTTCCCGAATATTGCGTGGGCGAGGAGTGTTCTGTAGGAAGCGTCCCATTGCATTCCACACGTGCTCGATAAGGAAGAAATCTGGGGATGCTGCGGACCGTGGAATGTTGCAAATGGCTTGCAGGCACTCCCTTGCGATGGCTGCTGTGCGGTCGGGCATTGTCCTGCTGGACAGCTGCTGATTCCAGGTAGTGGGTCCAAGAACGGTAGAGCAACTGGCTGCAGGATCTCCTCCACATATTGGCGTGCTGTTAAGGTGCCTACGATAAGCACCAGAGGTGGCTTGGCGTTATACGTAATGACACCCCACACTGTGACACCACTTAGGGTGAGATTTCACGTTCACCAGGGTGTTCTCACATATGGATTCTCTGGTTATCGTCCCTCAGGCAGAAGCGAGTTTCATCGCTGAACGCCACGCGCTGCCCGTCTGCGTCCGTCCACGCCTCCCGGATGTGACACCTTGCCAAACTTTGCTGCCGTTGAGTCGTACGGCCGGCGTGAGCGTACTCCCACGCCATGGAGACGTCTGGCAATGGAGCAGTAGGGACAGTCCTCCTACCCTCCCTTGGTGTGGTCGGTCTGGGCCTTCCAGACCCTTCCCGTCGATGGCGCGCGCGTTCTTGTTGCCACTGCTGCCAACATCGCGCCAATGGTCACAACTGCACCATCCAAATGCTGCGCAATGCGTCGAAAGGACCAACCGGCTTCACGGAGTCCCACGATGCGGCCCCTGTCGACCGCTTCCAGCAGCTGGTAGTGCTTCCGCCTGCGCGGCATATTCAACATCCCACGATGCTGCCACAGCGGATCCACGGGCCACTGCGACTGATCGGCGCCAAACAACGCCCTTTTATAGCCGGGCGGATGGGCCGACGCGCGCGCGCTCTGCGAGTGCAAAATGAAATCAACGAATTGTTTTCCGATGTGAAATTGACCCACCAACCTTGAAACAATTCGGTCGCTTTCTTCTAGCTGCAAGTCATTTTTTGGCTAAGAGTGTACGTCTACTTTCTCCAAAGACAAAATCAAACAACCGCCGGCCCGGTGGCCGAGATCGCTAAGGCAGTAGTGTCGTAGTGATCTCGGACCGAAGGGTCGCGGGTTCGAATCCCGCCTCGGGCATGGATGTTTGTGTGTGTCTGTGTTATCCATACGTGTTCTTCCTACAGTTTCCCCTACAGTTCAATCTAATAGTGGTCGCTAATGACCTAGCTGTTGATGCGACCTTAAATAACAACAACAAAAAAAATTCAAACAACCATTAGAACATCAATATACAATCTAATCCCTTTTCATTAATTATAATATTTCATAAAAATTACAAAAATAAAACCACAGATCCCCTTAAGAGCACATTAAATGTGAAAATTCACTCTGATAATTTTGCGCACAAAGACAAATTGCTATTGTCTTTGACAGTACGTTAAACCCCTTGAATTACCTATTCTAAGGAAATACACCTTTGGAAGGTAGAACAAGCAGATTGTAAGTAAACAAAAATATACAAGTGGTGCTGCAATAGCACGCACTTTCTCGTATCATTTAAAACGGTAACGTTTTACTACTTACATTTGTGTGATACATTTGCATAATGTTTGAAAAATTAAGAGACTATATCAAAATAATATTTATGTCATGTTATTCAATGCATTTAGCTCTATCCATTGAAACATTTAAAAAAACATTTGAAACTGTTTTTGAGAAAATCTTGTTTTTCAATTTTTTCACGCAAAATTACGAGGAAACTACTCATATTTTGACAAACTTGTACATGACATTATTTTAAGATCTAATTTTGAACAATACATTACGTTAAAAAATCGCCGCCTTTTGCCACAGTATTATATAACTTGCTCTACTACGAGTACGCGAGAAAGTAATGAGGACTTTCCTTTCTCTCCTCCTATGACAAACTTCCATTGCTAGATAGGTGTGTTCCTTTAGTACTCTTTTTCATTGTACTCTTTTTCAAAGCCTCCTTTGCAAAAATTACTAAATAATCATCTTCACTTACCTTTGCCTGGGCAAATGAGGAGAAAAAGAAGTACCAGGAAATAGGTAAGCCCTGCCATCTGAAAACAAAATCAATTTTGATATATTTTTATCCTTTACGTTAATGGTTACGTATCATTTAATGGAAAAATTTGTTTCACCAATGTTTAAATAGTTTATATTAAAATTTATTTATTTATTTGGTCAAAAACAGTCAAAAACTATGTGCCGTATGGGGGGAGAAAATCATCTCCGCACGCTTTCCTGAGTTTCAGAATCCCTTCCCAACTATTGAACTATTAATAGTTGAAAAATGAAATAATAATAATAATAATAATAATAATAATAATAATAATAATAATAATAATAATAAAATTAAAAAAGTGAGAGATTAACATTTCAAAAAAGAGATATTTTCGTTGCCGAATTATAGAAAACTTATTAGTAACGGTAAACGAACAGATTTGATTTTTCTGTATTGCTAACAAATAGAAACTCACCCTAAGCTCTACTACCACTACAAGCGAAAGGAAAGCTCAACAAAACGTGCGCATAGTGAAGCTACATTTACGTCCAGAAGCAAATCAAGGGGCCATCTCAGCATTTGCTCAATGGATCAGGGAAACTGGACAAAAACCCGATCGAGATGGGGGTCATTGACCCGGAAGCTGAAGTACATTATTTGTTACAGGCATTTAAGTCTTTTTTAAAATTATACAATGCAGATGTAAACTAATTCATTGTACTATATCATTGTTTTGTTAAAGCAAAACATTATTTTTCTTTTTGACGATCAGCATCGTCTCTAATTGTATAGAAACAGTTTTGCAGCAGAAAAGATTTTACTTTTAACTTAAATTTGTGCACCAATTTTAATTGTTTAATTTCATCTGGCAATGCGTTGTAAAGTAACGTACATGTATTGTATGTGGATTTCTTGTAGTGAGCTGTTGATACTGACACTTGATGAACATGATTTCTATGTCAAGTGTTGTAACTATAAATATGTATTACATGAAAATAAGTTCCCACCGATAAGTAAGTCAGTTTTGACAAATACTATAGATTCGTAAATAAAGAGGCAAGGCAATAGTAAGATTCCAAGCTAAATGAAAAGAGGCTTGCAGGAATCACGTGGATGGTATTTTTTCATTATTCGGATAATTTTCTTTTGCAATCTAAATGTCTGGACACTAAAGGATGAGCTTCCCCAGAATATTATGCCATATCTCAGGCGGGAATGTACATTTGCAAAATACACGCAACGAGCTGCATGAAGGCTGTAAGAATTAGAAAGAATTCTGAATGCATTACATAATGAGCTTAATTTAGTATTTAATTCTGTTATATGTACATTCCATTAGAGGTTTGATTGAATTGAGAAACCTAGAAATTTTGTTACCGTAACATCAGCTAATTGCATATTGTTTATTTTCAATGATTGCCGATTTGAAACGCAAAATTGCATTGAGACAGTTTTTCCTTCGTTAAATGTTAATTTGTTATCACAAAACCAATTTGAAACTTCTGAAATTGTACTATTTATTGTTTCTTTTTTGCAAAGAACATTCCTGTCATCGGCAAACAGAACTCTTATTCCACTCTTAATAGATGAGGGCACATCGTTTACGTACAACAGAAAGAGGATAGGACCTAAGATCGAACCTTGTGGGACCCCATTTTCAATTGGCAAAGAATTAGAAAGATAAGTAAATAATTTCCTTTCGTCTCAGTACGGTTTTTCTACTCTTTGCGATCGATGTTTAAGGTACGAGGTTATCCAATCTAGGGCAATACCACGAATTCCATAAGAAGGTAATTTTGAGAGCAAGATGTTATGGTTAATAACATCAAAAGCTTTCGAAAGATCTAAAAATATCCCAATGGGTTCTTCATTTTGGTCCATTGATGAAGCATCATCTTTAAGGAAAGAAAACATGGCAGTTTCCGTAGATTTTAATTTTCTGAAACCGTGTTGTGAGTCTGAAAATGCATCGTTTTTTCTGAGAAATGTTTCCATTCGCGTATTGAAAAACCTCTCTAATATTTTTGAGAAAACTGACAAAAGAGAAATTGGCCGGTAATTTTGAATTTATTTTTTGTTCCCTTTTTTTAAAAGTGGCCTAATTTGTGCTGTTTTGAAAATATCTGGAAATATTCCTGTGCACAAGGAAGCACTGAAAATGTGAGTTAATGGGTGTATAATGGCAGGCGCACACGTTTTTAATAAACAATCCGGAAATTCATCTAAACCAGATGAATATTTAGTTTTTAGTTTACTGACTATTCTGAGGATTTCGTTGGAAGAAATTTCGGAAATAAACATCGTGGCGAAATTTTTTTGAGAAGCATATGATATTGAAGTTTGTGGTTTTAGTTCCTTCGTGAGATCAACCGCAATTCTAGAAAAGTGTTGGTTGAAGATATTCGCAACTTTTTCTGGATTACTTGTTTCTCTTTCATTATCCTTTAAAACAACATTCTCTACGAAATGTCGTGATGACGTATTTTTACGATATTCCACATTGCTTTAGTTTTGTTTCTAGCGTTCAAAATATCCTCATTATTTTTGCCTGAACTATTATTTTCCTTAAAATTCTTTTATATTCTCGAAAGTAGACATGGAAACTGGGTGATACGTTATGATGTTTAGAAATAAAGTAGAGTGTACGTTTGTTTTTACACGATGTTTTACACGATGAATTATTGAAAGGTCTTGCTTACCAGGATGATTTGGAACTTTTTACTGAAAAATGTTTGTTTTACGTGGAAAGTATTTATATTATCGAAATAAAATTATCAAACCCCTTTTGTTTTTAGATTTATCTATTTTTTCTAATATAAATTAAATTACTCGGTTTTAGGTATATTCATCATTTATGTTTATAATGTAAATCAAATTACTCAGTTGTAATCATTGACAATTAGACAATCATAGGCAATTGATCATTGTCAGTTTCTTCAATAACTGGGATCACGCATTTATTTAAAGTCTAGTCAAAATTTCTGTTTTTTTCAACATTTCTATTTAAAACTACCTTTTTTAACAATTTTTGCCAAGTAACTAGCGTGTGCCAAATGTGTGTTTAAATGCAGAATCCGAGGATGTCATTTCTCTTCGCACGTTGAATATATCGTTTCCCATGCTGGAAGGAAATGGATGGGCTCCTCCGGTGCACCGGATTGTAAAGCGAGACCAGACGTCGGCCGCCATGTTTCATGGAATGCAAGAAGCGTTGAGAAACATTTTTTAAGTGGCATAAATTGACAATTTCCCATGGTGACCGACCAAAAATATCACGATGACAGGGTAATTGCAATAAAATACGTAGTATTTGAAAAAGTACTTATCTCTTTCTGTTTCAATGACTTGTAACTGATAATTTTGCATTTAAAATTAATGTTAATATGACGCACACTGGTGCCTGAAGCTCATTGGCTGAAGTCGGATGCGCAAGAGGCCACCCATCTCTTTCCACCATGCATTTCCACCCAGCATATTCCGATTGACTTTGATACATAATCGATGTAACACCTATAAGATTTCGAGTTCGTATGTCGTGTTTATATCAGTGTTTAAATATCGGTTAAACCGGTTTTACCAATCGCATTTCGGCGCGAATTTCAAACAATTAAACTGAAAAAGTTGGTTTTAATTATATTTCATTACCGCCCACACTGTTCAAAAATCTGAAAAAAATATGTTATAAGACCCATTTTAGGGGAAAAATTGAGACAGTACTTCGTCATCACGTCGAAGATGAATTTCAAAAATGTATTTATTTATTTTTTCTATATGAATTTGGCGTCAAAAATACCTTCAAATTGAACTATGTTTTCCCGACTCTGCAATTTTTTTCAGCCTGATACACGCAATAAATGCTGAGAAAAAATATAATATGGAAAACACATTTCTCGCTGTATCCCTGAAACAGATTGCCCTACGAGGATGATTTTTTGTGAATCTACATCATTTTGTTTCATATCAGTATCGCGATTATCGATTTGGTTTGGAGGCACTTTTCACCGCCTTATTCAGCTATACCCTATGGGCTTATCCCTCATCTTGTCCTTGGTGAAGGAATAATATTTCCTGCCGCAACAACATGAACGATAATTTCAATAACTATCGATCACGAGGATCGTGTTTATGAGGGACGTATGAAAACAGATGAATGATGCTACATGTTCTCTTATGGAAATAATTATGCGAGGGAATTATGGGAAGGAAATATGAAAAGACAAACCGAGTTAAGATAACAATTATTAATAAATAAGTAAATATACATTTTAAAAAATGTAAAAAATAAAATCTTGCATGTTGTACGGACTTTAGTCTGTACAACATGCAAGATTTTATTTTCTAATGATCGGGTTCTAATGATCTCTTGGGCCAAAGGCCCTCGGGTTTTTTGTCGCCGCTCAAATATTAGAACCCTTTGTGTATAAATAACTGTTAATATGGCTTGCGGCAAACATGATTTCTCTTGCTTGTTTTCCGAGAGCGAAACTGCTATTGTTTCCATTCTGTGTAGCAGTGTGCGAAACATTACGAAACGTGAGCGAAGTCATTAGCGAACTTGTTACACAATTTACTATTACTTTTTTCACAATGCTCAAGATCTTTGCAACGTTGAAACAGCACTTTCTTTGTTTACCCTGACAGCTTTTTGAAATTGTCGATAGGTTATTTCGCTTTTGTGAACCCAGGGTCAAGCCTGCTTAAATTACATATTCTAATATTGCCATACGTATCTTTATAAAATTTGTTAGTCAGCATTTTTTGCAGTAAGATGTATTTTGGTGCGTCGGAAGAATGAGGCTGATATCCAGGACTTCGTCATATCAATGAACAAAAACACTATTATTATTGTATTTCCGTATTTTTTGGAACATAAGTTCCACCTTTTTCCCAAAAATTGTCAGCAAAACACGATGGAGCGGAGGGGGGAAATATGCTAGTATTTGAGATGAACCAAAATATTTTTACAAAAGGAAGCTTTTTTTAATTATTGTAACAAATTTCCTATATCTCGCCTGCAATTATCTTAGAATCTGACGACGATACAAAACTGCAGGGAGTCAGCAAATTTTAAACAACATTATTGCAACGAGGCTTCGTGAGGGGGGAATCATATTCTTCGAGAAAATGCTGTACATGAGAGAATGAAACATTTTGTATTATAGATATTTTAAGATTATAGACAATCAATTCAGA